>CM038555.1:11800000-12120097 GCA_021527575.1 Ensete glaucum
TTCGCTTTCAACGAAGTCCCAGAAATGCTTCTAATTTCTTATTTACTTCGAGTAAATTTTTTATAGCCACATTGCACTCATTAGATTAAAACTTGAGTGATTAAATATCTTATTAAGATATTAACGAGGATCAATACATCACAAGTCGATGGGATGGACTACACCTCTTGAAAAATTTAAATATATATTTCTTAATTTCGTTATATTCTGATTTATGGTGTATTATCAAAAATGATTTTCAGAAGTAATCTAATCAAATAAATGATTGGAATTATAATGAAAAATATATGTTTTCTTTAAATGCCAAAGCTATGAATGCTTTATTTTCTGTCTTAGATAAAAATATGTTTGATCGGATTTCTATATGTGATTCAGATTTTGAGATTTGATATAAATTAGAAATAACACATAAAAGTACGATTAAACTAAATGAATCATTAAATAAAAAGACTTGCAAAAATAAATTTAAAAAATGCCTTACAAAGAACTTAAAAAAAATTAGTTGGAGAATACAAGAACAAGACCTTCCAAAGAACAGGAAGGATATTGAACTAAGAACAGAAGAATATCATCTTCCAAAGGACAAGAATGAATTTGAACTGAAAACGACATATGACTCCTCAAGTGAAACCTTGAGTGATGAGAACTATGAACTTGAACTCTTGACAAAAGAACTAAAAATTTTAATGAATATGAACAAAAAACATAAAAATAAACTTAAAATGGACAAGACCTCTTGCTATGAATCCAAGAAGTCAAGGCAATTCGAAGATGAAGAGCATAATCAAGAAAAAGTAGAGAATTATGTGCTTATAGTCATCAACAATGACATAAGTGATTCCTCCAATATCTCTTTTACTTTTGATGAATTATTAAATATCTTTCATGGATTATTTGATGAGTATAAAAAGGTGAGCAAAACTTATAAATCACTTTAGAAAATCATGCATTACTTTCTTGTAAACATGAAACTTTAAATGATGCATCAAAATCATATATTTATTGTTTTAGGTGTGAGTCACGAGAGGTAATTAAACAAAAAAATGACATACTACAATAGACTCTAAAAAGACTTAAGAAAGATAATAAGTATCTAAATATGATCCATGTTGATAAGGGTCATGTTTATAAGGAAGGTATTGATATTGTGAGCAATACTCATCAAAAGCTAACTATCATTATTGGAAGACCATATTACACTCCTTACCAAAAATAGATGTAATTTTTTTTATAGATGTGGATACTTTGCCTATAGGTGTTCATTTAGAAAGTATAGTCCACATAAATTGATGTGAGTTCCTAAATGAACCATAAACAATTAAATATCTTTAGTGAAAATGGATATATCTTTTCATGAGAGACCTAAAGTCAAATGAGTACCTAAATCAAAACCCCTCATACTATAAATTTATCACCTAACAAGGCTAGGAGCACTAAATGATGTCTTAAAAGTGGATGCTTAAGGCACATGACTTGAGATCTAATACTCTTTCAGGCTCACTAGCCTAAGTAATAGCAAGAAAAATTATTAAAAATGAATCTTTAGATAATTCATTGTTATATTTAATCTTGATTGCTTTAACTTTACCATGCTAGTATAAAAATGAATTAAAATAATAATATATATAAAAGGAGACTTTAGGTATTTTTAAAGAAAAATTATTTACATCCAAATTTATGAAAGAGAGATTTTGATAATGATAATGCTTATATGATTGTATTGATTTGTAATGATTAAATGAGTGTACGTTGTCTTTAGATAAAATTGAATGAAATGATTAAATGTTAACTTTGAATTTAAAATAAAAAATTATATATATATGAAATCATGCTTTATTTTCTAACCTGGTTAAAAAAATTAATTTTTTTTAAATGAGAAGTAAAATTTCTTAGTAACATATTAGACTCATTTAACAAAGAAAAATCATTGAATTAAAAATTTACCAAAAGATTTTGTTTGAAAATATCTTATTGTAATAATTATAATGATTTTATTTGAAAATAATTTACTCATTTAAAAATTTTATATTGTAATGACCTTGATGACATTATGTTAATGTTAGGGTTGAATAAGTGACTTGAAATATGATTGAATAGTTGTTGTTGAATGTTAAAATTTGAGCATAGAATAAAATAAAAAAGGGATATAAAAAATTTAATTATTTTTTAGTATTTTATTAAAAAATTAAAATACTTTTGAAATGAGAGTGAAATGAGCATGGTACCTCATTTCACTAAGTCTAAAGAATTAGACTCACTTAAGAAAGAAAATTATTAAAATTAAAATAAATGAAAGTCCTTGTTTGAAAATTTTTATTGCAATGATCTTGATGTTTTCTATTTTAAATGAAACTCAGTTTTTGATTTTAAATGACATTGCATAAAGGCATTCTTGACATAAATTACATAAATTGAAACAACTAAAAAGAGAAAGTATTTTTCTTGAAAATTTCTCAATCTCTGTTTTATTAAATTTTCAATAAGAAATTGATGAATCTATTCATGATATTTTTAAATCTTGATTTTGATATTTTTGATGATTTAAACTTGAATAATTTATTACCCAACTTATGATCTCGATATCTTGAAAATTGTAATTTGAGATCTTCATATAAATCAAGATAGTTTACTATGATTCTTACATTTTAAATAAATTATCCAAATGAATCATTATTTACTTTTTGATCTTTTGAAATTATAACATAAGATTTTTTTCATTATAAACCATGATCTTGATAACTTAAAATTTCCTACATAAGAATCAAGATCTTTTATCTTTTCTCCCTTATAACTTGCAAAAAAAGTTTTCATTCTATTTATGATTTTGATTTTTCGATGTTTATAACTTGATTATTTTTACATGAATCAAGATCTTTCTTATTACTTGATCTCATAAAATTCCTTTTTATTATCTAGGAGGAGATTTGACAAATTGAATCATGACCTTTGGTATTCACAATTTGATATCCTTTTATGTCATGATTTTATGACCTTAACAATTATATGTTGAGACTTTTTATCAAGATTGTTCTTCTATTAAGAAGATTTATCTAAATAAATTAGATGTCTTGATGAATCAAGTTTATTTAATCCCCTAAGACTCATTTTCATTATTTACAAAGAAAAGGGGGCGGGGGGGGGGGGGGAGAAATTTATTAAAAGAAATAATCTCTTTTAGTACTTACAGTTTGATATTTAATGACATGACCGTAATTAGGATATGGATGTAAAAAGAAAAATTATATCATCATATTTCTTTTTAATAATCACAAAGGGAGAGAAAATTGATATCTTAACAACAAAACCATTAAATGAAGAATAATTTGACTTTATTAGAAGAGAGCTAGATATATTAACCTATTCAAATGCATGATTTACCATTTTTTATATTTTTTGAATTACTTAAAATTTATATAAGATAAATGCATAAGTGGATCTTGGATTTCTTAGATTTGATCTCATCTTTGAAATAATCTTTTTGGAATTTACATTTATAAGATTGAGATTAAAAGATTTTCGTTGTGATGTGATCTTTGTTTTCACACTCTCCCCCCCATCATTTCTTCTTCTATTTTATTCACAAAAGGGTAAAAAAAATTTTGATGAGAAAATTATACCTTTCATCCTATTATACTAAGGGGGAGCAACGAAATAAAATTTTTATGTATTGAATGTTTAGATATGTAATCAATACTTTTCATTTTGTTGATAACAAACAGGGAACATTTGGGAAACTTAAAATATGATTAACATTTATCTTGAAATTATTTGCTCAACATTTCACCTTTTTATCGATGACAAATGGGGAAAAATGATATATTGATGATAAATATAGAATATTAATAAAAAATATAAAATGAGCATTTCTCCTTTTTGTTGATAAAAAAGGGGGAGAATTTGAAATTAATGTATGAATTTAAAATTAATATTGTTTCACGATGAATGGATATATGTTTTGAAAATCTTTAATATATTGATAGTTGATGACTTAAAAGGAAAATTGATTAAAATTAATATTCTTTCATAATGTATGAAGGTATGTGTTGAAAATCTTTGATATATTGATAGTTGATGAATTAAGGGGGAAAATTATTATATGGATATATATTTTAAAATTTTTAAAATATTTATAAATGATATCGTACTTGAATTCAAAAGTATTGGATTCTTTTGAATTCAAGTTAAGGGTAACTCCCATCATCAATTGGTTGTCATCATAAAAAAGGGGGAGATTGTTGAATCTCTGATTTTGATGATGAAATCAATTGATGGGTGTTTGATCTAACCTGTGTGTTAGAGATACATGATTAACTACGATAAGACAATATAATCAGATGTTGGGCTGGAGTCGAGTTCGGGCATCAGGTCGAGATTCGAACGATGCAATGGGAACTCGCCAAAAGATTGTCGGAAGCTTGCCAAATGTATCGGGGGCTTGCGAGAGATCGTTGGAAGCTTGATGAAGGTATCGGGGGCTTGCCGGGAGTTCGCTAGGAGTTCACCGAGGGTGATCAAGGGCTTGTTGGGAGTTCGTCAAGAGCTTGCTGAAGGTGATTGGGATTTGTCGGGAATGCGCCGGGGGTTCGTTAGAAGATGATCGAGACTTGTTGAAAGTTCACTAGAAGTTGCTAGTAAGATCGCTAGGAGTTAGGAAGGTCACTTGACACGTTGGTAAAATTGATTATATTTGTATGCCTTAGTAGCCCGTAATTAACATTAGTTTGGTTTAGAGTCCAAATTGAGTTAGATTAGGAAGGAATCCAAATTAACTCAATATGAGGCAACCAGGTCCACTTTAGGTTTGATTTGAGCTCAGATTGAGCTTATTTCGTTGCCTAGAAAGGGGTTAACAGGAGGTACGAGTCGAGTATGCAAAAGTATAGAAAAAGTAGCTTTTGTAAGATTCCCGACGATAGTACTGCTGGTAGGCGACGGTAGTATCTCCCGAGCGATGGTTATATCACCCAGGTAGGCGATTGTACTATCATCGCCCTATTTTCAGGGTGCTTTCGACGATAGTATCATCGATGCTGGTAGTAGTACCGCTTATATCTCGATTTTGCATAAAGCTTTGAATTTTGGCTCCAATCTGAAGTCATTTGAGGTCTATAAATACCTCAAGTTTTTTTGCTTGAAGAAGCAAGGGTGGTGAATAAAAAAGGAAGAAAATTCTTGTGAAAATTGTTGTAAAATTTGAGAGATTTCCTTAAGTGTCTAAGGAAGTAAGGAACTCTTGTAAAATGTTCCTCTCCCAAATCTGTGAAAAGAAGAATGTGTAAGAGGTTTGGTCTTCACTTGTGGAAGAAGATCGTTTAGTAGACTCCGGTGGGCCTTGACGAAGGAGGACTTCAAAAAATGGACATAGGTAAAGTTTTGGCTGAACCACTATAAAATTTATGAGCATCTCTACTCTTACCTTTTCTATTGTATTTAATTGTTCTTAATTAGTTTGAAGAAAGGCACGAGCATCGTCTTTCGACTTTATTTTAAATCACTCACTTATTTGCTTTCAACATAGTCTAAGAAATGCTTTTGATTTTTTCATTACTTCAAATAAGTTTTTCAAATCAAGTATTTTTACACTTACACTAAACGAGTATCTTTGAGTTATTCCCTGTTCATCAAACAACTGGTAAAGATAAAGAAGGATGAAATTTACATCCATTCTCTCATGTTGCCTCTATAACTCAGGAGTCATGGAGGCCAACATAAGCACTTTGCCGAGGTGGAACCATCTATATACTTCACTTAGTGAGTGATCTCATCCTCGCTTGTCTCTTCCTCCAGTGTAGGCATAATTGTGTCAAGGACGTATACGATTTTTTCTGTCGTGAGAATAATTCTCAAATTATGAAGTCAATCCACATAGTTTGGACTAGTGAGGCGGTTGGCATCAAGTATGCCACATTAGGGGGTTTACAAGCGACATGTTTATGATAAATAAGATGTAGCATGAATTAATAACATATAAATTTTATAGAAACTTAATTAAGATATGAACTTCTATCTTAATCTACGCCCACTATTTTTCTAACGAATAATGTGACACCCTCGACACATGAAACGAAAATCTCTGGTAGGCTTCTAGTAGGGATCGAAATCGAATCGACATCTTAGTGTAACCTCGAAGGACTCAACCAATCACACTAAGTCTAAAAGGTAGACAACTCTTGTCAATCACAACTCATTGTGATTCCCGTCCTATTTGACCTCCGAACCATCATGGTCTCAAGGGACTTGACCAACCATGATGTTCAGTTAAGTCATCACCATCATTACTAGATGAGTTTGATTTTATGATGTGCACTCGAGGGATTCTACCAAACATACTATGTCCTTAGGTCATCGGTGACATCTCTATGTAGTAGGCAAGATCACGAACCACCTAAATAGGTGAGCCTTGAGGGACTTGATCAACTAAACCTATGTCGCAATTCAAATTCTTCCTATAATGATGGAAACCCATGTAGGTTAATCTTGTTGCCTTACACTCACCGACTTAATATTATCATAAGAGGAGTTTTTGTTTTGTTTTGATCTCTTAATATGTTATGTCACACACATACATATTTTATATATATTTATATCGCATGCAAATATATACATATATCTAGTATGTGTATAATCACATGTCACATATGCATACCACATCAAATGATTATGAACCATTACTTAATGTGATTAGGTCTAAGTTAGTGGGCCCAACCACTCACAATAGGATTTATGTGTGTATCGGTGTATCTTCATACCTTGTGATCGTCCTTCTCATCATCATTGATTTTGTTGGATCCTTGACACATCTTCATGCATCATGATCGCCAGTCATGACATCGTAAGTCCCGCTGACACTTCCACACTCTAGTCGTGTCTCTTCATAAAATTACAACATAATCACAGATATGCAGACTCGACAATAAATGAAAAAAAACGTAGGTTTGCAGGCCCCAATCATAATAATAATCACATATATACACATCACATCACATGATTCATGATCATCCGTCCATATCATACATCACATGTACACACATCATCATGTAGGACTACCAGATAAATAATAATTAATTAAACTATTTAATTAAATTTTATTTGGAATTCGAGACATACTAGAAATTTTCAGAATTGCCAAGATTATTCTCAAAATTATGAAAAGGATAAATCTCAAAATTTCTAAAATTCCAAGGGGTAGAATAATCTTTTTATAGAAAACCCTAATACTTTTGTCCAATCTAATGGGCCATCGTCGTCGCCGTCACCCATGCACAGGCGACAACACTTCAAGAACACATAGAATAGTTCTACATGATTAAATATCATCACACGTAATTAAAAATCAAACTTTTGCATGAGCAACATATCTCTGATACCACTGTTGGAAAATTTAACAGGAGCATCACATGCACAGTGGAAGAAAGAAAAAAAAATAGGTTTCTCATGTATATCAAGTTATCGTGTAAGTTTAGTGCACGAAAAACCCGCAAAATCAAAAACTACGATTCGTGAGAGATTGATTACCTAGGGAGATTGTAGATCCTTGAAATTTCAGATTCAGATGGACAAGATAAAGAAGGTCAAACGTCCTCCTCTCAAGTGGTATCCACACAATAGATCGTTGCAGCGATGCTCCTCCAATCGTAGCCTAAAACTCACAACTCTTGTGCACCTTATCGTAGTACTCGTAGAAGAAGATCACATATCTTATTTGCTGCCCTCTCATAGTAGGGAATGACTAGTCGACTAAGAAGATGAGGGAGGGAGGGGAATTGGAGGGGGCAGCCAAAGGTGCAGCCTATCACTATTGTGTTGTCTTTGCCTCTTATTTATAGAGAGCCACCAAAAACCCTAATGGATCATACCTTAGTAGGTATTGGATCTCCATCCAATTACCTACTCTTAGATTATTGGATCTCTATCCAATAATCTCAATTGACTTTTAAATGAGCCTCATGCAAAGAGTCCATCAATGTTGGGTCCCATCCAATAAGAACATAACCTAATTTGATAACTCATATCCAATCCTCTACTCACTGAATCATCCACCATATGTGTGTGATCCTTTAGGCCCAATACTAAGTTGGTCATGAGTTCCTCCTATTATAACTCCTTCTGACTTAGTGAATTATTATCTCATAACAATTCACTTAAACTCTTTGACTATGAATGTACTAGGCCACTATGCCGTAGTCCCTAGACGATATAGGAGATCTAATCCATTAGACATGTCTGTCCTCAGTTATCGTGTATCTATAGTCCCTCATCCATCTATTATGCAGATACCATATATTACGCATGGTACTGTTAGGCCTCATATGAAATCTGTCTAAGTCTCGCTCTAATTTGATTCTCCACAGAACTCCTTTCTTAATATGAACGACCCCGATCGAGGATTTGTCCGAGTTATAACACACGGGATATTCCTCTCGTGATACCGAGAGTGGATGATCATTTGTCGACACTCAATTGCCGTCATAAGGTTGGTTATTAATCTTGATAACCGATTGTACCAGATTTGAAGCTTTCTAAACTTGTATGTTCGACATCAAAGAAATGAGTACTTAAACAAGACATCCTTAATGTCTCAAGTCTAAGAACCATATACACAACTAGGACTACAGAATCACTGTCTGACATTAGATATCATTAATAGTATAAGATTATGTAGGTAGATCAATCAATGAACTCATTCTCCAATGAGCACATGTATTGTACTCTTAGTGTCCGCACACAAATGGCTACGAGACTAGTCGCCTCCATCATATAGACAGGTATATAGTACACTAGTCTGTCTGGTTATCTCAATGTCCCTCTCGAGTAACCTATGACCAAGATTATTTAGGGTCTATGTGTAAAGGTGAATCGGTCTCATTATCGTGATCTCATCACGATCTGATTCTCATTGCACAGAATCAAGGACATCACAATATATATACAACATACAATATAATATGATAATATACCAATAATAATAATGTAAAAAGACTATGCAGCATGTCACACGTGTCATCACTCACGTGATTGGCTTGCATGGCACCTGTAACCAATAGTATGTAAATATATATACATATATAGTAGGTGTAGAAGCAATCTCATATCACATATGCATAATCACATCGGATATCATGGACCACAACTTAATGTGATCGGGACTAAGCTAGTGGGCACAATAACTCACATAATGACCTATGTGTGTATCGACGCATCTACATGACTTGCGATCATCCATCTTATTATCATCGGTTTCGATGGCATCTCGGTGCATCTCCACATGTCGCGATCGTTGGTCTCGCCCTCGTGGGTTCTGCTGGCACTGCCACGCTCCCGTCGCACCTCGTCGTGTAATTACAACATAATCATAGGTATGCAGGCTCAACAATAGATAAGAAAAATCAGAGGCTCGTAGGCTATAATAATAATAATAATCACACATACACACATCACATCACATGGTCCATGATCATCTGTTCATATCATACATCACATGTACAAACATCATCATATATGATTACTAGATAAATAATAATGGTTAAATTAAACCTTTTAATTAACTATATTTTCTGAAATTTAGGATATATATAGAATTTTTTGATTTGTGAAGGGCAATTAAAGAATTTGGATAAAAGGACAGACCTCGAGATTTCTTAATTTCAGAGGGTAGAATCATCCTTTTCATAAAAAACCCTAGTTCTCCTCTATCACCTTTCAGTGGGCAATCGTCACCCTTTCAACAGGGATTGCTAGTATGATGGCACCTATGTCGTAGGTGACCACCCTTATAAAGATGCGGTGGCAATCCTACAAGCGCCTATAAGTAGCATGGCGCCTTACCCATAAGGTGGTGGTGTTGCCTTCACAAACAAGCATGCATGTCGCCTCTCTGCAGGCATTTTTAGGTGCAGCAAGAACGCGTATAACAATTCTATGTGATTCAACATAACACACGCAGTTATTAAGCAAATCATCGCACGATGAACCTGACTTTGATACCACTATTGGGAAACCCCAAAAGAGCATCGCATGCGCAACGAAAAATAAAAACAAAAGGTCTCCCACGTTGGTCAAATCATCGTGCGATGATTGGTGCACGAAAAATCACAAAATTAAAAAAATTGTAAATCATTTAAGATATGTTACCTAGAGAGATCATATATCTCTAAAACTTACAAATCTAAGAGAGGATGAAGGAGAACTCGCGTGCTCCTCTTTAGCGGTATCCACATAGTAGATGCGGTAATGATGCTCCTCAGATCATTACGGAATCGCTGAGGAGAATAGAAGGGGCAACCACCAGAAGCTCTAGCCTATGAACCCTTTAGCCTCCTCCTATTTATAGAGGTCTTTGTCAAATTAACCCTAATGGATCTTACCCTATTGGGTATTGGATCTCTATCCAACTAGCCAAGCCTTTTAGATTAGTGGATCTCTATTTAATAATCTCTTATTGGATCTCATCCATAGGATCCAATAATATAGAGGCTAATTGTATATCGAATAAAACAATAACTTCGTAGATATCTTATATTTGAACTTGTACTTATCGTAACATCCACCATATATGTATGACCCTATAGGCTCAATATCGAGCTGGTCATGAGTTGCACCTATGAGAACTCCTTCTAACTTAATGAATTGTTATCTCATAATGATTCACTCAACTCATCAACTATAGACGTACTAGGCCACTATGTCATAGTTTCCATATGGTACAAGAGATCTAATTTATTAAACCTGTCAATTCATAGTTATAGTGTATTTATAGTCTCTCATATATCTAATATTCCAGAGACTGTATATTAGACCTGGTACTATCAAGCCTCATTCGGAATCCATTTGAGTCTCACTCTAATCAGATTCTCTCGTAGAACTCCTCTCTTAATTTGAATAACTTTGGCCAAGGATTTGCTTGAGTAAGAACACACGAGATATTCCTCTCGTGATACTAAGAGTGGACGATCCTCTATTGATACTCAATTGACTTCGTATAGTTAGCTATCAATCCTAACATGCACTAGATCTGAAACTTTGTAGACCTATAAGTTCGAAATCAAAGAAAGGAATGCTCAAACAAGGCACCCTCAGTGTCTCAAGTCTAAGGACCAAACATACAACTAGGATTACAGAATTGTTGTCTAACGTCAGGTATCATTAACCATCCAGCATTTCATAAGCAGATCAATTAGTGAACTCATTATTCAATGAGCACTTATATTGTACCCTTAGTGTCCTCACATGAGCGACTATGAGACCATCCATCTCCATCATATGAACAAGAATACAGTATACAAATCTGTTCGATTATCTCGATGTCCCTCTCGAGTAACCTATGATCAGGATTATTTAGTGTTTGCGTTTAAAGGAGAACATGTCTCCTTATCATAATCTCATCACGATTTGATTCCCATTGTAAAGATCCAAGGACATCATTATATATATATATATATATATATATATATATATATATATATATATATATATATATTCACAACAAACAATATATAGTGTGAGAAAATATTAATAATAATAATAATAATGTAAAAAGACTATGCAGCATGTCATACATGTCATCACTCATATGATTTGCTTGTAGGGCACCTGTAACCAGTAGTATAGGTACTAATGACATGGGTAGATCGGTGAAACTCAACATAAACCGCACCATGTCCAACAATATGTAGTTCCTCCTTTCTAATATACCATTGAGCTACAATATATAAGGAGGAACCCATTGGAATATGATCTCATAGTTTTTGAGGAACTGGGTGAACTCTATACTCAAGTACTCACCTTTTCGATCTGATTGAAAAGTCTTGATACTATTTTTAATCTAGTTCTCTACTTCATTCGTATATTCCTTGAATTTCTCGAAGGCTTCGAATTTGTACTTCATCAAGTACATATGTCTATACCTAGAAAAGTCGTTAGTGAATTTAATAAAGTATGAGCAATCACCTATGACCTGGTTGACATAGGACCACATACATCTATATGTATGAGTTCTAGTAACTCAATGACTCTCTCTCTAGTTCCACATTGAAAAGTTGATCAATTTGCCTTACAGGCAAGATTCACAAGTTGCATATGATTCATAATCGAATAGATTTAAATATTCATCGTTAAGCAACCTTTTGATGCTTCCCTTATGGATATGATTTAGCCTACAATGTCACAAGTATGTATCATTCACCTTATTTTTTTCTCTATTAGACAAACCAACACGCATGATATGTGGAGCAATATCTAATATAAATAAACCATTTATTAATATTCTCCATCGATGATCTCATCATTTAAAATTAATGAATAATTATTATTTTTAAAAACTAATCAATATCCATTATTTATCAAACAAAAAATAAAAATAATATTTTTTATAATAGAAGGAATAAAATATCATGCATCTAATGCAATAATAGCTTCACTAAGCAGATGTTGGGTGACCTCACCAACGGCAATAGCAGCAACCTTTACGTCGTTCTCCATCTTGAGATCCACCTCAACTCTCGCCAATCTCTTAGGCATTACTATAACCTGCAACGAATTACAAATATGAGATGTACTACCAATATTCAATGCTCATGCATTCTCATAATTTTCTAACAAATGGAGATCGATCATGAGTGTACATAAAGACTCCAAGCTTTTGTTTCACCTTCTCTATAAGATATTTTTCGTAATTCCTCTTCTAGTGCCTATCTTTACTATAGTGGAAGTAATGACCTTTGTCCTTTGTCGGGTCTTTTTTAGTAACCTTTGTTTTTTTCAGTTTACCCTTGCCCTTCTTAAAGGATTTATCTTTCTTTTCTTTCTAGTGTCACTAGTACAGAGAACCAACTTCTCTTTCTTGATGATGCTCTCAACCTCCCTCAACATATTAAGGAGCTCAGGGTGAGTCACCTGAAGCCTGTTCATGTTAAAATTCATGATAAACTACGAAATGAATTCTGGAAGAGACTAGAGTACAAGGTCTACACATGGAACCATTCATAGACCTATGAGCTTCTCGATGTCCTCTCAGTCATCCTCGCATATAAGAGACTCTTGGATGTGTCATATCGTTGAGTTCTTCCCTATTCCTCAAATAGTAAGCGAAGATGAAGAAAGATACAACTGGCATCCATGCTTTTATGCTGCCTCTATAGCTCATGAGTCATAGAGACCAACATATAGTACTTAATAAAAGTGGAACCATCTATGTACTTCATGTATCGAGCGATCTCATCCTCACTTGCCTCTTCCTCTAGCATGGGCATTATAGTGTCAAGAACATATGCGTTCTTCTCTGTCGTGAGAACGATTCTCAGATTACGGAGCTAATCTATATAATTTGGACTAGTGATGTAGTTAGCATAAGTATGCTACGTAAGGAATTTAAAAGTGATGTTTTTTAAAAATAAACAGGCAACAAAAAGTAAATAACATGCATACTTTGGATTTTGTAAAAAACTAAGATATAAATTTATATCTTAGTTCACTCTCACTATTTTCTCACAAAATACATTACTCCCTCCAATATGTAAATAAAAAATCTTTAACAAATTTTTAATTGAGATCAGGATCTAATCGACGTCTTAGCATGACCTCGAGGGACTCGATCAATCATACTAAGCCCAAAAAAAAAAGACAACTCTTGCTAATCTTAACTCTTTGTGATTCACATCTGATTCGGCCTATGAACTATTATGGCTTTGAGGGACTCGACCAATCATAATATTTGGTTAAGTCAACACCATCATTACAAGATGAATGATTCGATGATATCTCCTCAAAGGACTTGACCAAGCACACCATATCGCCTACCATATCCTCAGGTCATCAGTAATATATCATAGGCAAAATCTTAAATCCTAATATAATTGAGCCTCGAGGAACTCAACCAACTTAGCCTATGTCGAAAATTTATTTTCGCTTATAATGATGAAAGATCCAGTGGATCAATCTAATTGTCTCACATTTACCAAATTAATATTAACTTTTAAAAAATTTTAATTTTTATCTCATGGTTAAATATAATATGTCACACATCTACTTACATCATATATATATATATATATATATATATATATATATATATATATATATATATATATATATATATATATATCCAATAGTCCACGTAACATGCATTTGGCCAGACCAAGGAACAAACGCATAACAATATCTAAAAGAACTAAATTTCTATTCTTGAATCCAACGTTCCAAGTTTTCATAAACTGCTCCAACCAGTCGGCATTCAGAATGATTCAGACTTCTAAAAGTAACGAGGTACATACGAGAATCTGATTGACAAACATTACAAAACCTACAAATGATGGCTATGCATTGGCTCAGCAGATGTCTGCTGATTCTTTACTGAACTTCTTGCTGCAAGCAACAAAAAGAAAAAAGAATAACCATTATTGAGAAAACAAATTTGCAGTTCCGAAAAATAACTGATAACAAACACCAGTGCTTGAAATTTGTTAAAAAAAACAAGGGTAATGAATCTCCTTCTACAAGATTAGGGTCATAAAGTGACATATGTTCTATAGAAATGGACAACAAACAGATATGCTTGCAATTTGGATAAACTATGATTCCAATTCAACTACATCAAATGCTGTTCTTTTTCTTTTCTTCTTGTAGCCAAAGATTATTATTGCTCAGGTTAGACATGCAATCCACAGTCATGAAAATGTTGCTGAATTTTGAAAGACCCCAATGTAGAGAACAAAAAGATGGATCATTTTTTTTTTTTAATTTTAGATCAGCAGGGTATTGGGGCTTTTATACACGCCTACAAAAAAAACTGACCGACACGCTTAGATCCTGAAAATGAGAACTATGCAAATGAACAAGAAAATGTAGGTAACCAGTCAAAACCTCTGTTAATGGAATAGCCAGCCACTGGTCATTCTAAACAAAACTTACAGACGCAAAAAATGCATCTGGATAATTATACAGCAAAACAAGCCGTGCACCACATAAAAACCAGATTTTGTACGCTAAAATGGAAATCGCTGTTAACATAGTGTGTCATCGTTTCAAAAGAAAGAACATATTAAAATGAAACTCATGATTGAAAGGAACACGAGCTCTATATATATTGCTGCTTTGGAGGTCAGACATGCAGTACCTGAGGCATGAAATTTTGATAAGCCAACAATTTATATTTGCAAATCATGATGACACTGTACTATGACAAGCACATTAACAGCAACTGCTTCTCATAATATTTGCCCTGCTTCTGGTGAGTAGGAAACTAGCTGAAGCTACCAAACCAATAAATTAGACTGTTCTCTTTCTGAATCACGAGACTTCCTGCAATAACATGCTGGTGGACTTCCTGCAATAACATGCTGGTGGTTGAACGATTTAAGTCAATGTGATTGTGTCTAGGTATATATCTCTACAAGTTTTTAAATATCACCATGTAGATCCAAATGGCAGTTTAGGGACAAGATATGAACTCCAAGTCTTGATAATACTTGAACACGCCTATTTCATTGGCATCTTGTCCCTAAACTACCATTTGGATCTACATGGTGATTTTTAAAAACTTGTAGAGATATCTAACTAGACACAATCACATGTATTTAAATCGTTCAACCACCAGCATGTTATTGCAGCAACTCTCGTGATTCAAAAAGAGAACAGTCTAATTTATAGGTTTGGTAAATTCAGCTAGTTTCCTACTCACCAGAAGCAGGGGCAAAAAATGACGGACACATTGAATTTTGATGAATAATAGCTTGCTTGGAAATAGAGGATAATCATTATAGTATTGGATTTCCAATACACCGCTAGGGCAAGTGATAGATCTCAAGAACCTAGCCATAGAGGCACAAGGCTGCATAAATTTGCACAGGAGTGGAAGCCTTGTCCATTAGAATCACCTTTTTTCTATTGATCACGGGAGTCCCTCAATAACCAACATGACTATCCCAACTCCACAGATCATATGTAACAGTCGCATCAATCGTTTCAGGCATATTATCATATTCAGTTTGTCTGAATCTGTATGCATCATTGTAAACAACTCAACTTTGTGTATTCTTTTTTCTTAGATAAAAGAAAACAAACTAATCATAGAAACAAGTCATACACATTCATGTCATAGGAAATCTATTGCAATATGCAAGCAATAGATCTTCCTAACATGGACAAGTTGAAGTGGGATACGTAGTGTCATGGACTTAGCTGATCTTTCCTAAGTCATGCGACACCTTTGCATGTCCGTTTACAAAAAGTTTAGCCTCCCTGAAACCTCTTATGGTCCCTAAAGGACCTACAAAAGAGATAATAAATTAGAGGAAGTGTTTAACTCAGGATCTCACAAGCAAACATTTCAACAAACACTTGATAGGCAATGCAAATTACAAACATAAATTTCGCAAGCTCTGAATGGTTGTGCGACAAAGGGTCCAAAGTGGTTTGCCGTGACTAAAAATCTTCACAAATGCCCACATGCACTGCTACAGAACAAGACAGCAAACCAACCCTAAACACTACCCCAAAGGCCAATCCAACCATGTTCCACCCGGACTGATCCTGGGTGTTGTACTGGTTGACACTCCACACCACTCTGCGCAGCTAGAAAACCCCCACAACGACCACTTGGATGGCCTACTTTTGGGCAATTTTGCCTCTCACGACGATTACACACAACCTGCGTTTACGACCACAAAAACCAACCAAAATGGGGTTGCCAAGCCTGCAAGCTATCTACATGTTGTGCAAAGCATTAACAAATCCGAAAGACACAGACATAAACAAACATTACATTGAACACCCTTTGTACAGTTTTGTCCGTGACATTCTCCTTTGCTTATTCTCTTGATGTCCTCATTGAAGCTTTTCTAGATGTCACATCTCCTCGCCTTTGTTGAATCTTTAATCTTCTGCCCTAGTTGCAATACGCCTCTTGGCTCCTAGATGCTCTTTGTCGTTGTAGTTGAGTAGTTGAACTTTAATCCGCCACTGCTACGTCAACTCACCAATGACTCTGACTCTGATGTGGATTTAGTCGAGTTGTGTTGACCTTTGCTGGTTCTTACAGATCCCTCAGATAAAAGAAAAGACCTTCCTTGTTGTACATCAGTCTCTCAAATGTCTTGGGCCGCTTGAATTGGGTGGATAACTATTAGAGCTTTAACAAGCATCGCCTCACAAACTTTGAAGTTTTTGAAGTCCCCTCCGTAAAATTTAACCATCAGTTCCTCTTCTACCTAGTTGTCACCTCCAAGTAGGTTCCCATCACTTTCACTTTCAATTGACATTTTATTGGGAAATAAAACAGACAGTCTACTCTCGATATAAATGATCATCCTTGGTGAGGATTTGACAACTGTTGTCTTCCACTAAATTTCTTGGAAGGATCTTTGAACATGTGCATAGCTCCTCTGCTGGATAAATAAGAAAACTTGGGTACTCGATTTTGCCTATTCTCTTAAGGGTTAAGAAGATAAAAGTTACTTTACTTGCCCCACCTCCTCGAGGGTTGTACTTTATACATTAAGCCGATTACTAGTCTTTGCCTGCTCTTTGTTCACACTTCTAAAGCACCTGAAGTATTTGTAGTCCTTGCACTTCTGTAATTTGACTTATTGCCATTGAACTTCTAGAATGCAAGGAGTTTTACCCGAAAAGAGCAAAATTTTATCCCGACTTCGAGCAAGTCTTCGATAGTTTTGGTCTACCTCTGGGATTATATCGTTTTCTTCGTCATTTCTATCGCCTACTCCTTTGAGTGAAAAAAGTACAACACCGCATATTACCTACTCCGTTCCTTGGTTGAGCATTTCTGCATCATCCCAAAGTCCCCCCACTTTTGGTTATTATGATGGGAAGCCCATTGACACCAGTCTTACGAAGTTCCATGGCCTCTGCCCTTCAGCCTTGTCTCAATACTTGGAGTTTGCCTTTGCATTCTCCACCTCCTCGGTCCTCTTTCATAACCATACGTTCTCCCTCCATGAAAGCAAGGGATCGATGACTCTACAGAAGTCCCGCCTCTGTGGTATCATAGCATTGCCATGCTCATCGCCCTATTATTCGTCACCTCACATTCGCGTCTCTTTCTTCACGACTGGTAGATTGACCTTTGCAGTACGGTGGCACTCCTCTGAGTCCACCTTCATCTTAACTGATGCTTCGTTTTAGGTAGCTAAGTCCCTCTAGGCTCGTCATCGCTTCCTCGCCCCTTCCGACCACTTGCTTCAGCACATCTGTGTTCTCCAAACAATTCCCTTTGGTCAATAGAAAAACAGATTGCAACTCTCATGCATGGCCTCCGCCATCATATTGCAGGGCTTGCATCGATTATGTTCTTTTTTACATCCTTTGTAGCAACATTCATTCGCTCGGGCTTATCCTTCGACTTACCAAGCTCCCTCAAGCGAATATGAGCTCTAAAGTAGTCCAAATCTCTAGCCACTCCAATCATGTCTTTGTATAATCAAGTCCCACATGGGACTTACTAGTACTTGCATGTGAAATCCCCCTCGATGGTACACAACCCCCCCATATGCTCAACCAAGGCTTCCATCCGATGTAAAAGTTGATACATGCATGGAAGACCCGCCTCTATGATACCATAGCATTCAGTCCTTAAATTCATAGCCCTTCTTATCATCGTGTTGCTCACCAAAGTGGAGCTCCCAGTGGGTCCCGATCATACCTCTGTATCATCAATTCCCTCACGGGACTTCTCCCATGTGTGTCACATTATCTCGAACTGTTCCACCATAATCCACTGCATCGTATCGCCTCCTAGTGACATCTCCATTGCATTCTCATTTTTATGGGATGATCTCGAACTGCAATCTCTCCATGTGTGACCTCTGTCAACACATCGCAGGGCCTCTACCACCTTCAATTATGTTCGCTCCTTTGGCAATCAACCTTCATCAACCTGCTCTCCAGTCATACACAGACGAAGCATAACTCTAGAACAGTCTGTCGCTCAGTAGCTCTCGAAGTCCATCAACTTCATTGAAATTGGTGCACTATTGTTTGGATGGGGACCTACCCCCAGCATAATCTCTGTTGCATACAACTTCCATTATGACAACTTAAATGATAGCACTGCAATATATTCTTCAAGAGTACCCGCCTCTACGTCCTCTTGCCTCGTGCCAAGGCCCTTTGACCCCAACTTTACCTCCGTAAGTTGTCACCTTAGTCCCTCAATCAATTACTTTGCTAAGATAAGATGTATGTGCCTCGAAGCTCCCTTCGACCTTGGCACCATGCAAGATGAGTCCACTACATCAGAACGAGGGACCCATGGAACAACATGATCTCGCTCTTGCCTCTACAAGAATTCATGTCCTTGACCTTTGTCCATAGAAAGCTTCGTACCTCCACTTTATATTACATCTTATATATTAACTCCCTTCATGCGACTTGGGCACTTCACCAAATTCTAACTAAATTGTTTCGTTCCTTGATTTGCATCAAGTTAATAGTGGCCCTCATACCAACCATTCCACGAGTTAACCCTCTATTGCGTTCGATCTCCATATCGACTCTAAGCATATCTTCAATTGGTGTTACCTAAAGTCGCTCCCCCACTTGATCTCGCAATGCATCCATCACCCATTGCCTCGTGCAAGATCATGTAACGACTCATCATCGCTTGTTCAGTCTATTGAGCTTTATAGAGTTGTCATCTTGAGGTATCCCCTCAACATATGTAGTGTGTTGCACATGATTCTCCCTTTAAAAAACAAGGACTTATCCCTCCTAGATATCTGTCTCATTGGAGCAACTTTTCTCTTCAGATCCTTCCCTCTGGAAGTTTCGAAGACCACTACCCCTTGGACTACTCTGTCTTCCTAAACAAATTGTGCATTGTTCCGCCACTACAAATGCACTTGTTAAATTATGACTCTTCGCTAATACAACCCCCTACTACGCCCCTTAAGACCTAAAAACATGTTGAACTTACTACCCACTTCAATCTCCTACTGATATATCTTTTCCATGCTGAAGAGAAACTTTTAATGCTTTACGGCGCCGAGTTTTTATCGCCTTAGGATGAACACAGACAATCTATCGTCCGCATACAAACCTTTGCATGAGTATCAAATTCTTCAAGTTACCAATTCCCCTCACCTTTATGAGCTTTACACAACTCTTTTAGTTGCCGAGCAACCCATCCCTCCTTGCACGGTCTCATCCTTTGCCAAGCGCCTCGCTTACCTTGAGCATCATCAAGTTTGGTTACCAATGTCGAGTCGTAGCTCGAACTCAGCCATCTTAACTTTTGTGCGCTACATGTTCTCCCCAGCTCGCTTTGTCCTCGTAATGCTTCTCGTGTAAAGAGTTGGTTATTCCTCTGAATGTCAATCTTGGATACCCACTCCTTTGAGCAACTCTTTTCCCTACGTCTCTATGCTCGTTTCCCTCAAATGGTCGTGTGTGTCGATTGCCCTCAGCAGTGTGTTAGGTCCCCATGTTTACCATCTATCATGGATTTAGCTAGTTTTGCCTACGTTATACGACACCTTTGCGTGTCTGTTTATAAAAGGTCAACCTTGCCGAAACCTCTTATGCTCCCTTAAGGACCTACAAAAGAGAAAATGGGTTAAAGGAAGTATTTAACTCGGGATCTCATAAATAAAATTTCAGCAAACACTTGATAGGCAGTGATAGTTATAAACATAGACTTCACAAGATCTAAACGATTGCGATAAAGGATCTAGCAACCAAAAGCCCCCACAAGTGCCCATATGACACTAATGTGAATCAAGATAGCAAACTAATCCTAGACACTACCCCAAAAGCCCATCCAACTAAGTGCCACCTGGGTAGCTCTGTGCATATTAAATTATATGAGGTCCTGGAAGAACAGGGTCCAGAAGAAAGCCATGAGGAATGCGGTAGCGACTCAGAACCACATCGAAATCTGAGACAGCTCAACTCATATTCTCTAATCTAGGTGATACAGGTATTTTACAGAAGTAAATGACGTTTTATTTAGTACGTTAAAATAACCCAGACATAATGTTCTAACTATTTGCAGAAGGCTACATGGATCTTTTGTGACCACTAAAGACCTCATATAATTTAGTATGTTAACAAGAAGAATTCTAAGATCTCTTTCCCAGAATTCAGAGAACAAAAGAAACATTTAAGTTTGACATAATGAGATCGTCTTTTGCTTGTTCGCCAAAGAAGCTCAAGCAAAACAATCAGCTTCACAAAGTCCAATCTAACTTCCAATGTAACCTTTCCTCAAAGTTAGATTGCTCTTAGATGTGACCAAGCCCTCCACCTCCTCCTCAAATACTTCCTTTAATGCACAACTCTTTAAATCATTCCTTCGCAACAATCAATATCACCTATTCTCATTGTAATGAGGACAACAAAGAAGCGATGGGGAGATCTTACACTATGCTTGAGGAAAGTATGGAAAGTTAGACTACACTTTGCTTATCGATCAGAGGCATAAGCATATAAAGATCAACAACCTTCGAACTTGGCAAAGAGAATTCCCAATCATAATAATAAAAGAAAAATCAAAAGATAAACCTAATAAATATGGCTAATAAAATCTTCAAACTAAAAGAAAAAGACAATTGACGAGCATAAAATCCAAGTTTTCCTTGGAAGGAAACAAATGGGAGAGGCAGTGTCGACAAACCGTATCTCAACATCTTCAAGGGGTCGATTCATTCATCACCAAAGGCAAGGAAACGGTAACGCTCCTCATAGGGGCCGTCGAAGAAGAGGTCGGCCTCGAACCACTTGGGGTAGCGAACGAGGTCGCCGGCGATGAAGCGCATGAAGCGCTCGCCGGACTTAGCACCCTCGGGAACTACCCGGACCTCGCCGCTGACCACAAACACCTGCTGGTCCACGTGCCAATCCCAGGGGAGGCGGCAACGCCCTCCGGTCTTCCACACCGACCACCGGTCCACGCCAAGCTCCGACAGCCGCTCCCTCGACAACCCTCGCTCCACCCGCACGTTGTACACGTCCTCCAGAGGCCGCTCGAAACGCGAATAGATCCCGAGGGTCCCACTGGAAGAAGCGGAAGAAGTCAAGGGAGGCAAGCGGCGGCGGAGGAACTTGGGAGGGGCGGCGGAGGACGGTGGGAGGAGTGCGGCGGCGGGGAAGCTGAGGGGAGAAGCCATGTGGCTTCTCGTTGGCTGTTTCGTGCTTATCCCTTCGCTCTTTTGAGTTTGCGGTGTTTTAGCTAAATAGGGAAAACAAATTATTATTATTATTATTATTATTATCATCTGATAAAACCTTTATCAACTAAATTAATAAATATTTTAAAATTAAACGAAATCTCAAATCGTCAGTTAAGTATATCACCAGCATTTTAATATTTAGATTATATACTCCACAAACTACGTCAGGAGATGAGCATAGCCCCGAGGCTAACCCATAGAAAATTCGAGTGGTTTATGCTGGTTTTAAGATGAACTCTACTCTAAGCGGAAACGATCTTTTCTTGGATGATATGAAGCTGATGTACTTGTATTAATGGAACGCGGTTTTAACCAGTGTTGACAAGAACATGACAATATACAGGGTAATGCAATTTCTGATAGAACACCAGTTTTCATCCACAGAAGTCAACCCTTCAAACAGATACGAACGCAAATTCTCCTACTCCAAACAGACCAATCCACCAAGCAACTTCTATTTCCATAAAGCAACACGATAGCAAGCAAACCAAGAAATTGGGCAACAAAATCTTGTTATCTTCAAATGATGAAGGGAACAGTGTTTGGAACAAGTTACAGATATACATTAAATTCCCCTACTCCAAACAGATCAATCCACCAAGCAACTTCTATTTCAATTAAGCAACACAATAGCAAGCAAATCCAGAAATTGGGCAACAGAATCTTGTTATCTTCAAATGAAGGGAACATGTTTGGAACAAGTCACAGATGTACACTAAAGATTCAAACAATAGTTCCCCAGGAGCAAATGTCAGCTTGCATCAGAAATTACAAGTTGACAGATGTTAAGACAATTAGGGAGATATAACTCCAATTAGCACGAAGATTTGACTAGATTCAGCATCAGAGCATTTTCAGCAAGGCAGCAGAAACCTGCAAATCAGAACTTATCAGGTAAAAAAAAACACATTCAAAGGCACAATGATGCTCGAAAGCAAAGATAGCAGAGAAAGAATCTTGGGTATTAGATGTGAACCTTCTATGGTCAACTTGATGAGGTGCCAACTGAGGTTGCACGACCTGAAGCTTCAAGTTCTTTCAGAGTACTAGCGAGCCAGTCTAAACCCTCATAGAGGCCATCACCTCGAAGAGCACAAGTACCTTGAATGTGCCACACCCGATTCTTCAGGTCATAGAGACCAAGCCCCTCGCACACCTCCACAGGGGTCATTGCACCTCTCTAAACAAGATCCCATCATCAGGGTTTATAGTTTATATGGCCACAGAGCAAAAAAAAAAAAAGAGATAAATTTTCATTTGCAGTACATGGATGCATTTGTACATACAATTATCAGGTAAACCAATGCAAGTTGAGTGAATACAACTCAACATATTTCATCTTGGGCCAAATTAAAACTCCATCCTAACTCTCTTTTAATAACCAAATACCCGCTAAAACGACAGAATATTGATGATTTGAGAAGTGTCATGAAGAACAGAAATTAGCCAGTGGAAGACGGATATATCATATGCAGGAAATGGCCCACTATTCTTGGCAGAACAACCAACAAGCTGAACAAAGTCCAATTGAGATACATGGACCCAGGTTTAAGGATGACTTGGTACCAAATAAGTCCTTGACATGGCAGCTACAACAAGCCCACATAGCGAATGAAATGACATGACAAAAATGACAAAGGACAAAATGTTTTATGTATCTCAAGGTTCTTCTATGGCTAGCAGCATAATAATTAGCCTGCTGGAATCATCACAAGTTCACAATGTCATGAAACCTGTTCATCAAATCGGCCATCGGAACTTTCCAACTTATGGACTAATAAATAGGAATGAGGAAAAACAAACAACTAGCAACCATTTCTGTCTTCCGGCATGATGAACATCAACTATAAACTTCAGTAAAATAAATACAGAAGTTTCAACTAGAAACTATAGAGCTAAAAAATCCATATGAAGACAAGGCCAATCTGTACTAAATAAGTTCAGCTATATGTTCAATGTTGCATCAAATTTTATTTACCAAGTGCAGACCAATCTAAAGATCAAACAAAGACTTAGAACCTTGTGAGCAGCATAGACTAAGGAATTGCAAGAAATAAGATTTAATGCCTAAAGACTGATTTTGAAAGTGTACTGAATTCTTAAGCAAAAACATTTAATGGGCCTTTCTGTGGACATCTACTCTAATTGTTGCAAAGTTATTAAAATATCTACACACGAATTTCATGACAGTAAATATAATATATGCATGAGGTTATTTCAAACTTCTTCAAGTGCATTTCAATCTAATGCCACTGATTCAAATTGCAAAATAACATTTGATGCATGCAGAAACTGTCTTCAAAAATAAAAAAGAAAGATGTCTTTCCAATAGCACAAAACTAATATGCAGCATCAGACTAAAAGAACAGTTGGGTGCTTTTGTTCAGATGCATGGAATTGCATTACAAATAAGCAGGAAGCTTGTACTATTTTTGAGTTACCAATTTAACATACCATGTCTTGTTTGTTTGCAAATACCAAAACAACACTGTTAAGCATAAAGGGGTCATTGATGATGGCCTGAAAAGAACAACTATCAAGTCATTAATTAAAATAAAACCAGCAACAAACTATTTTTCTTACATGGAAAGATAAAAGAAAAGAACCTGAAACTCTGCTTTAGCCTTGCCAATTCTTTCTCTATCCAATGAGTCGACTACATAGATCTGCAACAAAGAAAATGCAACACTAAAAACTCTTATTTTTCCATTGTGGCAGGAACTAAGACACATGGAAAAGAAGAGACGAGGATTAAAAGTCAAAGAAAATGAAAATTTAATCTTGAAGTTCTTGCATTATCATTTACAGGAATAAACTCTTTCATTTGAGTAGTTTCAAAAGACAAAAGGAAAAAATAGTTCTATGAATTACATTCAACCATTTCTTTTCACCTTCTAACTTCTTAGTGATAAAGATAGGATATCAAAACAGGATTATTCGTTATTAGATGGAATGTGGACATTGTTAGGATCATAATGGCACTAAGGGGAGGTGGGGGGGGAGGTGGAGGGAATATGGCAAAAAAAATCTGACTTATCAAATTCGATTGATAAAATCTATATCGGAAGTGCGTTCAACTAAAAGTGTAAGTAGGGGTAGTAAGTAAATCAATATACAATGACAAAGCAAAGGCAAGAGAAAACAAACCGATTTATAGTGGTTCGATCTTTCCGACCTACGTCCACTCTCGATTCCTCTTCCCTCGAAGCCACTGGCTTTCTACCGATCTTCTCTTAATGGACGAAGATTAACTACCCTTGTTATAACCTTTCTCTTTTTACCAAGCTCAAGAGAGAACCTTTACACTAGCTCCTTTACAAAAGACCTCAACACCTCCTTAGAATAACCTCTAAAATCAAGGAGGAAGAGACTCAATAACTTTTGAAAGAGTTTACACACTTCAATTCATAAGATTTCGTTCTTGTTCACCCTTGCATTAAGCAAGCATAAGTGGGGTATTTATAGACCCTTAAAGGCTTCAGAAATGGAGTCAAAAATTAAAATCCCCGAGTTTTCGAAGTACTAGCGGTACCACCGTTGGCGTCGGGCGGTACTACCACTTAACAAAGCTTGGGAATATGGGCTCTAGCAATACTACCGCCGACCTAGGCGGTACCACTGTCAGAATACCCGAAAAAGCACAAATAGTGCTTTCCGGCTGTTTGTGCGGCTCCACAGCCTGGGCCTGCAGTACCACAGCCTAGGCTTGTGGTACCATAGCCTAGGTCAATTTCAGATCACTGAATTGGCCTTCCATCAGGCCCAATTCAGCCCTGGTTCAGGCCCAATAGGCACCTAATTAAGTTGGCATGCTTTCGGCCCACTACCAACTTAATTTGACTCTAAACAATCACGATCAAGACTTAACCACTTTAATTATAATCACAAAGCTTTCAGCACATTGTCCAACATTTCGACATATCATCTGATCATCCGACATTTCATCCGAACCTCTGAGGCATCGTCCTTTCCTTCCGACCCGATGCCCAAACTCATGGCATGAATCTCATCCTAACATACATCGACCAATCCTCCGGCTTGACGTCTAATCTTTGACATAACGCTTTCCGACCCAACATCTGATTTTCGTACTTCAACAATTTGCCCTCCGATGGTTTAAGTCCATAATCAAATTTTTTCCTATATTACTTATCTTGAAAGCATATTAGTCTATGAATTCATCAATTGATTTCATCATCCGAATTTGGAATTCAACAGACATCACATGACCCTAAGATACAAATTACGAAAAAGTGTGCCTCCTAGTATTGATGTTAAACCAAGGTTTTCCTTACCGACTGATAAGGCCCGTATCGCCTAGTACATACCGGTCCGACAGCTGATTGATACACGGACCGGCCGCTACCGGGCGATACCATTAAAATCGATCGTCGATTGACCGTCGACGGTCGATTGAAGGAGAAATCGACCGTCGGCGGTTGATTGACGGAGAAATCTCGATTGAGGAAGAAAAAGGGAAGAGGAAGAAGAAAGAAGAAGAGGAAAAGTACCTCGCCCGTGTGCCCTCATCGCCCGCGGGAGACTTTTCTCCCCACGTGCCCTCGCCGCCAATGGGTCGCCCGCGAGCGCCGTTGCCCTCGCTGCCCGCGGCTCGTGGGTGACTTTTCTCCTTTATTTACTTTTTAATATATTTAATATTTCTTTAATATTATATTATATAATTTATATTATAAAAATATTATAAAATATCTAATATACATACCATACCGGTACCAACAAAATGTTGGTACACCGGTACGGACCGGTATGTAAAACCTTGTGTTAAACACCAAAGATGAGATACTTATCATGGAAAAGGAACTTCATTAGAAAAGAGTACCAAACAACCAAAAATATTTATCATAGGAAATATCACAAGCTTTCTCTATGAGAAATAGATAAGAATAATTATCATTGTTTTTCCAATAGAAAGACATGAACTATTTACCAGACCATCTGTGTTGTTAAAGTAATGCCTCCATAAAGGCCTCAGTTTCTCTTGCCCGCCAACATCCCACACTGTGAACATCACATTTTTATACTGAACTTTTTCTACATTAAAACCTGCATAAATTAAGATAACAGAATTACCACAGAGTCTAAGCTATTATGGGATGATACACATGCATATATCAAACTATTTCATTGAAGCACCAAATCTGTTTTAGCATATCAACAGGTATACATCTAAATAGCTTTATAACCTTCCTCATAGTTGTATCAGTCATATAAATTTATTAGAGCAATGTCAGGATATTAGGTTACTGACAACTCTTCCAAGTAAACTTACAAAGCTTGGTTCATTTTCTCTGGCTTGTGGACACCAGAGAAGGAGGTGAACACCTTATTTTTATTAATCAGCTATCAAGTGTTCCTAGTCAGGAAAGAGGATCCAACCGATGACCAATAATAATCATAAAACCATGTGGCAGGTTTTCACTGAGAGGTTTTGGGGAAATAGTTTACTACCTTAGAAGAGCCCTAAAAAGCCACAAGATTGTTTGGATAGGATGAAAATAAGATGAAATTGTATGTTTGGTTTGCCTCATTTTCTCTTTCTTCTGTTCTTATCTCCTTATCTTCTCTTCAATCTTTCTTCAGCTGATGGAATAAAAATAGAATCAGCAGAATTTGGGGCTAAGTTTTCTCCAAAACTAAATAAGACTTGAACATTTTACTTGTTAAAACATCTAAGTAACAAAGTTATCCTATAGTATTCTGACCTCAAGAAAGAAATTTTGAAGAAAAAGTTTAATTTCACTTCTTTAATTTATACATATAACCACTATATATGGAATTAACTTATGCATTAAGAGTTACAAGCAAGCCAAAAAAATCAGAGATAAAAAGCCTCTCTCTTCTAGTTAATGGAGCAACGAAAAGTGCATGGACACTAAAGAATTAACTCTTTAGCAACAACTACTAGAAAGCTTATTAAGGAAGTCAACAAAGAAGGGTAACTATGTCAACAAAGGATGTGTACCAATTGTTGGGACTGTTGACAAAACCTCTCCAATGTGCAACTTGTACAAAATTGTAGTTTTACCCGCAGCGTCCAGACCAAGCATCACAACCTAAGAGTTATTTAAGAAATAAAGAAGACTGGATGAGAAGCACAAACCATTAAACAAAAAGTTGAATAACAGCAGTAGCAACAAAAGCAACTCAGAAGAGAGAGATAGTACGTGTGTGTGTGTTTTATAAGCCCCCAGATGATGTTTGATATTGTAATGAAAGTAAAATTAGATATGTTAAACTTCAAGCATCATTGACGGACCACAAATACAGGGGCTTTGATGTAAAATATTTGCAAGGGTATAACTACAATTGATTTTTTCAGGTAAGAAATCCATCAGGAGGCTCTGTCGTGGGGATATATGTGAAAAAAAAAAACCCTTCACAAGATAACCATATGACTCACCATATTCAATAACAATACACCCTATAAAAGGGTTCTATTCTTACATTGACTGTTCATCAAGAATCTAGTCTAAATTTCTTAGCATCATAATTTGAGATCTAAACTTAAAATGGTATTGAGCCTTGTTCCAACTTTCACAGTAGGCAAGGTGTATAAAGATACCTTCAATATTTTTCTCCAAAAATTAAAAGGGTTTATTACAGATTAATTCACAAACTTCAGATAAAAGTTTACAATTGCATGGACAAATTACAGGCAATTGATTAATAAACAACATAAAGCAACACTGAAGACCAACAATATTTTTTTAGTATATAGAGATTGTTAAACATTGAAAGGCTATATTATGATGGTGCAAGGGTAACCAACATTTGGCCAGTAAAGGGGCTGAGGAAAACAGGTAAGTTTTCATTTGAAGCCAAGTTTCATACAATCATGGTTCTACAGGTAAGAGCACTGCTTATCAACTAAAAGCATGTGAACAATATATGTCAACTAATCAGAGACAAAAACCAAATACCAAGTCTAAGACATTTACACAAAATATAATATTATTTACTTAATAATTCGGGTAAGACAAAACCTTAATTTTAAAAAGAGGATTATGCATCATACCTTACACTCACCTAGATATGTGCAAGACTGTTTAGTTATTGTCTTGGACAATTAATGATGATATATTGGAATTTAAAAGGGAAGAAAATCGAAGTATATGCGATTAAACATGAAATGATTGAGAACAACTTGCGAGCCAACAAGAGCTATGAGAAATAAATATGAAGAATAAGTGAATTCATCTGTAACACACAATACTAAAGAGCAATTTCTTGAACAATAGGTTCCGGCCAGAATAGCAACAGAAGAATAACTACGAAAAAGGAGAAATTATGCACAAGAAGGAACTGAGAGCTCAGGTTTTCCATATACAACTTCCTGTTCTCTTATACCCGCCACAGGAACGAGATCCATAAATCGCCAGCAATTGTAGATGAAATCCATCCAAGAAACAATTTTCTTAGGAAAAATGAACGAAGACAAGAATGGAGATCACGAAATCTTGAACATGAAATCATGGTTAGAAGCAAAGGGGAAAGAATCGGAACCGAGCATACCCTCATCTCTTTGTTGCCGAAGATTGAATCGAAGAGCTTCCGAAACGCCTGCCCCATCGCGGATCTGCCTCTCTATTCGTCCGCGACCAAAACTCTTTTAGCCTGGCATCTAAATCGTGCGAAATTGGCTGCAAGTTTCGACGAAGAGGAGGAGGGAGGCGCAAAGCCGCTCCTCTTTTTGGGGGACAAGAAGAAAAGTGAAACCTCACCCCCCCATCCCGCCCGCGCCCACTCGCTGGGTCGCTCGCTCGCTCTGATGGCAATGCTTTGACAGGGCTGCGAGTTGATACGATGATGCGCCAGCAACCGGTTCTCTACTTGCCCGTCCAACGCATTAATTACCTGCATGCTGATTTGGTAGAGTGCGGCCCAATGCACAGATAGTAGGGGCCAATTACAAGGATCTCTTTCCGTTCACAATTAGAAACCATGAGAAAGAATTGATCCACAAGTGCGAATGAAAGTACTGTATTTGCCTCACAATACAAACAACGCAAAACTACTTGATTTCTAGAACACCATCTTACTAAAAATGGTTTGCTTTAATGTGAAAATTCCTTGCACAAAAAAGTCAAACAGCAACATTTAATGTACATACAAGGCCTGTTAGCACCAAGGAATAATAGTGAATGTGCAACTATTCAATTCCCAAATGTTTTATCATGACCTTTGTTCATTTGTTCAAATCACAAGACCGTTCATACTCCAACATAGAACAAGAAATACATTTCTTAGACAAACTGCCTTTAGAGATATTAACTAAATTCATTAGTGTTTGAAGAACTCCTTAGCTGATCAAGACATTGCAATAACGTATCACAAATATTACAGCACATTGCAGCATTTAACAATAGGAAGCTTTAAAACTTTCTAATATAAGCGACCCAAGTTCCCCGGCTATAAGTTTCCTCGCTGTCTTTAACTCTCAGAAATGACTTTCTTCAGCGTATAGTTCCCTGCAAAAGCAAGATACACAAAGAAGTTCACTGTGGATATGCCTGCCAGCACCACGAAATAATAATCCAGATGCCCTTTGTTCAGATCATCTGGGATCCAACCCGGCACCCCTCCTCTTGATGTTACATCAGCAATGACTGTGATGATGAATGAATTCAAGTAATTGCCTAGTGACATTGAAAACAGAACCATTGCTGTGCATATGCTCTTCATCCTGTCAGGAGCCTGGGCAAAGAAGAACTCGAGCTGGGTAATATTATTGAAGACCTCTGAGCTTGCCAGGACAAAAAACTGTGGGAGTTGCCATGCAATGCTCAAGGTTTCACCAGCTTTGACACTTTCCAATCTCCTGCTCTCATTGTAAGAAGCTGTTAACATTGCCAAGATCAATAGGAAACGTCCAATTCCCATCCGCTGCAGCTGGGAAAATCCCACTCCATTTCCATAGTACCTCTTAGCTGCTGGGGATATGATGTTGTTGTAGACAAATACCAAACCCATGACACTTATGATTTCGAAGGAGCACAAGGATGCAGGCGGGATAGAGAATGACCCAATTTTGGTATTCATTGCACTCCCTTGTTGAATGAAAGTTGTGAACAATTGAGCAAATACAGCTGCATAGACAATACTGTTAGCCCATATTGGTATCAAACGTAGGAACATCTTCAATTCTTCAACTTGAGTGACAGTACACAGGCTCCATGAACTCTGAGGAGAACCATCCTTCAAATCCAGAGCAGAAATTGTAGCTGCTTTATCTAAGAACCTGAGCGTACGATGCAAAGATTTTAGGAAAGCTTCTTTTTCTTTGACTCTGAAGTTAAAAATTGAACTAAAATGGGAAAGAAGTGAAAATTGAACTAGAACAGGTGTAAATCTGTAAGAAATCTAACATTTGTTAAGAAGTGTATGATTATCATTTTCTGAAAATCAATCTGATTGTCATACTACATAGTGTGAGTGCTCAATCTCATCTCGTTGTTGGTTGATGATTACATGGAAGCTCTATATTTTGTGTTGTGCTCGGCCAAGGGTCTTGCTTATGTCCCCTTGGTGAGCTGGAACATGTACTCATTTTACCCTTCATAGAACTCCAACATAGGAGTTGTACGATTTAATGAAGATAGATTAGGGTTCTATTGCTTATAAAATATGTAAGTCAAACTAGATCCATATTAAATCATCATTTATTTTAGTTCATAATAGTAACAGACACTGATATCACATTTATTGCTTGGCAAAGCCAATGTAATATAATGGTTTCATACAAGTGTATGTATGGGTGGTAAACTCTAGCTGGTTTCATAACAAACCTAATAATTCTGTAAAAAAGAGGAGATAAAAGAATAGAAGGAGATTTGCATTTCAGTCCCCCACCCCAAGACAAATAATATACTTGGTTCTCTTCCCAATCAAGGAGATTGATGAAGCATGGGTGGATTTCCAATTTACAATAGACAATAGAATCTTAGTTCTTTTTCTCTCATTGACAATTGAAGCAAGGAGAAGAAGAAAATCAAGTATCACACTTTGTTTGATGTGAAACACATCCCTTCATCTTCAATGAATCATTTCTAAGAAAATCCTATCAACTGCTTGGTTTTTCTGTTCCTAGAACTAAGAGTAACAAGAAGCAAGATCTAATTCCAACTACATCTGAAACAAAATGATAAAGAGTCTGCATTACTTAAGATAGTGCATTAGTTTGATATATCAGTTTGGAAGGACATTGTTCTCTTACTTTTTCATATGAGGGGTAGGAAGGAGTTTTCTTCTTTGGGTTTGGGTTGTTGTCGGGATTGGGTGGGGGATTGCCTATTCTAATTTTAAATCAGCTATGAACTAACTCAGCATTACTGAGCTCTTTATAACCAACAACATCTGATAGGCAGTCTATTTGAATCATTGACTCGAAAACTAACCATAAAAAAGTACCTGAACTCATTTGTATGTGCCAATCTCTGCTGCCCCAAATCGGATAAGTTCTTGTCCGCCTCGTACAAGAGACTGCTATCCCTGGGAGTTTCAGCATTCCTCTTCTTGTAGGAGGCAACAAGTACTTGAAGGATACTTTGTAAAGGGCTGCCGCTTGGCAACCGACGCCGAAAAGATGGAGTTCCTAATACAAAGGCAGCTAAGGCTGAAGCCATGCAGAATGTTGCAATACCATATCCAAGCCCCCAGTCTATATTCTCTTGTATCCAGACTATGAAAATTCCTGAAGTGAGCGCCCCCAAGGTGATACAAAGATAAAACCAACCAAAGAAGGCCCCCTTTTTTTCTCTCTCTAATGGGTTCTCATCGTCAAACTGCTCTGCACCAAAAGGCAGCAATGCTGCCTTGACGCCTCCGCTCCCTATTGCCACAAGATACAACCCACAAAAAAGAAGGGAACTTGCTGTCTGACATGAGCCTCCCTCACATTGATAAAGCTTTGAAGATGCAGAAAAAGCAGAGGAAGTGATGGTGATCATTCCCTACCAGACAAGGTGAAAGGCATATTAGGAAAAAAGACATCTTATCTAAAGACATGAAACATTTAAACATAGAAATTCTTGAGGAACAAAAAACAAGGGTTTTAACTTTTGAATCTGACTTACAAGGAGATATACTACAAGGGAGTAGAGTATTGTCTTGTAATTTCCCCAGTAGGTATCAGCCACAACAGCTCCAAACAATGGAGTCAAGAAACAAGTTCCACTCCAGGTACCCACATTTGCTGCATTTGCAGCATTGTTTCCATGGAGGACAGTATGAAGATAAACAATCAAATTTGCTCCAACACCATTAAAGGCAACGCTATCTAAGTATTCGAATCCTGCAGAAAGAGTATATACATGATACCATGTAAGTCACAGCTTATTCTATATGATTATGGCAGAAGATCCAAAATCTTGTTTATAACACATTCCTGATTTCCATTGACCATTTTTAACAGACTAATGTTTATTTACTTCTATACTAGCAACATGCTTGATAACTTCAGATGACTTCTTCTCCAACTTTAACAACTTAAGTACTCTGTTAAACAAGCATGTCATATGAAACCTTACCCAAAATAATTGCCGGTGCTTTTGAGTTACTAGGCTTGTAATGCGATCGAGGTCCATGGTGGCTCGATTCATTCTCCAGATTCTGAAAGCATAATCCAATTAGTAAAGTATCTCATGGAGTAAACACTACTGAGCTTCTACTTCTTAGGCCATCTCAAATGGTGCAGGATCTTTTATATTTGTGGTCTTTATTTTCAATAGTCAAAAAATGTTCCAATCCAAGAGAGAAGAATTGAAAAAATATGATAAACAGAAATGAAAAGAAAAGTGGTTAATAATGAGTTAAGCGCTCTGAAAGGAAAAAAGAAAAAAAAAAGTTTGGAGAAAAAAAAAAGATCGCCGTCTACTAGTACACAGCCAATTTCCAAGAAGCAATGAGCATCTTTCTTTTTAGTCCAAATCCGATACCTTTGTGAAGGGAAAAAATTTGAAGAAAAGTCCCTGCAAAATTCTTTCATCCACAAGCACTAAAAAATGGTAATAGCTAGCAATTATTTTCCACTCTGTTGCATGATGAATGACGAAGGTGGCTTTCTTGTGCGCCATATTACAAAAGAGCTACTCATGTCTTCCAATCTGGATCTATAGTGGTTCCGAATCTTTAAGAAAAAGGAGATCTCAGCAGTTAAGAGCAGAGATTTCCATTCCTTTGGCAAGAAACCTTCACAAGGAGAGAAGCACATAGTCCCCATCTCATCCCCCGGGGTCATCAGGTAGTGAGGTGGGAAATTGTCATCACACTATACCTAAGAACACTACAAGGGTCTCCATAATCGCTCTAATTGTAAACATTTAGCTCAAGGTGCATCTGTGCACACAATCCAGGGCACAAAATCTGAAGAGAGAAACAGCAAAAGGAAACCCTAAACGCTTCCAGTGTCAGAGGAAGATGGATCCTCTTTCTTCTTGCTTGGATACGAAGAAACGAACTGAGTGGAACAAAACAAAACGACGAAGCCCAATAGATCAAGCTAGCTAATTACCAAAGGGAGCAAGGCCCTTCCTTCTCCGCTCTCCAGGGCGTCCTCTCTCTCCATTGCTTCGCCGCACCCAGGGGATAGATCGAGAGGAATGCGAGCTCTCGTTCTCTGCCCGCACTCGGGGTGGATTTTAATCCAAGCTTGCCTTGTTGACTTCTTGATGCCACGTACTATAACGGAACAAGATTCAACCGCATATAATAAAACCTGCGGTGGGAAATTATCGACCCTTGGTTTGAAATAAGCACGAATCCTAAAGCAGAGCACGTAAATCTAACGGAGAAATGGAACCTTTGCAGATGAAGTATCTGCGGCCGACCTCGCTACTCCTGCATAGCAACATCCGACCGTTCACGTTTGGTGAGTTAGGTGGTCGAGCTTTATATCTGGACGGTCCAACTAAAGGGGGAGAGAGTCATCCGACGGTTGAAGCTGAAGAGGGCCCTGATGGAACCGAGCAACCACCGTGACATCGTTTAGCTTCGGCAGCTGCCATGGATCGGCGGTAGCAGGTAGTCTCTGACGATAAGGAAGAATGGCTTACAAGTTAATATCTAATGCCAAGCGATGTCTCTTACCTTTTCTTTTTTTCTTTTTTTTTCTTCTCAAGGACTAATCGTATATATTCTATCAATTGATTAAGCAAGAAGAAATGTCCAAAATTATTGTGACAAAACTTGAAAAAGACTTTCCCAAATCCTGCCTACCGGTTAGGTTAGAAAGAAGAAAAACCACATGCATGCTAGGCCAACTTTTTTGCATTTGACCAGTTAGATAAGAAAAGTCAAACGTATACTTCTTATGATGTTTGGATTCGGAACATAATGAATGATTCAGACTGAGATGTTAGAAGTGCAGCAATGGGATTGAATGCATACTACGAAGCAATGCTTCTAATTGTCTGCCAAGTCAATGGAGCCATTTCTAGTTTGTAAGTTTAGATACGAACATTTCCTTCTTATTCTTCTTCCAGTTGTTTCTCCGAGTTCTTTAAACACTGCTGATGAAGACTGATAAATGTTGTTTGGATGAAGATTATTGAGCTGAGTTTGAGTTTGATGGGTATATTATAAAAGTAGAAGTAATGTGTGTAAGATTACGTGATTATTTATTAATTGAATAATATATAATTATATTATTTGGATTCTGATAAAAGATATTAATTAATATTAAATAAAATTTATATTATATTGGGATAGTTTAGGGAATGCTCATGATGAAATGAACTCTCCTAATAATTTATCCTAGACTCTCTGTTTCCGCCTATAAATAGACAGTACCTACTATAAATCTAAAATACGGAAAGGCATGAAATAGTAATAGGGAATAAAGTTAGAGAGATTATGGTTATTCTCTAGATCTCCCCAAAAAGGGTCTAGATTCATTCTAGTTCGCCTTGTAGATAGATATTCGGTGTTACTCAGATTTGACAGACGATGCTCTTGAAGATCTAATTAGATCTCGATCAGACGACATATAAAGGTACGCATCATAAATAGATCTCGTATTTTTTTTATTTCAATCATGGCATAATAGTTTTCAGTATAATAATTTACATAATTATAGTTTTTATGCTATAAGATCATGATTTGGAGATTTGATCATATAACTCAATATGCATGAAGTGAGTTGAGATGAAGCTTTTTTAATCATACTTAAGTGAGTGATGAGATCTGTTTGTACACAGATATATTGAACAAAGAAGGCATCATTCTCCACGATCCCCGTGAAGAAGACTCTGGCAGAACAATCACAACGGGAAGTTTATTTTATGCAGACGATTCTACCCCAGCATGCAGCATGATAATAATAACAATTCATCCCTTGGTTCATCTCTGCATCATTTTCTCTCTCACATTGTGCTGTAAACCTTTGCAAGCACCCCAAATCATTAAGTCCTGCAGCAAATAAACAATTGCGAGGTCCTCCACGCTGCAGGGGGGGAAGCCAATAACATATCAGATCCAGGAACGGCATCCATCTTTACTCTCAGAACAGCTCATACATAACCTTGTGGTGGTCCTGATGCAGAAACATTGCAAGTATAAAGCATGATTAACTGGTAGTGGATGTCCATGTTGCATGTTTTAGCCAATCAATCATCAGATCAGATCTATGTTGCTGGATCTTGTATCGTGGGCAAGCAGTCAGTACTATACGGTTCAACCCACATGCACAGGGTCATCCGAGCTGGTTGTAGTGGCTCGGGGATAATAGGTGATGAGTCCAGACTTATAGAGCTATCGACTCTTTGGGTCGATTTCTAGAGACGGTCAAGACTTCCAAAAAGGACTTCGTCGGAGGGGTACATGCCCGACAAGGCCCCTCTGACATATAAGTTAGCTTGTGGGGATGGAGATCCCGGTCGGGACTTTGAAAGTCCCAAGCGTTTTTAGGAGAAGAGGTCGAGAATCAAGAAAAGAGAGTCTCTTCACTATATGCTACAATGGGGATATTTATACCTGTCAAACAGAGGGAGGTCTTACCGAAGTGTTTAATGGTGAAGCACCTTCGGTCGAGTCACAGGTGCGGCCCTACGCATGGTGGCGCTCTTGTCAATTTCCAAGGTCTCGATTAATGAGGTCATCGGCCTGAGTATGATGCCCTGGGTAACCGACATGATCCTCGGCCTGGCATGTTTTTTTTCGATGGGCTCTCCAAGTCGTCGATGTGCGAAGTCTTGTCGCATTGCATGTTGGTAATACATGCCATGCCTAACTGTCACGTTGATCAGTCGGGGTGTTAGGTGAGATCTTCCTTCTAACATTGGGATTGCCTCGATGTACGTTATGATTTGTTGCCTTACGTTGGGATTTTATGGCCACGTGGTGTGCGGTGGGCATGTGACGTGTGTACCATTTTTTTTCTTCCATTAATGGAGGTGCGGTATCTGAGGCATCGGCAACGAGTTGTCACGTGCTTCGGGTATGCGAAGCGTCATGTCGGGATGAGGTTTTGCTATAAATACCCCTCCTAAGCCTGCGTGGGTTCTTATTTTTGCATCTTTCCTTTTGGTTCTTCACTCTCGACTCTTGTCCTTGGTCTTTTCTAGTGCCCGCCCCCACCCCCCCGGGTCATTTTCTCGAGTAGGTTGGGATGACTTCTCGAAGTTCTTCCTCCTTTCTTACTTGAAGTTCATCAATCCAGTCTATAGAGGGGCCCTCAGCTGCTGCTGAGGCAGTGAATCCGAGGCCCCAAGTAATAGGTCGCCCCTCGGGTAGCCCCGGGGTGGAGGTAGTCATTTTGTCGTCAGAGGAGCAACTCTGGCTGCCTCCAAGGTCCTGAAAGCCTTGATGGTCATACAGTCATGTTACAATAGTGACTCGACCATGATGGTATGTCGATTGGCTAAGGTGCAAGAGTGCTTATGCATCCACGGGGAACATGAACTTCATATTCCTTTGCCCGGGCAGCGCCCTTATGACACCTTCTCATATGACTTTGGGTTGTCGATTGATGCTTTCGAGATGGGACTATGGTTCCCACTTCATCCTATGATTGAGGCTTGCGTCGACGGGTGGCGGATCTCGCCCTCGTAGAGGGTGCCCAACTCACGGTATTATATGGTGGCGTTCCCTAGGGAATGCTATAGGTCGAGCATTGTACTGACCTGAAACTTTTTTATGGCTTACTTCTACTTATGTCGGGGGCAGGCTAGGTACTACTTGACTGCCCAAAGTGGATTTCAGGTGAGTAGGGCTCCCTCCAGCAACAAGGGTTGGAAAACCCAATTTTTCTTCATTTCCCATGATCGAGGGTGAGATTTCTGGCCCGAGTGGACTGCTCGACCGGTGAGTCATGCTACCCCCAATCTTTCAAATGAGGAGTCTGAATTGGTCAAGATTCTCCGAGGGATCCTCTCTTCTTCTCGCTCCATCAAGGACATGACCAAGGCATGGTTGGTCAAAGCAAGACTCAGTCCTACCCCTCAGGGTATGTCTCCCTTTGTTGGTTTATCAATTTGTCTTGTCTTAGTTAGGTAGACTGACCTCCTATTTTTGTTTTGTAGATATGTTCAACCTCATGAAGGTGAAAAAGTCAGCGAGTCATGCTACAAGCCAACTTGCACTGTCGCCTCCCATCGAAGTGCTCGTTGAGGCAGTCGAGGAGCGTCCTGCACACGGGGGTAAGAAGCATCCTGGCAGAGAAGGGGGCGAACAACCAAAGAAGAAGACAAAGGTGACAGTCTCCAAGCCCCTGAAGAGGGCTGTCCCCGAGGGGACATCAGAGAGAGACCACTGCTACAATGGGAAGGAGTCGATGGAGGCTATGTAATCCCCCGACCATCCCCCCATCATGAGGGACCTATACGAAGTGGACGATCGGGCGAGGAAGGACTGCTATTTCCTCGCACAGATATATGAATTGTTGCGACTTGATGTCGAGGACCTGCTGGAGCCACATTAGCTTAACCTCACTAACTCGACTCAGGTCTTGACCGAGGGACTGATCACTATAGAGTATGTGCAGGGGGCGCTGCATCCATCCCTCGCTAAGAAGTTGTATGAATCCTCCTCCGTGGAGTTGATGGATTGGGCCGCCAAGTTGGTCGTTTGGGTATGCGATTTTTAAGATGTCCCACCTCGGTTTGTCATCGTTCCTGTGTTCCTAACTTATCTTCTTGTCCTCAACGGGGCCTTCATTTTATCGGTACTTTGGTCGATTGCCTTCATGATGCGGGATGGGTGGTGCACCTTCTAACAAAGAGGAACTCAGCTCTTCAGGCTGAGAACAAAGAACTGAAGGCTGGCGCATGCCAGGAAGCTGTGGTAGCCGCAAAGAAGTAGGCCACCTAGTTGAGTGCCAAGGTGGATCGGCTCAAGGCTACATTGGGGAAATCTAAGCAATGCAACAAGGACCTCAAATTGGTAGCTGACTCCGCTCATGTTGAGTTGAGGGACCTTCGAGATTCTCAGTGTTGGCTTGAAGATGAGGTTTTATCACTGACGAAGGAGGCTAAGATGTTGCAGTCTGAGCTGAAGGCAGAGGGCGACCAAGCCATTGCCGACTATAAGAAGTCTCAAGGTTTCTAGTCCTGGCTCGAGAAGATGGGTCAAGTCACCTACGAGTTCGGGTACCGGGTAGCAGTGGAATGCTTTCGGGTGAAATACTCGGACTAGCTTGTCGAGGAGGACCCCTTTGCCAAGTGGCCCAACGATGCCAATGTGAGGATGGAGGCGAGCCAGCCTTTTGATGATAGCACTCCTCTCGAGGACTAGGTTTCTGCATTGTAATTTTGTTTGTCAGGCAACAAACTACATTGTTGCTTCTTATGTAATTTTGTTTTGGATGCCATCGATTGTCTGACCATCTATGTAACCCTTTTTGGATTAAAACAAACTATATTTTTGCTTCTATCTGAGTCTTTCTGTCATGTTGCGGTCAGTCACCTGACCTTAATGTGAAACTTGGGGCAATTCAATTTTTAGTCATCTTCTCTGTTTGCTTTATGACATGAACTTACTTTCCTCGGTCTTTCAATCGGCTTTAGTCCGACACTTTAGGCATAGAACTTCCTTAGGTTTGAGATGTGCCATATCCGAGGTAGCATTCGGTCGTCTATTGTAGCCAAGGGATAAGTACCATCTCACATGGTACGGATGACTCGTTATAGTCCCTTCCAATTCGGGGCTAGCTTGCCTCGAGTTCATCCCATGTCACTTACCTTAGCTTTTCTCAGGACTAGGCCGCTGTTACCAACTTGTCACGGTCGAACCTTGCGGTTGTAGAATCGGATGATGGCTCTCTGATATGCAAGGGTCCGCAAGTGTGCCTCAGCACTTAGCTCCTCGATGAGGTCGAGATTCTCCCTTATGCCAAGTTCCGAGACTCTTTCTTTAAAGTGTTTGACCTGAAGGGTGGGGAAGACCACTTCAGGAGGTAGGATGGCCTCGATACCAAAGGTGAGATTGTAGGGAGATTCTTCTGTCAGCATTTTCGGGGTCGTATGTGATGCCTATAGTATGCTCAAGAACTCTTCAACCCATGTGCCTTACACTTTAATGACCTTTGTCTTTAGCCCCTCGAGGATGGCCCGGTTAGTCACTTCAGCTAGGCTATTAGCTTTGGGATGCATAATTGAGCTGAATTTCAGTTGTATCTGATAGCTTTAGCAAAAAGACTTGAACTTCAAGTTGTTGAATTGTGTCCCATTGTTGGTAACTATGATTCTCTGGATGCCAAATCTTGTGATGATGTTCTTCTAGATGAAACCTTCAACTTGCTTCTCAGTGATTGAGGCCAAAGGCTCGACTTCAACTCACTTGGTGAAGTAATCAACTCTGATGATGAGGAACTTTTTTGTCCCGAAGTCGACACAAATGGGCCAAAGAGGTCCATTCCCCACTGCGCGAAGGGCCACGCATAGTCAGTGAGGGAGAGGGGCAATGTCGGATGATGTTGGATCCGAGCATGCTTCTAACATTGCTCGTATTTCTAGACATAGGCTATGGCATCTCGGCACATAGTTGGCCAATAATACCTAAGCTGGAGCACTATATTAGCTAAGGTGTGGGCCCTGATGTGTTCCCCACATATCCCTTCGTGGACTTTGGCCAATATCATCTCGGCCTCGGTTGGTGACAAACAGTGGAGGAGTGGTTGACTAAAAGCTCTTCAGTAGAGGCATCTGTTGACCTCGCAATACTAAGCCTCGATCCTCTTAATTCGTCGTGCAACCATGCGATCGATTGGTAACGCTGCATCCTTTTTACAGCAGAGTATCTCCTCCATCCAACTGTGACCAGCCTCGGTTATAGCCACCTCGGTCGTGGAAATGGTTGGTTTATGGAACCTAGTGATTTTTGGCGGGCATCCTACCAATGCTCGTGTTAAAGCGGTTTCACTAGTGTGTCCGCTTGAGAGTTGTCAGCCCGTGGGATTCACTAAATGGTGAAGTGTTTGAAAGTGCTAGCGAGACGACATGCCTTGATTAGATATTTGATCATGGGGGTTCTCAGGATTTGTAATTCTCACTGACTTGGCCAACGACTAGCTGAGAATCAATGAACTTCAATTTGCTCGACCTGTAGCTCAGTCACCAAGCGTAAACCGAATAGGATTGTCTCATATTCAACCTCGTTGTTGGCGGCTTTAAATTTAAGCCGAAGGGAAAGCTCATATGCTTGTTTTGAGGGGTCCTTCAGGATGAATCCCGCCCCTCCTCTTTCTATATTGGCTGACCCGTCGATGTGAAGTATCCAGGTCAGCTTCGGTTGGGTGGAGGATTCGAGGGTGGTTAACTTCAAGATAAAGTCAGCCACCCCTTGAGCTTTAATCGCTATTCTCGGGATATATTACAGGTCAAATTTGTTGAGTTCCATCGACCATTTGAGCATCTGACCTATAATATCAAACTTGGAATGCAAAAGTTGGTCGGTTATTACCCTGATTATGTGGGCCTAAAAGTATGGCCATAGCTTCCTTGCTGCGAGGACTAGGGCGAACTCTAGTTTCTCGATCGGGGGGTAGCGCTCCTCGAGACCGCTTAAGATGTGATTGGAGTAGTATACGGGCCATATTCTTTATTGTCGAGCTTAACCAGGACCGAGCTAACTACGTGCTCTGAGGCGATGAGGTATAGCTTGGGTGACTCCCCTAGAATGACTGAGGTGAGTTAAGGTAGTCGAGCAAGGTGAGCCTTGAGGTTTTGAAAAGTTTCCTCATGGTCGAGAGTCCAATTGAAGTCCTTCGCTTGCTTTAGCGCCCAGAGGTTAGGCAGGCACCTGTCGCCTACTGGGAGATAAATTGGCTCAATGCGACTAATCTCCAACGAGCCACTGAACCTTTTTGATCATCCGAGGCGACTGCATTTTCGTGATCACTTTAACCTTCTCAGGATTCGCATCACTAATGGATGACGAAGCTGAGGAATTTGCCCGAGACCACCCAGAACACGCACTTGGTGGGGTTGAGCCTCATCCAGAATTTCCTTAGGGTCTGGAATGTCTCAGCGAGATCCAAGAGGTGAGCTCAGGCGAACTTACTCTTGATGATCATGTCATCCAGTTAAACTTCAATGTTCCGCCAGACTTGATTCTTGAAGAGTCAATTGACTATTCTTTGGTAATGTAGCCCTAGCATTATCTAACTTGAACGACATCGCCTTATAGGTGCCTTGGTGTGTGATAAACGTCATGTTCTCTCGATCTCGTGGTGCCATTTGGATATGGTTGTAACCCGAAAATACATCTATAAAGGAAAGCAATTCGTAACCTGAGGTGACATCCACTAATTGATCGATCCTTGAGAGGGAGTAGCCAGGTCGAGTACTTGACTTCTGTGATGAAGTCTGCATCTAATAATTGGTCTACTTCTTCTTCAGTAGCTCTATATTGGTCAGGGGTGAATCTATAGGGTCTTTGCTGGATCGACTAAGTCCCTGAGAGTATGTTGAGTTGATGTTGTGCTTCCTCCTAGTGGATGCCCAACATGTCGTTTGGCGACCAGGTGAAGACATCGACATTTTGCATAAGGAACTCTACAAGTTGAATTTGTTAATCTTTGGGAAGTGCTGACTCGACCTTAACAATCTTCTCTAGATGACTCTGATCAAGAGAGACCTCCAGGACCTACTCTATAGGTTCAGGGCATAAGACTAATTTGTTCAATTCCCTGGGGTCAAGAGCTAGCGCTTCATACTTAGTCTTTTTGGGGAGAGTCATTGCCACCAAGTAGCACTCTCTGGATTCTCAGGGGTCGCTCCTGGCTTTGCCTACTCCGATATTGGTTGGGAACTTCATGGTGCAGTGATATGTTAAGATGGCAGCCCTTAATTTGTTGAGAGTCGAGCGACCGATGATCGCGTTATATGTCGAAGGGAGCTGGATCACCATGAATGGGACCATTAGCATCTTGGTCCTTGGCTCCTCCCCTATAGTCACCGGGAGAGTAGTGACACCGAGGGGGGCGATTGCGTCTCCAGTAAATCCTGTCAAGGTGGAGGTCATGGGGACGAGGTCTCTGTCAGTCATACCAAGCTTTTGAAAGGCATCAAAATATAAGATTTTGATCGTTTGTTATCCGAGCTGAGATCACCAAGGTGTCATCGTGATCTAGATATTCTTCTTCCCCTGACCTGAAGATGATGTCGAGGTAGCACTCCTGTCTGGGCCTTTTTTGTACCTTAGTTCGAGCATATGCTTTATGGGCCGAGGAGCTATCACCTCCTGAGGCTGGTCCATTGACAATGACATTGATTTGTTTCTCCACTAGGCCCTTCGGGTGGAGTGAAGGCTTGTATGGCTTTCTTATGTATCAACTTAGGTGGCCTCGGTAGATAAGGTCTTCAATCTGATTCTTAAGGTTATAAGAATCCTTAATGTCATGGCTGTAGTTACAATGGAAATGATAGTAACGTCCTCGGTCCCGTTCCTCTAGTCGAGCTTTTTATTAGATTAGATGCCTGGAGCAGGCCTTTTTCTTGGATCTAGAGGAAGATTATGGTTCAGGTAGAGTTGAGGGGAATGATTGGCAGCATTGGGATGGTCAGCTCGGGCCTCTTCATTCTTCTTCTCGAGGGACCAGGAGCGGGCCTCAGGATGACTCGGCACGAGGTTGCTTTTGGTCCTCGTGCTTGCGAGCCACTAATGCCTCGAGCGCAACATATTTGTTGGTCCTCTGTAGCATATCGGGAACTATCACGAGTGGACACTCGACTAGCAACCAAAAGAAGTAAGATGGCCGCAACTTGATCAAAAAGGCTTGGATCAAAAGAGATGGATGTGCATTGGGCATTCTCTGGATTTCAGCCGTAACTCATCCCAAGGAGGGATGTGTTGAATCTCGAATTTTGATGATGAAATCAATTGATGGATTTTATAATTTAACTTATTTATTAAAGAAAGCGATGCAGGATTAACTGCGATAGTAAAGATCATTACAATCAAATGTTGGGCCAAAGTCAAGTTCGAGCATCGGGCGAGGATCGAACGATGCAATGGGAGCTTACCGAGAGTTTACGAGAGATCGACCGAGGTTCAAACGATGTTGTCGGGAGCTCACCGAGTACTCACCAGAGTTTTATCGGGTAGTTCGTTGGAAGTTCGGTGATAGATTGTCAGGAGCTCGCCAAAAGAATGCTGGGAGTTCATCGGAAGAAATTGGGAGCTCGTCGAGGGTTCACCGGAATAATGCTGGAAGTTCACCAGGAGTTCTCCAAGAGATCAATTGACGATTTGACAATGAAGATTGTGTGTTAAGTGTCATAGTTAGTATCATAATGAGAGTTAATTTTATTAACTCAATTAAGAGGTCATTAGGCCTTAATTGGAGCTGATTTAAACTTATTATAAAAGTCATTTCAGTAACCCAATGTTAGAAAAGACACAATCCACGAGGACATGATCTCTAAGATGACATAATCTTTGAAGGTGTGTCAGGTGGTTGAACCACCCATACTAAGTGGTTGAACCACCCGAACATAGTCTCCCAAACTGTGCCAGGCGGTCGTACCACCCAGACTGGCGGTACAACCACCAACTTAGTCTTTGAGACTAGCACCTTGGGAACTCTTAAAATTTAAATTTTGGCTCCAATATTGAAGCCATTTGGGGCCTATAAATACCCTCCACCCCCCATCCTTACTTGAGATATGTAAGCATTAAGAGCAAAAACTTTGTGAAAATATTGTTGTGATTCTTTAAGAGCTTTTCCTCATTTTGTCTTGTGTAGTTTTTTGTTTAAGGGAGAGCTTAGAGACTTGTAAAGGTTATCTCCTAAACATATAAAAGTAGAATAGAGTTATCAGAGGATAGTTGATCTTCACATATTGAAGGAACATCAATAGTGGAAGCCAGTGACCTCAACGAAGTAGAAATCTGGAGTAGACATAGTTCACAAGACTGAACCACTATAAAATCAGTTTGCTTCCTCTTATTTGTTCTTTATCTTCATTGCTTTCTTATGATGCCGTCTTATGATGATTATGATCCCAAGGATCCTGATGTCCCTGATTTAGTGCCAAGCACCTCAGTGGGTAGTTTCCCTCATCTCCTTGCTGTGTTGGCCGAACAATTATTTTGATGACGAGTACTATGACATTCTCTGCCCCCACTGAGATCTCATGCATAATTGGGTTGGGTAGCGCCAGTGCTGACTCTGCCACAACAACCCATTGAAGTGATCGGTCCCATTCCATCAACTCATATGCCATCCTCTTGCTGTCTATTATCTTAGATTTATAAAAGCAATATTTTTAGTTATTTCTTTTTAATTTTGCCCCAAAAGAGAAAACAACTGGGAGACTGTACTGCGAATATGTCATGCTTGTTTCTTTTGCTTGTCAAGAGATGCGTGCCCCCCCACCCCCCCGCCCTCCCTCTTAGTGCTACTTTGATCCTAACAATTGATATCAATGTCACATTTCTCTCTATTTGGCTTAAAATCTAAGAGAGATGGCTTTTGTTGGCAATCAAGAGGGATTTTATATCACTCGTCCTCTCATATTCAATAGGATAGATTACACATATTGGAAAACTTGAATGAGAATTTTTCTACTTTATATTGATTTTGAATTATGACATATTGTTGAAAGTGGTTTTGAAAAGTCTTCCAAATTGATGAATGAATATAATGATTCGGAAAAGAAGACTTTCTCTTTGAATGTTAAAGCAATGAACACTTTATTTTATACTCTTGATAAAAGCGAATTTAATTGAGTTTCTATATGCGAAACTGCGTACGAGATTTGGCACATACTCGAAGTCACACATGAAGGCACTAGTCGAGTCAAAGTCAAAAACTAATCTTTTGATGCATAGCTATGAGTTGTTTAGCATAAACCAAGTGAGACCATAGGCGACATGTACACTCGTTTTACGGATGTTATCAATAGTCTAAAAGTTCTTGGTAAAAGTTTTTCTAATTTTGAACTTATGAACAAAATATTAAGATCCCAAAGTAACAACAATACAAGAAGCAAAGGACCTAAATAATTTTTCACTAGAAGAACTAATCGGGTCTTTAATCACTTACGAAATATCATATATAACACATGATAAACTCGAGAATAACCTTCCAAAGAATAAGAAGGGCATAGCACTTAGAACCAAGAAAGACCACTTGAGAGAAAACTCAAGTGACAATGATGATAATGAGGACTTCGCACTTCTTACAAGAAATTTTTAAAAATTCTTAAAAATGACTAAAATAAAATAAGATACTAAGAACAAAAGTGAACTAAAAAAGTATTCAATAATATATTAAGAATGTAAGAAGTCGGGACACTTCAAAAATGAATATCCCCGAGTGAAGAAAAAGCAATCAAGGAAGAAGAAAACGCTCAAAGCTACTTGGGATGACTCAAGTTCATCCGAAGATGATGAGCCAACTAATAAGGAAGAAGTTATAAAGTACGCTATAATGGCATTTAGCAACGAGGTAAGTAACCTAGAGTATTCTTTATCTTATGATAAATTATTTAATACATTTAATGACTTATTTTATGATTTTAAATTAGCTGGTAAAAAGTATAAATTGTTAAAGAAAGATCATGCTTCACTTGTTAGTGAATTTAAAAATTTTAAAAAGGAGTATCATGAACATAGGATAGCTCCTTGCACTAAGTATGAAGAATTAGATATACTTAAGAAAGAAAATATTTTAGAAATATTAGAAAATTTTGAAATAGGTAACAAATCATTAAACATAATCTTTGCTAATAAGAGATGTTCATAGAGGAAGGAATTGACTTTATGAGTAACACTCAACAAAAGTCAACCATCTTCATTAAAGGACTTACATTATATGTTCACCTAGAAGTAAATATAATTTTTTAAGAAGAATTAGACATTATGCTTATAAATGTTTATTTAAAAGGCATAGTCCATACAAATTAATTTGGGTTCCTAAAAGAACCATAAACAACTCAATGCCAGTAGTAAAATTAGATAGAATTTTTTATGAGCAACCCAAAGGCAAATGGGTACCTAAACCAAAACTTCCTTTCTTGTAGGTATATCTCCAAATAAAGGCTAGAAGCACAAAACAATATCTTGAGAGTGGATGCTCAAGGCACATGATGAAGATCAAACTCATTTCTCTAAGCTAACTAGCCATCTTTGGAGATAACAACAAGGGAAAAATCATTCGGAAAAGAGCTATAGGTAACAAATCAAATCACTTGATTGAAGATGTGTTATTAGTTGATGGTTTGAAATATAATCTACTAAGTATTAGCCATATGATAAAAGATACATTATTAAATTTGAATCTAATGCTTGCATAATATAGATACCACAAAAAATAATTTTATGATTGTCTTAGGAAGCAATAATATGGATATTATTGATATTGATATTTTTGGTGATAAAATGTGTTTTTCAGCTTCAAATGATGATGCATGGATTTAGCATAAGAGACTTAGGACATGGTAGTATGAAACTATTAAACCATATCTCAACTAAAAATCTAGCAAGAGTAATGCCTAGTATCAAGTTTGTAAAGGACAAAGCTTGTGATCCATGCTAACCAAGAAAATAAATAAAAAGCAGTTTCAAATCAAAAAAATCAAATAAGCACCTCTAGGCCACTACAATTGATCCATATATATTTATTTGGATCAATTGATAGTACAAGGAGGTAGCAAATATGCATTTGTTATTTTAGACGATTATAGTAGATATACTTGGACCTATTTCTTGGCACATAAAAGTGATTCTTTTAAATGTTTTCAAAATTTTATAAATTTGTTTAAAATGAAAAGGGTTTTATGATTTCATCTATATGTAGTGATCATGGTGGTGAGTTTGAAAATCATGATTTTTAAAATTTTTATGAGTCAAATGGGTATAATCATAATTTCTCTACTTTTAGAAATCCATAACAAAATGGAATAGTGGAAAGAAAAAATAGGAGCTTACAAGAAATGGCTAGAACCATATTAAATTAACATAGCCTATCCAAATATTTTGGGCCGAAGCCGTTAACACGGTATGTTATGTTATGAATAAGATTCTCGTAAGACTATTACTCTCCATAACTACTTATGAATTATAAAATAATAAAAAACCTAATATTTCGTATTTCAAAGTATGTGATTGTAAATATTTTATTTTGAATGAAAAAAGATGTCTTAGGAAAGTTTGATGTAAAATCCAATGAAGGTATTTTTTTTATTATCCCTCAATTTCAAAAGCTTATCGTGTCTTTAATAAAATAACTATAGTGATTGAGGAATCCATCCATATTATTTTTAATGAGATTTTTAAATTAAAAAAATTGATTATGATGATGATTTTGATATTGATATTTTAAATTTGAATGATAAACATCCTCTCCAAAATAACTTAGATGCATCTACTTCCAAGGATCTTACCCAAGGAATGAAAATATGTATATGCTCATCCTAATGAGTTAATAATATGAGATACATTAAAAGGTGTTTAAACTCGTTCATCATTTAAGAATTTTTATGCTAATGCTGCATTTTTATCTCAAATTTAACCAAAATGTATTGAGGAAGCCTTAAAAGATGATTCTTAGGTTATTTAAATAGATGAAGAGTTAAACCAATTTGAGAGAAATAAGGTGTGGGAGCTTATTCCTAGACCAAATGACCATTTAGTGATTTGTATTAAATAGATCTTAAGAAACAAGCAAGATGAAAATTATACCGTAGTTAGAAAGCTAGATCAGTGGCTAAGGGTTTTATCTAAGAAGAAAAGATCAATTATGAAGAGACCTTCTCTCCTGTGGCTAGACTTTAAGTCATAAGTATGCTTCTTGCCTATGCCTCTTTTAATAATTTTAAGTTATTTCAAATAAATATCAAAAGTGATTTTCTTAATGGTTTCATTTCCGAAGAAGTTTTTATTGAACAACCTCTAAAGCCGCCCGACCCCATTCCCATTTTGAAAATAAAATTTCTCTGAATCATGTTTTCAAATTATCTAAGGCTCTTTATGGATTGAAACAAGCTCCTAAGGGTTGGTATGAAAGATTTAGCTCTTTTCTTATTTCAAATAATTTTTTGAATGGCAAAATTGATACCATATTATTTCTAATTATTTTAAAAATAACTTTATAGTTATTCAAATTTATGTTGATAATATTATTTTTCATTCAACAAATGAATCATTATGTGAATCTTTTACTAAGAGTATGAGCCAAGAATTTAAAATGAGCAAAATGGGTGAATTAATTTTTTTCTTAGGATTACAAATAAAATAATTAAATGATGATATATTTATAAGTCAAACTAAGTATATCTTAGATTTATTAAAATATTTTAGTATAGACAATGCTAAGGCCATAAACACACCCATGAGCACTTCTACAAAATTAGACTTAAATAATAAAAGTAAAAATTTTGATCAAAAAATATATAGAGGAATGATAGGTAGTTTATTATATATAATTGCTACTAGACCTGACATAATATTTAGTGTTGCATTGTGTACAAAGTTTCAATCCAATCCTAAATATTCTCATTTTAAAGTAGTTAAATGAATATTTAGATATTTAAAAGGAACTTCTAATTTAGGATTATGGTAAACTAAGTCTAAAAAACTTTGATTTGCTTACCTCTGCGGATGTTGATTTTAGATGTTGTAGAATAAATAGAAAGAGTACAACCAGAACATACCAATTATTAGGACATGCTCTTGTTTCTTGGTCTTCCAAGAAATAAAATTCGACTGCATTATCTACGGCCGAAGCTGAGTACATAGCAGTTAGTGCATGCTACACAAAAGTCATTTGGAAGAAAAACACTTTAGAATATTATGGAATTTACTTGAAAAATATTCCTATTAAAGTGATAACACTACTGCAATATGTTTAACTAAAAATCATATTCAACACTTAAGAACTAAACATATTGATATTAGACATCACTTTATTAGAGATTATATAACTAAAAATCTTATTCAACACTAACTAAACATATTGACATTAGGCATCACTTTATTAGAGATCATATAAATAATCATGATATATCTTTGAAATTTATTGATACTAACTATCAATTGGCTGATATCTTCACCAAGCCATTAAATGAAGAATAATTTGACTTTATTAGAAGAGAGTTAGGAATGTTAAACCATCCAAATGCATGATTTGCTAGATTTCTTAAGCTTTTGCTTGAAAGTTACATAAAATGATTTTGAATATATGAGCAGCTCTTATAGTGAGTAGCTCTTATAGTCTTTTTAGACTTCTGGACTTTTTGAGATCTCTTTCGAAATAATTCTATTTATAATTAACATCTACAAAGAGGAAGAAAAGAAATTTGATGCGACATTTGTGATGAATAAAATTCTATCTTTATCTTTCTATTTATTTTACAAAGAAAAAAATAAAGTAAATTCTAACTAGTCTTTAGTCTTTTTATTATTTTACTGAGGGGGAGCAATGGATTAACTTCCTCTCTTTATGTGCTAAATATTATGATAAATATTTTAAAAAATTATTTAAATATAGTTGAGCATTTTTCATTTTTGTTGATGCCAAAGGGGGAGAAATGATATACTTGATGACATAAGAAAGATATTTGTTTTGAGATCTTTCAAATAGTTAAAATGAATATTTAATCATAATTGATGACATAGTTATCTTGTATACATAATAATTGATATTGTATCATGATTGATGACATTGTTATTTTGTGAACATAATGATTGAAATTTTTATGTGATACTAAGAAAATGAATCTTTAAAAATTTATCATGTATGGTTAAATTATGAAAATTATCAAAATACTTGAATTCAAAAGTGATGGTGCTTTTGAATTCAAGTTTGTTTTATTTATCCTATGACATAAACATAGGGGGAGTTACGGTTAACTCTCATCATCAATTGGTTATCACCATAAAAAATGAGGAGATTATTGAATCTCGAATTTTGATGATGAAATCATTTGATAGGTTTTATAATCTAACTTGTGTGTTAAAGAAAGTGATGCAGGATTAACTGCGACTGTAAAGGGCATTACAATTAGATGTTGGGCCGGAGTCAAGTTCGAGTATCGGGTCGAGGTTCGGACAATGAAATGTGAGCTTGCCGAGAGTTCGCTGAAGGTCAGCCAAGGTTCCGATGATGTTGTCAGGGCTTACCGAGAATTCACCAGAGGTTTGTCAAGAAGTTCATTAAGAGTTCACTGACAGGTTGTCGAGATCTCATCAGGAGTTCGCTGGAAGAATGAAGGGAGTTCGCCGAAAGAAATCGGGAGCTCATCGAGGATTCATTGGAAGGATGCCAGGAGTTCACCGGGAGTTCGTTAAGAGATTAATTGACGATTGGACAATGAAGATTGTGGTTAAGTATCGTAGTTAGCATCATAATGAGAGTTAGTTTTACTAACTCAATTAAGAGGTCATTAGGCCTCAATTGGGGCTGATTTAGACTTATTATAGAAGTTATTTCAATAACCCAGTGTTAGAAAAGAAACGATCCTCGAAGACACGGTCTCCAAAATGACACAATCTTTGAAGGTGTGTTAGGAGGTTGAACCACCCAATCATAGTCTCCCAGACTATGTCAGGCGGTCATACCACCCAAACTCGCGATACAACCACCAAAACACAATCTTTGAAACTAGCACCTAAGGAACTCTTAAAATTTGAATTTTGGCTCCAATATTGAAGCATTAAGAGCAAAAATCTTGTGAAAACATTGTTGTAATTCTTTGAAAGCTTCTCCTAATTTCGTCTTGTGTAGTTATTTGTTTAAGAGAGAGCTCAGAGACTTGTAAAGATTATCTCCTAAACTTATAAAAGGAGAATAGAGTTGTAAGAGATAGTTGATCTTCACTCATTGAGGAAGATCAATAGTGGAAGTCGATGACCTCAATGGAGGAGAAATCAAGAGTGGACATAGGTCACGAGACCGAACTACTATAAAATCGATTTGCTTCATCTTCTTTGCTTTTTATCTTCATTATTTTTTTATTTAACTATCTACTATCATTGCTTTCACTCTTACAATCATCTCTATGCTTAAATGCATTTTCGATATAATTTTTATTGAGCGAAAACTTAAATTGACGTAATTTTTTTATAAGCACTAACTCACCCCGCCCCCTCTCATAGTGTCGCTTTGATCCTAACAAGATGTAGCAGTTGGCCTTAGTCGAGCACTGACTAGGAAATTCAGCTCAAACTCTTTGGAGAGCTAGTCAAAGCAGAAAATCGAGGAAGGTTTCAGTCGACTATGCCACATCCGAGTCAGTCCTCATAGGGTTGTCAGGACGGCTTGGCACATCAGGGTGTCCGACGTCCCATACAGCGCCATATAAGCCCTAAATGCCACTACATGCTCTGTCGGGTCGAAGCTACCATCATCCACTTCTAGCATCGGGAGCCGAAAGTGCTGTGGAATCGGCTTATCATGTACCTCTGGGATGAAGGGGGATCCACCCGTCGAATTTTCTCCGAGCTCCTCCTTTGACCTGACGAACTCTTTATGGATCTCGTCTATCCATTGGTTCATCAATCATAGTTGTACCCATAGTGAGTTTGTCGAGTCAGAGGAGATGATGTCTAAGATTAGGTATGTTGCAGATTGAGGTGCTAGTAGTGGGTGTCTGTCGCCCCATTGTGTTCCTAACGATTGTAGGGAGGTGTTCATGAGGAGGTCAAGGGATATCGTTGTTAGTTTGCTACGGGGTCAAGGGTTGCCCTTCTGAGGGTGGTGCCTCATGTGGTACGACTGGAGTGGTTTATTATTGTGGCACTAGCTACTGCATCGGTTGAGGGATATAGGGAATGATCATCTGGATCATCCCGGCTAGGGCTTGTACTTGGTGGGTAAGTTCGAGGAATGCTTCAGGTGTCATGATGGGATGCTCAGGGTTGGGCGTCGTTGGGGTAAGCCCGAGGTCATTGAACATGTGCCAATAATGCCCCAGAGTATGTGTTGGTGGGTCCCCTTCCTCGAGCAGGCGAAAAGGGGTTGTCCTCCCGCTCCAGGGACTTACTGAGCGACTGGGGTGTCTTCCTCGAGGTTGTTGGATCTTATGTCGTGGGCGAGCAATCAACAGACACAGTTCAGCCTGCATGCATAGCGTCATCTAAGCTGGATGCAGCGGCTCGAGGACGATCAGTGATGAGTCTAGATTTATAGAGCTATCAGCTCCTTTGGTCGGTTATCGACTGGGAAGGTTTCTAGAGGTAGTCAGAACCTACAAAAAAGCCTTCGTAAGGGGGTTGTATGATCAACAAGGCCCCTATGATGGCTAAGTTAGCTTGTGGGGATGAAGATCCCGATCGAGACTTTGAAGGTCCCGAGCGATTTTAGGAGAAGAGGTCGGGAGTCAAGAAAAGAGAACCTCCTCACTATAGGCTACAACGGGGATATTTATACCTGTTGAGCAGAGTGAGATCGTATCGAAGTATTTAATGGTGCGACGCCTTTAGTCAAGTCACAAGTATGACCCTACATAGGGTGATGCTTTCGTCGGTTTCCAGGGTCTCGATCGACGAGGCCGTCGACCGTGAGTACGACGTCCTAAGTAACCTACATGGTCCTCAGTCTGGATTGTCCAGATTGTCATATTGTCGAGGTAGTTGTCCACATAATCCCTGGACTGACATGTCAAAACCGACATATAAAGACGATGTGGCTATTGACGTGGTTCTCAACCTGACATGATCAGATTGGATCGACGATGCATTATTTACCCTATCAGTATATGAATTGATGCATGTCATGGTTTGACGATATCCGCTGACTTGGTCGTCCATCTGCGGCAAAACATGCAGCCCAGTAACAAGATGCGATCCTACGTCTCTCATTTACGTGGCCTGGATTCTCATCATCATCGACGTCGAACTTTGGTGTGATCGCCAGAAGGGTATTCGCAAGCGACCGTGCTTACTCGTCTTTCTCGCGAAAGGGCTCGGTATCGAAGTCATTAATGCGGCCTAAGCCCAATCCCATCTAACTCGGTCAATTTATTACCCGAGAAATCAATTTGGTGCTCGTGTCAGATTGGGATCACACCAAACGTCGATCGATCGGGTCGGAAAATAACTGAATCCGACCAGTTTCCAACCCCAAGTGTTAGGTCGGAGCAACAGAACTCGTTCCTTCTTTCTCGGGTTCGTCGATCTCGGTCGACGTTTGCTCGCCTTTTTCCGTCCTGCCCTCTCCCCCGTCCCTCCGGAATGCCTCCGATCAGTGGCATTCCCCGTGAACCCCTCCATCCTCAAGCCTGTTTGCGCTGACGTGCTTCCCGCAGCTCTCCGCAACCGGCCGCCAGGTTTAGAGTTTTATCCTTCCTCTCATCGCCTCTCGGTACGTTTGTGATCCTAATCTTTGTTCTTTTTGATTGATTTTTCAGTAGGATAATGTTCCAATGTGATGGATTTGTTGATTCTGTTATTTAAAGTTTCTGATTTGATTGCATGCTGTTAAAAGGCGGTGCAAGCTCGTTTTTATGCTGCAATGGAAAGATCTCGAGTACCAACTTTGATATCATTTGTTACAATTCAATTGATGGGATAAACGATCCATTAACTTCGTTGGGTTCGAACCAAAATGTTTAAGCCCAAGTTAATTAAAGTATTACCATGGAATCCTTATTAATCAATTCAAGTTCTTGTCCAATTCCGATATGAGATTAAGCCAGGTATTACAACAACTATGTCTAACCAAAGAATCTCTAGCAAAACCCCCTGTTGAGTTATTAAGGGAAATAAGACACTAGGAAAACCAAGTATTACTTGCAGAAATATCACCTTGTTTCAACAAGCCAACAAAAACCTAAAATGAATCATTTGGGTAGTTGTCTTCAAATTGTATGATCGATCACGTGGCCTTCACTGAAAATTTGATATTCTCCTGTCAAGATAAATCTGTATTCGTTTTATCATAGCTTGACCTTCTAAAGGTGGTAGTGGATAAGTTGAAAAGTCAACATCCAATGCAAAGTTCAATTTTCTCAATTAACGCCAGAGATTTATTTCTAATACTTTCACAGTTATTTAATCCTCTGGAAAACAAGTCTTGCACACATTTCATATTCTTCATTAACTTCTGAAAACTTTTTTCTTTTTTTTAATGTTCCACCTGGGATTAAATTTTAAGTGAACCTATTGGTTCTGTTGTTTCATTGACTCTTCATCATGTTGATTCCTCATTTTAGGGTGTATGTAATGTTTATTGAGGACAATCCTGACACTTATGTCTACAAGATATGGAACATAGTAGAGAGTCTGCTTTGCTGGCCGCACCCTGAGCTTGTTGTTTCTGAGCACTGCAAAATCCAGCACGTGTTGATTTCGCTATACGTGGCAAATCAGGAAAAGTATTCGTGATATCAAATGCTAAGAAATATCATCACAAAGAACTTTGAAACTATTAGAGGTACATGTAACATACTTGGATTTAATATTTTAGAACACTTGCATGCTATGCAACTTTATAGAGCTATTAAATGTTCAAACTTTGGTTCCTTTAACACAATTTAAGGTTCACCAAGTGTCTAAGTTGTCTTAATCAATTTTAGGTTTACATTGTAGTTGAGTCAAGTTGATTTTTTCATTTTTGATGATTTCGTCAATGGTTGTAGGTCTCTTTAGTCTATTTAGGCAACTATTTGGAAGTTTTTATTTTGGTGGGGAACATCAAGTTCTACAGTTAGTTGGTTTGGTGCTAAGGCTGGCCTACCAATATAGGTAGGCTATTTCAAGTACCTATTTCTTGATATCAGCTTGGTAAACATCTCCAATGGAACTTAAACTTGGAGAATCCAAGATATCTAATGCTAATATGATAGTGTTACATGGCAGATTTTTCTATTTCTCCTGTTATCAATTATGTGCCTAAGAAGTATAAGCTTAAAGAGGCAAATCGGCAATCAAGTTCTGTTGATAGAACTTCTGGTCGCAGGTATGTCCTTTTCTTGTTCTACTCTATTTTTCTATCATTTGCATCTTTCTCTTCATATTTATTGTCTCCATAACCCCATATGCCTTTTTCTAGTTGTTTATTGGTACACCCAAAATAATTCCTCAACCATAACTGGTTGGAACTGCTGCTAGTACCATAGTTGTTGGCATAGGCAAAGAAGACTACATGCAATCAAACTTAAACTCCTGCTAATAATACATAAAGACAATGATGGTGTATTGTCTCTTGAGTTCAACATTATGCTGTCAGACATTCAGAAGATACTTGTTTTTTTTTTTTTTTTTGTTAATAGAAACAACAGATTTTCCTGAATGCTTCAACAGGGTTAACTGGACATGGAAATATTTATGATTTTTTTAATATGTCTCTTATCACTTCCACTCGATGAATGGATTTCTGGGCAATGTGAAGTAGTGTTAATGGTCCACGAACAGTCCATAAACACTGTTCTTTTGATTGATTGGTTTTAGAACCACACTTATTCAAAGTATGGTCCCTTCTAGGATAAGCCAGACCTATGGGTGGTTGCCCATAATTTTGATTCATGACATGGGGCCAAATAAACGAGCCATTTATCTGCCAGCCTGGAGTCCATGGTTATATATTTTTATTTTCTCTCTCCTTGAGGTCCTAGCAGACCCTACAATTAAGTAGTAGTAAACTTCATTAAACATTTTGTTGAAGTAGCCAAATTCAGATAGATAACCAATTGAGGAATAATTTTAGAAGAATGAACCAACAAATTTAGATAGAGATAATACTTTATATCTGTTTGAATTGGTGTTAGGGTTTAAGACATTTCTTGAAATCCTTTATAAAATGGATTCTTCTTCATCTCTGCAAAGGGACATTGAATTCTAGCTGACCGGAATGATGATGGTTCATGCAGTCAAAGAAGGCGAGAAGCATGGTTATACTTCTGACAAAGATTGTGCTTCAAGTAGTAACCTTCAGGTTGTCTCAATGTAACTTACCCGGGCCAAGTTTGGCATTCAGCTGCTTAAAGATCCAGGGCTTCGAACCATAACTGTTGGATGAAGCTGCACACTGTGATTTTGTCTTATATTCCTGGTAATTGAAACAAGTTCTTTTTCTTTAGCGATTTGATATATGGAGTCTTACTGTTTAAGCATCATAATGTACTTGGAATTCTTTTTATAAGGGGTGTGACATAATGGTATAGCCACCAAATTAATTTGATACATGATTGGGCTAATTTTTTGTGTTTGACGCTTCGGTCACCTTTCACACCTGAGTAACATCCGGAGGTCTCACACACCTTTCACACCTGAGTAACATCCGGAGGTCTCACATCGTTATTGTATTTGATCACTTAATTTTTTCTGATCCAGTTTTCTCCTAATCTGTAAATTTTAGTGTTTCGATATCATCCCTAGTGTTGTACTCAAATCTTTTGAAGCCTCCCAATCCATTTATTAACTTTGACGTCGGAAAGTTTTTTTTGTCCGACACACTTGATGCAGTTTTTGTAGGAAATCCAAAACTAAATCCACCGTCGTTTCCTGACACTGAGGCTTGCAATAAGTGTTGGCATTGGATTCAGATTAGGCTCTTAAGAGCCAATGCCGTATCTCAATCAGTAATTGTGATGATCAGGTAGAACAATCTTTTTGTTCCAAATATGAATTTGGTTTTCGAGGGTTCAGTTCAAATCTCCAGGATCTGATTGATAGTGATTAGTAGCCTGGCAAACACCGTGGAGTCTGTAAATTGTTCTTAGTGTACAATGAACGAGAGAACAGCATTGTGTCTATTGAAAAAGAAAGAGAACGGACTTGCTCGGCCGTCGTTAGAACGAAACCTACCAACCAGTGGAAACACAGCCCCCTATCTCCGAAATAATGAAATGAAAGATTTAGCGTCGCTTCACCTGCCTCCTCCTGTGTGGCAAATGATCCATAGTTCCTTGCTACGAGTGCATGAGATGCAAAATATAGCAAAGTTTACTCCTCGTCAGAATGGGAAAAAGGATAAGATGATGCTTTCCATGTGATTAAAACAGATACGTCACAAGAAACTGCTGTTGCTGGAAGTGTTTAAGATTGCAAAGATATCGATCATGTCTCCTATACAAAGGTTAATTATATATTATCATTTGTAATTAATTATCTTAGTCTCTATACTTTCAAAAATTATATTGGACTCATTATACTTATGAAATAAAAATATTTAACCATGTTTCCCCTCACGTCATTGACTCTATTGACAGAAATACTATAAGATTTACCACTGAGCACATATTGATTATGTCTCACTATGATTTATTACTGAGCAAGTACGAGATTTTCATTAATAGAATTAATGACGTAAGGAGAAATATGATTAAATATTTCACTTTCGCAAATATATAGATCCCAATATAAATTTTAAAAGTTTAAGGATTGCGATACTAAAGATAACTAATTACATAAGATAATATATAATCAGCCTCATATAAAAAGCCTAACCTTTATTAAATTTTTTTATCGGCATTGTAAAACATCTTCATGTTTTACTATTAAATTGAGAAATATTAAAAAATATAAAAAAATATGTTTCTCTTAAAAGACTAGGCTTTTTGAAAGAATCTTTTTTTTTTTTTTGTGCGGCTGTGGTCACATGACATAGAGTTTTTTTTTTTCTAAAAAAAAGCTAAAAAGAATAAGCCTCACTTTAGATCAATACATAAAAATGACAAAAGCATTTGTCATTTCTGAAATATTTTAAATATTCTATTTTAAATTTATTTATAAGGATATATTTGTAAATATGAGAATTGATTAATAATTTTTGATTAAATATTTTTATTAAAATCTTATTTCTAGGGATCTAAATGTGAAACTTAAAAATTTGATATGAATTCACATTGAGTTATTAAAAAAAAAAGAAAACTACCTAGTTTAAAGATGATGTCACTTATGGATATTGTATAGGTGACACCTAAGCATTTTTATTACATGCTTGTCACCTAACAACCTTTATCTTAGCTAAAACTAAGCAACAATAGAGTAGAAAACTTACCCAAAAACTGAGAAAAAAATGCTTGCTACAACATAGATAAGAGAAAGAGAAGAGGAATTAAAGGAGTTTTACCTTTGTTTGAGGTTTTGGATCAATTCCTATATACTTAGAAATTAATTCTTCTAAGTTAATTATTCCATCTCTATCATATAAAAGTCTTAATTCTTGATTTTATCTCAGTTTGATATGAATTTGAAAGATTTCTGGCTTAGAACATGATATCTCTCCCTTTCAGCTATAAATATGTGAATCCAAAAATTTTGAGTTTCTTACCTTTCTACTTTATTCTTACTATAGTATTCTACACCAAAATCTGATTTAGGCAGAATATATTTCATCTGAAATTAGACTCGTAGATTTTTCTTTTGATATCAAAATTAAAAATTTTGAAGTTCATATGCTTGTCTAAACTCTTGTTTTAATTGACTTTGAAAAATTTATAAAATAGATCTTGTAATATCGGACCTTTTGATACTAAATTCCTTAAAAAATCTAATTATAGCAAAACATATTTTATTAAAAAATAGATTCATAGATCTTTCTGTTGATACCTAGATTGAAAGATTTGGAGTCCAAATGAATTCCCACATTTCTGTTTTGATTGACCCTATGGATTCTGCAAAACAAGGATCATAATTTATGACCTTTTAATACTAAACTATTTATAACTTTCTATTGGAAACTCTGATTTAGGCAAAACATATTTTGTTGGAAACTAGACACCTAAAATATTTACTCAGTCTCTTGTTGAATTTGATCTTATAGATTCTACAAAATAGAGATTTTGTTCCTTGATCTTTGGTTATCAAATCATTTGTAACTCTTTGCTAGAAACTTTAATTTATATAAAATATATTTTCTATGAGACTAGATTAATTTAGCTTTCTAATGACATCTTTTTTGAGTAATTTGGTATATGATTGGTTATTCAAATAATTTATGAAATATGCCTCTCAAATTCTACCAGAATTAAACCTTTATTGATTTTACCTATTCTTTTTCACTCCTTTGGAAATTAATTTTTAGCTAAAAGCCTTACTTCCATTGAGCTTTACATTATTTGTTTGAAATCTTGAATACTCTTGTCCTTAGATAATTTACATACCTGAATCAATTATGTGACATTTACATTTGTATCGTATTATTTCGTATAAGCGCAAACATGTTTGTTGTTTCGCATGTACTTTCGATGTGTACCAAATTTATTGCTCACATGTCCTTTTATACTTTGGTATTTGTGCGATAATATGAACCTTTGTCAGAAATAGTAAAGGGAGTTATACTTAGAGTGCACGATGCTCTACTATGTTCGATGGTCATTCAAAAATGGATGGACCATATTTTGTCTGTGATCCTACTTTACCATCTATGTTTTGGATAAGATATCATATCATATTTTATTGGTGATCAAGCTAAAGTCTTTTATTCATTTGAGTCTTATATTATTATTTTGAATTCTTATATACTCTGCTGACCCATATGACTTCACCCAAATATAGGTGGATGGAGCTCCTAAACATGGGAGACGATGATCATTTAAAAATGGATAGATTATATTCTATTTGATCTCACTTCACTGTTTATGTTCTTTTGATATGATATCCAAAGCATTGCTTATGATTTTGTCTATACGCTTTGGATAAGAATGAAATGAATGTGATATCGTATATGACATTTGAGCTTTTGTTTCTTATTTGTTTATTCATTGGATAAGCTCTAAGATGATTCATACATTATTGATATACTTCAAAATATGTTTATGTCTTTGATATGCTCCGAAATATTTCATGTTTCGTTGATATATTCTAAAACATTTCATACGCCTTTGATATGCTCCGAAAAGTTTCATATGTCATTGATATATTTCGAAACATTTAATACATCTTTGATATACTCTGAAATATTTCATATATTATTGATATGTTCCAAAACATTTCATATACCATTGATATGCTCTAAAATATTTCATATACCTTTGTTATACTCCGAAACATGTTTATGCCTTTGATACACTTCGAATTATTACATATATCTTTGACATGCTTCGAAATATGTTTATGTCTTTGATATGTTTCGAAATATTTTATATATCATTGATATACTCCGAAGCATGTTTATGCCTTTGATATGCTTTGAAATATTTTATATACCATTGACATGCTTTGAAATATTTCACATACCGTTGATATACTCAGAGTTGTTTCATAAGACATTGATATGTTCTGAGATATTTCACACTCATGATATGCTCCAACTACTCTTCCTCTATTGTTATGATCAAAATATGTTTTGAATGAAATGATTTGTGATTTTGTATCTAACAAGATGCTATTTATGGATTCTTATATCATTGCCTTGCTATTTGATATCAAGTTTATTTTGAAAACTATCATTCTTTGTCTTGGATATGTTAATCGCTTGCTGAGCATTATACACTCATTTTATTATAATATAAATTTTTTAGATTAGCTTGTCACTTACTAAAATGTTTGAAACTGGGGTAAGGCTGAGGAAAACTAAAAGATTGGTGAATCTTTATTGGTTGATATGTTTTATTGTATAGTACATTTTACATGTACTGAAATGTTGATAGTAAATTTAGAGTTATGTGTCTTATAAATGTCTAAAGTACCTCTCGTGTTTAGCATTTGAAATGTCAAGTTAAATTTGTGTAATGACATAAACTTATGTGGGTTTTGTGATTATATAGATTTTTATACTTGTGGATTTATGATGTGGATATGGTTTAGTTGAGTTGGCTTGGATTTTATGAATCATCAAGTAATATGGTGTATGATTATAAATTGCACATGTTTTATAGATGTGAATTTTGAAGTTTGAATATTTCTCAGTATTCTCAAATGTTAGTTTTGATCTTGGGTTGATATTATGAACGAATTATATTATTATTGATTTAAGATAGTTCATGCCTCTTATATTAAGGGGGGCATGATAGCATTAGATCATTCTCCTTTTCATATAAAATTCAAATAACTAGAAAAACGAATTAATCCAAATAATAAAAGGGGATTATACTCCTTTCAAAATATGAGTAATTATTTTATTATCAAGTTTCATGATAATTCTTTTCTACATTTTTCTACATTGGGCATTTCAACTCTTACACTTTTAAGTTATATTGAGATTCTTATACTTATGAAATTGAAATATTTAACCTAATTTATATTCACACCGTCAACGCTAATGACGAAAATACCTAACTTTTAAATATAGAGATTTCAATATAACTAACTTTTAAAAAGAGAAGATTATCGATGTTAAAGATAATTAATAATAAAAGATAATATATAATTAACCCTCCTATTTAGCATATCTGAGATTGACCTTCTTTGGTAATTGTCAGTTCATCACGTAAACTCCTTTTATCTCCTTTCACCAATGTGAGTTCTTATAATAGAATCAAAACCCTCCTCTCATGGTTGCCCCTTAGAAGAGCCATCCTAATTCAGTTTGTGCGCACCATATTGAGGCTTTCTATATTTCATCCTTCTCTAGCCAATGAAATCATTGTTGCCCTTAGTTACATATGCAGTGGAGTTGCAAGAAGACATGACATACCGTTACCTTGCGGTTGAACTATGCATTTTAGCCTGTTGAATGACAGAAGAAAATAAATGTTAATCAAGTCTTCCTTTATTGCGTCTCTCCTACCTTCAACTGTGTAGCTACAGTGGGTAAGTTAAGAAGGGGCGGGAGCGAGCTGAGCATGTCCACTGACCGCTGAACTCATCGCGTGATGGAATTCTCTCATACCTTGTTTTGCTGTGTGCCACCTTTGGCATCTTCTACTGGCAAGCATCAATCCGGTATCCCATTCTTAAAAGAAGCTGGAGGCCCTATCACGAACCTCCTAACTGCTGTTCCATGTCACAGGACTCATCATATTCTCTCAACAACAACAACAGCTCAGCTCAGTAGTACTTCGTTGTTTTGTTTGTCATTTTGGCTTGCAGCTATACAGACTGACCTTTAGTCGGCAAAGACACCGAACCATCTCATCAACAACAGCTATCACGAAGTTGAGATATCTGCATCTTCCATCAAAGATTCCGGATAGGTGATTAGTTTTAAGTTTTTTGTAGGACTCCTCTGAGGATAGTTTAGCTCTTAGAAGCTGCCGTCCAATGGAGATGCGTTGGGTTCAGTGTCGTTGTGATCCGCTCTTTTTTAGGTGGACTGTTGATAAATCGCAAGCTTAAAATAACTTTTAATGGATGCATGGCATTGCACACCAGCATGAATGATGTCACAACCATACACCGATGCATAACTTATGATATCGATGGTCGGACGCTTGGTAAGGTGTTGGGATTTGAGCATGTTTGGAAACATTGGAAAGCAAAACATCATAATAAAAAAAAAATTATAAAATTAATGTAAATTATAATTGTTCGACACATAATAGATAGATTGATTCAACGCCAAGTCGAGTTTAGTGTCTGAGCCTGTCGTTGCACACCTTAAAGTTGACTCGGGTTGCAGTAGTTTGATAAAGGTCTCCTATAAAAACTATATTGAGAGTGTGCCATATAAAAGACTCCATGGATGCTTGCTTAAGTTGAGAAATTAATTGAAAGATTTGAAAAATAATATAGAAAAAAAGCATTGTCTACTAAGTCCAAGAGAGAGCTTGATAAACACAAACACAGCTGGGCCTTCCTTTAGGATGGATTTTTCGTAACAAGTAAAGAGTAATCGATTGCCAATGTATAGAGTCGCAATGCAAGATAAACTTGGATCATTGGAAGGTCCACTGAATTGTTAGGTATTATGGCTATCACCAACGTGACTCGTATTAATGAGGCAAAGAGTTCCAATCAACATGTGATGTTGGATCATCCGTGCATCAAACTATTATCAATATCAAATAGGGTTATCATCAAAAAAAAGATATATAAGAGACCTCTAAAATACATCTCCTAATCCTTATAAATAGATAGATAGAGGGATCTATAGCAGTAGAGAAAAATTATAATTGCTCAAGGATTTATTAACAATTTTTTTTTTTTGTCTTTTTGGTGACATCATTGATCAATAAGAATGCCACATAAAATTACATGAAATAACTAAATACGTCAATCACTTTTCCTTGATGGTTTTAGATCTTAGATTAATATTAATGATAATATTATTATTATTTGAGAAAGAAAGACTTATACTCGTACCTGCCGTTGCTTTCTTTCTTCAGATTTCGGAGTGCACTGGAAACTCGTGCTGCGAACATGTTGATTTCAATCAATCAATCAACAAAAAGCCACCTCAACATCCTTATTTCTGCACCAAAGAAAAGAAAAGCCCGATGGATATTGATATATGACGAGTAAAATAAAGGAGAAGTCACATCTGGGAGTTTGACCTTCCCTTTCTTTCCCTTTTACTTGCAATACTACACAATGCACGGGCATGTTTTATCTATGGTGTAAATGCACTTGCAAGACGGAAGGACGGAGACCCATAAGTCCATGATATATATAACAATAGAAATCGGTTCCCCTTCAGGTCTTAATCTTTTCCATCATCTTTCACCACTTCATCAATGTTAATTAGAGAAAAAAAAAAGTTAATTTGTAGGATGAAGGTCTCGTATCTTCACGCATTTCTTATGTAGATGATAGAATCATTCATATAAATTTAATCAAAATGATATATGAGATTATTTTTTTTAGATCTTCATTCACAATTAGTTATAATTTGGATCTATTTCGTTTGCTTGCTTTTTTTTTTTTGTTTCTCTTTGAATATTCTAAAAAGTTACGAAATATACAAAATATTCCTAAATTAATTGAATTTATTTAAATAAAAAAATTAAATTGCCCTGTGCGTACTCGATCTCTATTTCTTCCTTTTGAGCCAACTTGCTGTGCGTGAAGAAGAGGTTCTTGCTCAAAGCAAAAGCTCCAACCATGTCCTCTTTCTGAAAGCTTGATCAGTCATGAACTTTTTCACCCCCCCCACTTTGAAAAAAACAAGATGGTGGGAGAGAGAGGGAAGAGGAAAGAGCTCATCGATATATGTTTCTTAACTTCTTCGTTCGGTCACATTTCGGACATGTACTTGTGCAACTGTTTGTAGTTTCTGTTGCTCAGCTTTATGTCTCATCCTCCAATCTTCCGAACTCGTGGGTCTCTCCCCTCTCGTGCTCTTCCTCTCCATTCACCCACCGGCTTACGCCCAGTCCTCCTCCTTTTTATGTCTCGATCTTTAGGTAAACCAAAGAGCAGGAAACACAGACGCAAGAAAGGTCATCCTTCAAAAAGGTTTATAGCTAGACCTTGAACAAGAACAAATTTCACATTGTAGGTAGGATAACAAAGCTCCACTTTTTGTTCCTTCTCTTGCCTCCCCTCTACTACTGAGGTGAGTCTTTGCTGTTGCAAGGTCTTGTTATAAACCTTTCTTGCTTCCTTCATGAGCTCCCTGCCCAGTCGAACATGTTGAAGGGGTCGTCCATGGAGCCGTCTCCCCCCCCTTCCTCTGGCTTTGTTTCCACGAATCCTTTGGACAGGATGAGGCTCAGCGGGTCGGCCTCCAGCTCCGCTAAATAGGCGAAGAGGTCATCGGGCTGATCCGCTTCTGGGATCATTGGCTTGTCACTTGGGTGGATAGTTTGGTGGAATCCAGTATCTTCACCTTGCTCGGTCGTCTTCCCCATCTCATCAGCTTCAATCGACATAGTTGCTGCCTCCTGCGTCTCTTCCTTCGGAGCCGTGGGTGACTTGAGAATGCTGCCGCTGGAGCTCCTCGAGGCAGTCTTGGATGGGTGGAATCGTATGGATCCTGCAAGCGCGTTGCGCTGCGTAGGCCATGGGTGGTTGTGCTCGGATGTGTAGGTGATGACCAACATGTTAGGATCAGTTCGGCAGCGCTCCACTTGCTTCCTCGCCGAGCATCCTTTGGAGCTGCTGCATCTGTAATAACCCCTGATGTGCATGCAACTCATCAGCTTCTTGAAACCAGAACATACAGATCATCGTATACCACGCAAAGAAAAGCATAACTTCTTGGTTTGATTCAAGAAGCTCAAACATTGATTGAACAGTGAGAGACTAAAACTCGCCAAGACTGATCATTTATGTGTGTGATCTCATTCAATGTAGGATTCTCGGAGAACAAAAATGATCTTGCAATGTTCACCATCGTGATCAGTTTCGGTATACGCAATGGTCTGAGAGGACAACATATGGAACGGATCCAAGCATGTCAGAGTAGAGCAAGACAAGAAAAGAGAATGAAAGAACGAGAGGTTTTTTTTGCCTTTGGATCTCACTGCCACTCATTCTATGCGCTTATATTTGCAGCAGCAATGGAAGGCTTCAACTAGCCAACAAAACATGGGAAGAGGTGAGAAGACCATATCGAGTCTCTCTTGCAGATGAGGAGACTAATATTTTAGCACGAGTGATGGGAAAATGTACCTTGGATAAGGAGAACCCTTGATTGGTTTCTGGCCATACTTCCTCCATGCCCATAGATCAGATGGAACAACCTCACCGCTGGACCTGTTGCTGGCTGCTGCTGGTGCAGGGATGCACACCACCTTCTTTGCCTGGCTTTTTCTGCATAAACAAGTCCAGACAATCTCAACCACAATTGCACAGATAGGAAGATAAACAACAACAACAGCAGCAGATCTGTGAAGTATAAAGTTGGCATGAAGGAAATTAGCTGATGTTCTTAGTTTCCGAAACATGAACTTGTTCTTGGGACTCTGTAGGTGTCTGTATGTCACCTGAAAACCCCAAGTCTATTGGTGGTGCTACCAGAGAGAAAAAGAGCCTCCCACTTTTGATGGCACAAGTTCTTAGATTGCCATCAATATTTTGTCAGTTCGGACAAGATAATTCCTTTTTACTTGCATTCCCATCGAAAGAAGGCAACTAAAGTAGCTGTGAGTGTGCTAAGTTATACATTGAGGACTCGTACGTATCAATAGAACTCTCTCTAGACCGTCACAATGGATCTTCTGAAAACAACCCAACCCAAGCATGAAGGATTTCAGGAAGATCGAGGAAAAGAAGAAGATCAAGAGAGGAAGACAAGAAAAGTCCCAAGAACTATGTCCATAGCAAGATCAAGAGAAGGATTTGTCAATCTCGAACCTTCGTTTGATCCCTGGAGTCCGGGGGTACGAGATCTGCACTCCACCATCATGATCCACCGGTTCGGCTAGGGATCCGCTGCTCACCTTCATCATCATCATCTCCCCGGCCCCTACGGGAGGCGGCGATATCAGCCTCGGTGGAAGCTGGGAAGGCTTAGTATTGCCGGCAACAGGCGAGATCTGAAGAACCCTTGAGAAGATAGTACAGGGCCCCTTAATCTCCTGCTCGCCGCCGGTTAGTACCTTGGGAGCTACAAGAAGCCGCTCATCGTCGCCGCCCTGTCCGCTGCTGCTTGCTACGGCCATACTGGCCGGTGCCACCATAGCTTCTGCGCCATCAAACAACTCCGCTCCTATATACTGAGTCATCAGAGGGTCGCGGAGGTGGAGGAAAGGATCTCCGAAGCTGTTGGTAGGGGTTTCAGTTCTCGTAGGAACAAACACCGGCTCCGAAGGGAGCTGCCACTCGGCAACCGGCTCGAACTCGGTGTTCGATGGGCCGCTTCGGCCACCGGCTCGGACTATGTCCAAGAGGTCACCATGATCGCTCTCCATCCTGTACCAGAAACAGGCAGTCACACATGTCTAGCTAGCTAGCAGAACCAGAGAGATTAATTAGGGTAAAGGGAATCATTGCCTGATGGTTTCGCACCCGACGCCTAGTCCCATGCTTCTAGTTCTCAGCTTTCCTCTCCTCCTTCTCCCTCTCGAAGCATGGGAGAGAGATCAGGTGGACTGGACGAGTGAGAGACAGATATAACCGGAGTATCTCTTCTTGAAACCTAAGAAAAGTAGTAGTCACTGTAGGGGCGAGAGAGAGAGAGAGAGCGAGAGAGAGAGAGAACAATACATATATTATCTAAAGAAGAAGCGGACTTTTTGCCGCTTGTGACTACAAAGAGACATGAAGAATATTGAAAGGAGTTTGATCGATCAAGCTTGTGGTGACTACCGCGTCAAAAATGTACACATCTGATCGATCATGCAGTAGTTTCTGTAGCTTTTTGCCTTGTTACCATCTTGATGGATTTCTCCAACAGGAGATGGTGATGATGCATTCTCCCTTCTTTTGTTTAGTCTTCTCTGGGAGGAGACCTGTCAAAATGTCTGCTTAATTAATGAACTGTGGAAGAAGAGAGGCGGCAAGCAGCCGCAGTTCCCGGCTTTACATAGGTTCCCATTAGAAACTGCTACTGCTCTCTTCCCATTCTCCACCCACTTCCCATCCAAGAGAAAGGAATAGTTAGGGCAGAAGCAGAGATTTGCTGGCACTGCGTTGAGATCTCTTGTCGCATGGAGCTCTCGTAGTTCTATTGCAAGTTCACATCCTTCTATGCTTGATACTACATTATTAGCTTATGCATATAAGGTCTTTCATGAACTCAACAATAGAGACAAAAAGAAGACCTAGAAAGAACGATTCCATCTTTCATTCTTTTATGTTTCTTTCAATGTTGATGGTGTCTTAGCTTGTTTTCATGGGAACAATTACGTGTACAACTTTCTATACATCTAAGCAACCCACAACCCTACGATGACCAGCACACGGATCTATGCAATTACACCAAGGGAGTAACTGTGCGTTCTCTAACCTCGTGCTTATTACCAGGTTAATTACCATCTTAATTATTGGTTTCCCTGGTCATTTGTTAATTGTATATGGTAATGCAAGAAACATGGCGTTTTCTTTTCTTATAGACAAACCTAACCTGCTTAGCTGTGAAAGGAATAAACTAAAGAAAGGTCGCATTCTTAGGAAAGTTCCTATAAATTCTTTTTTTTTGTGTTTAAGAACATCAGTGTTTCATTGTTATCTTCTCCTCCCTGTCCTGATTAGGGAATGAGGAACTCCTACAGCCAAACATGTTATGGTGAATCACCTACAATCTTAATCATAAGCCTTTTATCTCAGGTTTTTCTTCTTCATATTTGTGGATATGCACTATCTTGTTACCATCATTGGACAAAGTGGAGATATGTTAGTGATCCATAAAATGGATCGTTTAGCTTGGAATCGTCTGAACAGTTTGATCTATCACCTTAATTATCTTATCTTAGAAGAAAACTGGCATGTTAAAAACGAGTTGGTGAAGATAAATGTGCATCCATTGACTTCATCGAAAAAAATGTGCATGCAATGAAGACCATTTCTGGCAATGCAGAAAGTTTTGCTTAGTTTTCCTTGGTCTGAGAGGAATTTGACTGTTCAAAGTCGTCAATGCAAATATTGGCAGAGTCAAGCGCAGCGAGAAGGAACCTTTTTTTTTCTTTGGTCCTCAAGTGTTACAATCCCATGCTTTTGACTCTAGGAGTCAACCAAATGAGGGCAGTAGTCCTTTTTTGGGTTTGTCTTTGTCTACTATTCTCAGCAAACACTTTCAAACTAGTTGGGCATTGGCATCTTCCAGCAAGCTATATGAGAGAGAACTAGTTGTTCTCCACAAGCTACTTAAAATAAATTGTCTGAACTGGTTGTTGAGCATGATATAGTTTGGCCAATACAGACAAGAATTTGGGTGTAAGAAAATTGTATATTGGTGTAAGAAGATAGTATATTAGTGTAAGAAGATAGAACTTGGGCGATTTTTAGCTTGTAATCTTATTCCAATAAAAGAGAAAGAAAAAGGACAAACGAGGAACAAAATATTTTTCTTGGTATGCATTTACTTTGTGGTACAACATACAACAGTTAGAACAGACTATGGTGTTATTTTTGTCAAAATGAAAATGAATAAAAAGACGGAGGTGATATTTTAGACATACTTGAAATCTAAGAATTTATGGGGTGTTTGATTGCTCTTAAGTGGATTATTTGCAAGTTATATTTTGTAGAGTGTTTAAGCATTTTATCTCCATAAGTAAGTCATTTACAACAAATGTATGTATGCATGGTTAAAGCCTTCAAACTTTCTAGTGAAATTACAACCTAATGTGTTATATCAATATTTTTACTAGCTAGACTACCAAATGTTTTAGGTGAATTTACAAGATGAGATTTAGAACCCTCAACTTAAGGTTAAATAAACTATGCACTAATATTTCAAGCGTTAAATTCAACAAATAAGATTTCAAACCCTTAATTTAAGGTACTGAGCTTTATTCACAATTACCAAATTAGTGTTTTAGATGTAAAGCTTATAATATTATCAAATATAGTTGGTGGAACTCTAGATGCAATTTTCAAATTTAACTGAGAGTATGATAAAAATAGTTTGTGATGATCAAAAATACATTTTTTTTTTAATCTTGCATTATAACAGTATAATGTTCCACTTTTGACTCAAAAAAATTAAGATGATCAAGATTCTACTTCTTTTACTTGTAATAATAATTGCATAATGTCTTAAGTTTTCTCTCTCTCTCTCTCTCTCCTCTAATAACAGCATGATCAGGCCAAAAAAAAATAATTACCTTCTAAGCCAGCTGATTACTATAAATAAGACCTGTTCATTGTTAACCAGCAACAATAAGATTAGTCATTAGAATTAGTTATTAATGAATAATCATTTTTTTGTTAATTATTTTTTCAAACAATACATAAGATTTTTTAGTACTTTGAGGAATTTGTCAAATTGTCTAAAACAAAAATCAAATTTTAATTGAAATAATTAGATGGAGAGTATCTACATGTCCTCGTTACATAGTATCTCTTTAATTTCCACTGTATCAGGTAGTGAAGATGTACTATTCGGAAACACTGGCAGTCCTACACTGCTGTGCATATAGATCTGACATAGTCTAGCAGAATGCCACAGTAAGATCCTCTATGGCCCTATCGAACCTGGTGGGGTTTCAATATAAAGGAGCAGTGAGATCGTTATAGCAGGAAATCTTGTTACTGCTTTGGAAATCCGGTGATAAAAATCTGATCTTTGCAGCACTCGACACTGCTAAATCGTGTAGTTTGCTGGTAGAGTGAATATAAATACAAAAAGGACATGTGAGCAGCACTGCTTGGAAACTGTGGCATGAGCTTCTTCGTGCAATCTCTCTTTGCATTGACTACCTCAAAGCTGCCAGTCCCAAACGTGGAAGGAAGCTTATGGCATGGCTGGGTTCAAGTTCTTTGTCCTTTGTGGGTGTGTTAACATGTGTTTTCACAGAGGAAAGGGCACAAAAGGAACAAGACAGGAAGGATAAATTTAATAGGAAGTGTGGTGCGCTGGCAATAATATTTATAGCTAATTCATTTTATGGTTCTTGTTTGGGTTTACAAAGTGTTGGAATTTTCAATGCACCAGTGATCATTGAGTGGATAGCAGACTTCTTTTTCTTATCTGACGTGACCCTTTCAGAATCTTCTTATCTCATCAGCCTATCTCCTCTCTCTCTCTCTTTCTCTCTAAGATTTGGGGATTGGGAAACTTTAGAACCATCCAAATGAGTGCCAACTTATCCCCACTCTCTCACTGATTACCTCAATTCCATTACTGTCACATCCTTCCAAACCCTTTGTCTTCTAGCTAAATGATATTGTCACTCACTTTTGAGACCTCTAAAAGAAGGTATGAAGCAAAGGAAAATAATATTCTGTAGACTTGGGAGTCACCCTTAACTTAAAAAAGTTGATATATATATATATATATATATATATATATATATATATATATATATATATATATATATATATATATATATATATATATATATATATATGTAGTAGACAAATGTGATAGCACAACATGACTTGATGTTTCACACACAAACACACACACCAATTGATGCATAAGCATCTGTATATAATTATCTGTAATGCTAGGCTAATCAAGGCATATAGAACACCCAACATCAGAGCCTCACCAATTGATTCTCTCTCTCTCTGAAAAATCTCCACTGACACACTAAAGTCATAATTAAGGCACTAAACAACACACAGTTGGACAGATTAACTTTGTTTACGATGCATTGATTACATGAAGTGCCCACTTAGCCATATAGTTGCAAGTCCTATATATACTTCTTACAGGAATCAGTTCCCTTCCATTTAGTCATCAAAACCCTGTCATGTGGAGTTTTCTTACTCATGGCATTAATGCTCGAAAGCATATTGCCCACGTTCTGGCATGAAGAAACTCCCACTGGGGAGCAAGCTCTCACTGGGATTCTCTCCCCTCCCTCCTTCTCCCTCGCCCTCCTTCAGGGCTGGAATCAGAAGCATCCCACATGCATGTGATCCAAACCCTAATTCCAATAACCTATTTACGATGTTAATACCAGCAGGGCCCATATGCGTGTACAGTGTGCTGCACCTCCTCTCCTTCTGTGATGCCGACAACGAGCATCGTGATGCTTAAACTAATCTGGTGATCTGAAGGGCTCATTAGCACCACGCCGACCAATGCACGGTTGACAACCATGCATGTCGATCACAACCTACGTCACCTGCGAAAGTGTGTGACTCGTCATAACATCAGCGATCCAATGTTTACATATCTTTGGTTGGTTGAATAGATACGTGTGTTGATGTTTGATCTTTCCGATCGCTTGTTCCCCTTTTCAGCTCATCATGGTCTTAACTGGACTTGGCCTCGGAGGTAAATATGCCTGTAATCATCATGGTCAAAAGATTTACTCACCCTCTACATTCAATATTTGAGCAGCATACTAATATTTCAAAACTGTGTTCTAATCTTTCACCAGTAAAACTAAGCTAACAGTTCCAAATCCTGTAATCCACATAGTCAAATAGAACTCTCCAGCTAGGGTAACAAGGCATGTGTCAACATAAGCCTAAGAGAAGCGCCATGCACCTTAGGGTGCCTCGAGAACAGGAAGACTGTATATAGAAATGCTTACTTGCAAGTGATGAAATAAAAGGATGACCATAAGCATTGGGTAGTGTGGCATATGGTTATCTCACATGTGTTTTGAGTCAGATTGGTGGCTTTTGCTTCCAATGAGAGCTCAGTACAGCCTTTTGCCTCCATTCTCAATTCCTTGAAATCACAGTTAGATGAATCCAGATTCCCACTTGAATCAGAAACGGATGCTGCAGGTTCAACTCTTTGGATGAACTGTGTCCATCGATCTCAAGGGTGGGATCACCGGATCAAGAGAAGAATCAACATCCTGAACAAAAAGGTCACAGCAAACGCATAAATCATGGGCGTCTTGTACGTATTCTGGTGGACTGGCATGCGTGTAGGAGTTCGTGTCATCCTCCGGTTCTCAGTGACCGGTCACATGAAACATCTTTGGACTCGGATATATTCCAGACTCAGTTCCAGTGTGCATGAAGAGCTCAGTCTTTGGCATGACCATCACTGCATCTTTGCTTCTTTCTTCCGGTGGGCTCTTCAAGGCTGGTGTCCATGGCACTCAAGCACAGCGCATCACAGTTACCCAGTGATGTATCAGCTGAGTGGTTCATCATGTGCAGTAACTTATGCTGTCACTTGCTGTAGTCGAGTCCAAGAACGTTGCACCATTCAGAAAGATGAGAGCACAGGCAATAGTGTGGAGTGTCTCAATCCCGGGGCCATGGCGGACGGGTGAAGTGGCCCGCGCATGACAGTCGCATGATCTGGACCGGACGACAGTGATAAGATGCATCGGCGCCTCCACTCCTCTCCTTTTATTCTTCTCCCTCACAGCAGAATCCAGTATGGTGCAGTCCCCCCAACACCAGCCTCCCCCACCCACACCCCACTAAAGTCCAAAAGCCAAGAACACTCTTGCAGCCTTCTTTCTCAGACAGAATGATGGAGTTTGGTTTGGCAAGCAATTTTGCATGCAATTGCGGTGGTGGGCTGGAAAGAGCATGCCCAAGAATCCCTCACCGAGGAAAACCCACAAACACATGAAGATATCTACCTGCCGTTTGACCTCACTAAACATGGCAACTTCTTGTTCGTCCTTACGGCCACCATTAAAGAGTGATGGTCCTTTTGTTAAACGAGTCGGCTTGACATGAATAAAGGATTCCTTGACACGTCTGAAACAAAGCTTATTGCTACTGCTGTGGCTGATGAGTTTAGGTTCCACCTCTGTCGAGCCGTCACTAGGATTTTATACAGCAGAACAGCAGATTTGATCGTACATCCTCTCAAGAACTTTTGTAGCCGGGAGTAAGACATGGGAAGAAGTTAAAGTAGCAATTACCGGGTGAAGACTTTGTCTTGGATCGAGCAGATGTGACGTGACGACTGTCACCGGCTGCATTTAACACTGTGACTCTTTGCAAGACTGTCACCGGTTCTTGGGAGAGCTTTCTTGTGCACCTGAACGTAAAAGCAGGTCGAAAGCATGCAATAGAAAAAGGAATCCAGATTAAATAACCAGACGATGACTTGATGAATGACCTCTTTGGCAATGCAAACTTGGTCTCCTGCTATGCCAAACAAATTTACTTTCAGCATTGTTCTACCGGGATGGTGTTTTTGTGATGCTATTAAAAGTTTAAAATTCACCATTTGTGACTGATATTATCTTTATTTCCGGGTAGTCGATTAACGAGGATTTGGCATATGAAATCTAAGCAGTGGCTGCTGGACATGCTATATCAGCTACCGGGTGTTATATCATCGAAATGTCCCCTATAAGAATAAAACTATATAAAAATGACCTAAGAATATTTTGTCATTTCAAAACTTACTAAGTAAACACTTTACAAGCTTTAGACACCTACATATGCATACTTACCTGACTCTTAGATTAATTTTACTATAAAACCCCGACACATTCTTTTGTATAGTAGAGTGTGAGATATAACATATGAGCATCATATTAAAATGGGATGAGAGACATAGGATATAACTATTTTTGATCTTCTATAAAATTTCTCCTTCATCCAAATTCTAAAAATACTCAATAATTCTGGACGCAACAAGACATGGTCGGTCCAATTTCATTAAGTTGAATTTAAGTTCATATTTGACCATGTTTAAAAGATTGAAGTGAGAAAGAGGGCTTGAACCATTGCCCATGTAGTTAACAACCATTGTGTTGGCTAAAAATAATAGCATTGACAACGTTGCTAGAATAGACTAGTTGATAAGATCAAAATAGATCATTAATTTAACATAGCCCCTTTTTTTTAGGTTATCATATGTGATCCCCTAAAAATCTTAAATTCAGAATAACTGTAACATTCATAATAAAATTGAAAATATTCTATCCAAGTGAAATATTTAGTTTTTTAAATTGGATTTGATGATACAATGACCTAATATAAATTTTAAACCTAAATAAACTCTTTAAGTTAGGAAATAAGTAATATTTTTATTGATTAAATATTATTTTTAAAATTATCTTGTTAGAATACTAAACCTATTGTGACCCCTTCCCTCCCTCCCTCCCGATAGAGCTATCCTCTATTCAACCCAGTGTAAGCAAAGACATGAGGTGATCGTCGAGGTAGGTTCTCTTACTCTTCATATTTCATCATATATATAAATTTATATTTCAATAATTAAAAAGAATACATAATCTGATTTATAAATTTTTAAAATATTTATTATGATATTTATATTTATTGCATGAAACCAATTAACTTTCATCTATATTTTTTTATTCTAATGATTATTTAATTATATTTTGACCTTAAATTTTATCTGAATTTTTTATGAATTATACGATTTTTAAATGAATTAGTATATTAAATTCATGGAAATAGTTTTTAATCTTGTTTGGTTATTTTTTTTTAAAATAAAGAGCTCTCAAGTTTTTAGAAAACTAATCTGGTAAGTATGTGATTTTCGGGTATTTATAATAATTATGAGAATTTTTATATGAAAGTATTGTTTTTATATCAATTTTAATTGATGAAAATATATTTATATCTTTTTTAATTATGTTTTTTATTTGAATAAACTCTTCTATATTTCCAAGAATATATTTACTTATTCTGTAATTTTTGTGTAACTATATTTATTAATTTGGAATTATTGACCTAAATATTATTTTTAATTCATAAAACATATTTTAATATTTTTACTATTTTACATTTCGAGTAAACTATTCTGTATTTTTAGAATTTTATTTGAAATTTAAATATTTTATGTAATTATTTTGAATTATTGATTTAAATAATTTTTAATTCATGAAAAAATAGTTTTTCAATCTCATTGATTATATATCTATTTTGAATAATTTGGAATATAATTTCTCTAACCTAAAATATATTCACATGATTTTATCTCAATTATTCATTATTTATTAAAATTTTAAATTTAAAAATATAAGTTATTTTCTTAGGCATATCGTGGCCTCGGGACTTCAGCTCGACATAAGTTGGCATGCCTAACGCGTTCAGCCTATGCAGCCTAACACATTAGTGTTTGGTGAGTCGGATTACCTATCTTAATAAACAAATTGATGATTCATCTATAATCCAAATTCAAGATCCAAAACATAATATTAGAGGACACTAAAAATATTAAATTTAATTCATGTCTATAAAACTTATGCAGTCTATAATCATTCAACACATCACTACTCCATAAAACCCAAAGCTATAAGATTAAGAATTAACACAATTACAAAACCATCCATTTATCACAAATTTATACCAATATAAAACTTCAAATTTAATATTTTAAACTATTAAATCTCAGATTTTGATGCTAAAATCAATTGATTGATTATTGATCTAATATATGTGTTAAAGATGATTGATGTATGATTAACTATGATAGAGAAAGATAATTATTGGGCCGAGGTTCGGACGATATAGTAGGAATCATAAGCTTGTCAAGAGTTCGCTGAGAGCTTACCAGGATGGCGTCTGGAGTTCGCCGAAAGAAGATCAAGGGACTCATCGGAAGATCATCGGAGGTTGCTTAGGAGTTTGGAGGGTCTTGTTGGAATTGATGGTCATATTGATTATAATTAATTAGTTGTAGTTAGCATCGACTAATGTTTGAGTCCTCTTTTAGTTAGATTTGGAAGGAATCCAAATTAACTTAAGTGAGTCAAACCAGGTCCACAGTTGAGCTTGGATTAAGTTCAGGTTTAGCTTAATTGGTTAATACAGAAAAGGATCAATTGAAATTACAAGTTGTGATTGAAAAAGTAAAAGGAATCACTTTTTTTGGGCTTCCCAACAGTTGTACCAATGGTGGGTGACGATCGTAATGCTTAGGCAGCACTTGTACCATTGTCTATTTTCCAAGCAGCTTTTGGCGACTGCATTGTTTACGCTGGCGATTGTATTGCCTATACCTAATTTTTTTGGATATATTTAAATTTTTGGCTCCATTTTTGAAGCCAATTGGGGTCTATAAATATCTTAAGATTTCTTATATTTAGGACAACACATTTGGGCTAGAAATTCTGTAAAAAGTTATGTACTAAAATTATAAGAAAAAGGAAAGGTACTAGGGAGTGAAGAAAAGAATTGTAATTATTGTAAAGTTTTCATTGCGAGTTTGTAAGGTTTCTCTCCTAAGCTTGTGAAAAAGAGAGTGAGAAGTACAAGAGTGTAATATTCATCTAAAGAAGATTGATAATAGACACCAGTGGATCTCAAAAAAGAAGACTCGGGGAGTGTACATAGGCCATGTTAAGGCAGAACCACTATAGATTTTTGAGTTTTCTATTCTTACCTTATTTATTGATTTTAATTACTCTTAACTAATTTAAATAAATATAAGAGCATCATCTCTTGACTTTCTTTTAAATTATTTTCTTAATCATTTCTAACAAAATACAAAAAGATACTTTTGATTTTATTTTTTATAACTAAGATTTTAAAATCGATCAATTTTACTCTTACACTAATTAAACCCCTCCCTCTCTCCCCTCTCTTAGTATCAATTGACCCAAAAAATTGGTATCAGAGCCACATGCTATTTATTAGACTAAAAGTCCAAGTGAGTAAATGACTTTATTTGGCATGAATGAGAGACATTCTATTACATATTCTCCTATGCTCGATGGAACGAATTACACTTACTGGAAAACTAGAATTTATATTTTCTTTAATTTCTATAGATTTTGAGTTATAACATATTATTGAAAATGATTTTAAAAAATCTACAAAACCAATAAATGAGTTTGAATAAAAAACTTTTTCGTTAAATGCAAATACACTGAATGTCTTATTTTGTGCACTTGATAAGAATGAATTTAATCAAGTTTCTATTTGTGATACTATTTATGATATTTGGCATACACTTGAAATCACACACTAAGGCACTAGTAGAGTCAAGAGGTCCAAAATTAATATTTTAATTCATAATTATAAATTATTTAGAATGAAATGTCCATTAGAGACATGTATACCCATTTCACGGATGTCGTCAATGGTCTAAAAGCACTTGGTAAATATTTTTTTAATTTTAACTTATTAGTAAAATATTAAGATCCATTCAGATCCTACAAGAGGGTAAAGATCTTAATAACTTTCCTCTTGAAGAACTTATTCTTAAGACTTATGAACTGAGTTGTAAAACTCATGAATAACTTGATAAACCCCTTCCAAAGAACAAGAAAGATTTAGCATTGAAAACTACAGATAACTCCTCAAGTGAAACATCGAGTGATAAGAACAATGACATTACAATATTATCTATAAATATTTAAAAAATTAAAAAATAAAAATTATAAAAATAAAAATGAATAAAAAAGGATAATATTATATGTTTTGAATATAAAAAAGTATAGACTTTGTTGACAATATTCAACAAAAACCATGAATTTTCGTCAAAGGACTCACCCAAAACTTACCACAAAAAATTAAATACAACTTTTGTGATAAATTAGAACATAAGTCTATAAATGTTCATCTAGAAAATATAGTCTTCAAAATTAATTTAGGTTCCTAAAGGAACCATAAACAACTAAAAATCATTAGATAAATTGGGTAAAGCTTTTCACGAGCGACCAAACTTAAATGAATACCTAAATTAAGACAATCTTTCTTGTAGGTTTGTCTCAAAACTAAGGCTAGGAGCACCAAATGGTACCTGAATAGTGGATACTAAAGGCACATGATCATAAGTCAAACTTATTTTTCTAATCTCACTAGCTTAAATAAAAGAGTTGCTACCTTGAGAGACAACAACAAAGGTAAAATCATTGGGAAATGAACCATATGTAACATATCAGCCTTTTGATTGAAGATGTGTTATTAGTTAATGACTTGAAATATAATTTACTTAGCATTAGCCAATTATGTGATAAAGGATATATTACCAAATTTAAATCTAATGCTTGTATAATTTAATTGTCACACATAAATAAATCTTTGATTGTTTTAAGAAACAATAATATGTATACCATAGATATTAAAAAGTTTTGTGATGAAACATGTTTTTCGGTTTTAAATGATGATGCTTGGATTTGACATAGAAGACTAGGTTATGCTAGCATGAAAATACTAAACCAAATTTTAACTAAAGATTTAGCAAGAGGATTACCTAAGCTTAAGTTCGTTAAAGATAAATTATGTGATACTTGTCAATTAGAAAAATAAATAAAAAGTAAATTCAAGTTAAAAAATCAAATAATCACCTCTAGGCCACTACAATTGATCCATGTGGATTTACTTGGACCAATTGATATTACAAGTTTAAGAGATAGCAAATAGTAAATGATTATAGCAGATATACTTAAACTTATTTCATAACATAAAATTGATTCCTTTAAAGGTTTTTCAAAATTTTGTAAAATTATTTAAAATAATTTTTTTATGATTTCATCAATATATAATGATCATGGTAGTGAATTTCAAAACAATGAGTTTCAAAATTTTTATGAGTCAAATGAATATATCTACAACTTCTCTACTCCAAGAAAACCATAACAAAATGGAGTAGTAGAAAGAAAAAATAGGAACTTAGAAGAAATGACTACAACTATGTTAAATTAACATAGCTTACCCAAATATTTTTAGATCAAAACCATTCACATGATATACTATGCTATAAATAGGATTCTTATAAGATCATTACTCTCTAAAACTCCATATGAATTATGGAATATTAAAAAACCTAATATTTCATATTTTAAAGTTTTTTATTGTAAATATTTTATTTAGAATGAAAAAGATGTCTTAGGAAAAATTGTTGCAAAATAACTTAAAGACATTTTTTTGGTTATTCCTTTATTTCAAAAGCTTATTGGAACTTTAGCAATTGAAGAATCTATTCGTTGTTTTCAATGAGATTTTTAAATTTAAGAAAATTGATTTTGACGATGAATTTGATCTTGGTTCTTTGAGTTTAAATGATAATTCTCCCAAAAGCAATTTAGATGAATCTACTTAAAAATCATTATCCAAGAAATGGAAGTATGTAAATGCTTATCTTAAGAAGCTTATAATAAGAGATACATCAAGAGGTGTTCAAACTTATTTTTTTTTAAAAAAGTTTATACAAATATTATATTTATTTCTCAAATTGAACCAAAATGCATTGATGAAACACCAAGAAATGACTCTTGGGTTATTACAATATATGAAAAGTTAAATCAATTTGAGAGAAATGAGGTATGAGTGTTTGTTCGTAGAACTAGTGACTATTTAGTGATTGGTATTAAATAAATCTTTAGAAACAAGTAAGATGAAAATAATATCTGTAATAAAAAATAAGACTAAATTAATGATGAAAGGTTTCAATTAAAAATAAGAAATCGATTATGAAAAAATATTTACATATATTTGAAATAATATTATAAATAAAATATATTTTTACAACAACATCATGTTAAACCATCAAAGATTTATTAAATCCTTCAGTATTCTACATCTCAGCCCAAACCTAATATTATGGTAAGTGACAAGCTAACCTAAAAAATCTATATAGCAATAGGGTGAGCTTAAAAGCTCACTTACTAATATATTCAGGTCGAAAAGATGATGGATCATATGATCTAATAATTAAGGTACAAGACAACAATACAAGAGATATATGTCACAAAGCATACTTAACAAAAAAATAAAGAACAACATGTAACCTACTCAATACTAAAATACAAGTTATTAGCTCCATAATAGAGGTCACATTTGACATTTTCTTTGATTCATTTATAACAATAGAGTAAATATAGGAGCATATCATGAAACAAATACAGAAGATAAGCTCAAGCTTTTGACATTTCATTCATCTCATTAATATTTAAATAAATATAGAAAAACATAAGAATATATTTTGGAAAACATATCAAACGAATATAGAGGATGAAGTGAGATCTTAACATAAAATGATCTATCTATTTCTAAATGATAATTAATATTAGTCTCCCACATCTAGGAGCTCCATCTACTAATGTCTAGATAAAATTACCAAGATTGATAAGAGCATCACAAGCTATATATATATATATATATATATATATATATATATATATATAACTCTCTTTTTTATTTCTACAATATTATCTCATAGATATCAAAGTACAAAAGAATATTCTAATTAAAAAAATTAGAATGTGAAAGCACATGTAAAATAACAAAAGCATACATATGAAACATATGAGACAAATACGAAGCATATGAGACAAATACTAACTTTTGCATAACTCATTCATATATGAAAAGAACTAGTGATAAAAAAATCCAGGATTTTAAATTAGCCACATAACGCTCATTTGATGAAAAACATTTTAGCTGAAATTAAGTTCAAAAGGTAGAAGTACGAATTGATAACTTTGAGAATAAATATGTTCTAACAGAATCTGTGAAGTATATTACACTAGTATTTGGATAATAAATTATACTTCAATTTACTTTAGCAAGATATATTTTGAAAGATATATAAGTTTTCTTTCAGATGAAGTCTTATACAAATTGGAGTTACCAACAGAGTTTCAATCAATTTTGTATAAAGATGTCAAAACATACTGTCTCTGTTTAGCATAATCTAAATGATCAAAAAAAATAAATATTTAGCAAGCATTTGTATTTCCAAATCATTTAAGGTACTAAAAGAAAGATATAGGAGCTTTCTAAAATATTAAGTTTTGCCTAAATCAAATTTTTAGATAAAAAATATAGTTAAAATAAGACAGATTAGTCAATATTATCAAAAAATTTAGATTAGCAAATTTATAGCTTAAATAAGGTTGATGTCATTATAAAGGGTAAACTCTAAAAATTACTCATAATCAAGAAGAAATCAAAAATAAAAATCATTATAGGATGGGTTAGAACACTTAGTTTAAAAAAATTAAATTCCAAGGGTGATGAATTGATCCAAATCCTCAAGTAAAAGTAATATTTCTCATTCTTCTCCTTCAACTCCTCTTCTCTTCTTTTATCTTCCTTCAACTCCTCTTCTCTTCTTTTATCTTCTCTAGTCCGTTGCAGCAAAATTCTCGTCTGATAATTTCTTTTCATTTTTCTTCTCTAAAACTTAGCTAACACAAAAATGATAATGTAGCATCCTTAGGTTAGCTAGTAACACATGTTATCCACCTTTTTTTTCTTCACTAACTTGATATAAATATTTTATAAATCATATTCAAATTCTAGGATTCACAATTAAGTCCCTGACATTAAGTATTCAATATAAAATTATTTAATGTTAGAAATTATTAAATAATTTCTCATTAGAACAATCAAATAAAAATGATAAAAATTATAAATAATTAAAAAGAAGGATATTACAGATCTTAGCCTAGTCATACACAGCCTGACCCGAAGTCTGCACAAGGGCTGAGCCAAAGCCAAAGCCTAAAAGTTTTTAACCCTTATTTCTGTACAAATTTGGGATAAAGCTAGACCACAGCTTTGGTGGGCACTGCTTGAGCTAGCCTAAGTTTTCTCAATTCCAGTTTTAACGGATTTGGGCCCAACTAACCCTTGATTAAATCTGAATCAAATTAATTTGGTTGATTTGATGATTCTAGATTGATTTAGATCGATTCAAACTTATTTGACCCCAATTAAACTTAATCAAATCTAAGTTAATTCTAAACTTGCCATAGGAGGATTATATATTAGTTCAATTAAATTCTAATTGAATTGAGTCTGATTTGATTTAGTTAGACTGATTCAACTAGGGTTCATGTTAATTGAGGGTTGATTATGATATGATTTTTCATACTAATAATATTTAGATCATTTAAGAGTTTTAAGTTATTGAATTTGATTTATAAGTTTGATTATGATTGATTGACAAATGAGTTGTTATTTAAGATTTGTACGAAGCTTTAGGTCCATCATGTACTTAGTAGCATCTATGATAAGAATTCTTAGGTCTCTATCATAAATGAAGAGAAATAAATGATCACTTCGAAGGGATCGAAGCTCTTTGATCACTTTGAGGGGATCAACCTTCGTAATCTAGGGGATCTCTTAGGGTTTTGACGACTTGGCTGAAACATAGCTTTCTTTATTTATTAATTAAAATAAAAGAGTTACACTATTATTTATAGTGTTCTACTAAGAGTCCTCCAGAGTTTTCTATAACTTGAGCTCCTAATTAAATAATAGAATATTAAGTAAACTCCTAATTGACTCAACCAAACTTATAATTGACTCAATTGGGCTAACAAACTTATAAATGACTCTGATTGAATAAACTAAACATGACTCAACTCGAATTAAATGGGAACCCATGGACCCGACTTTATTAGGGTCCTATCAGACCCATTCTCTTTAAATCAACTTTGTCTAAGCAACATCAAATTTTAGGAGTACTTCAGTCTAGGATATTTACTATGCATCATAACTTTTTGATCAATTAAGTATAGTCCATACTTGGTGTAAGCAATGACTCGATCTTGTGGTGCAATAGTCATTATAGTATTTTAAGGAACCCTCTCTATCCTGTGGTTATTGATAGTTGTGACCTTGCTTTCATGTCTTCTTTTGATGATTACCTGCTTTTCATTAACAAAAAACTTCATAATCAATCTAACAAAATTCTAGAAGACATCACCCAGTGTTGACAACCATTTAATTCTAAACACAATTTTGAAGTCCTCCAAGGGTATTAGAAAGAAATTTACTCGTAGTTCTTGTCCCTGTACAATCAGTTTAATTTTCGAACACTTACTATCACAAGTTAAAATTAGTCCATTAGTAACCCTGACTTTGAATTTGTCACATCCTTCAATGTGATAGGCCAATCGGTTAATAAGCTTTATGACCATAAAATTATTAGTGCTACTAGTATCGATTAAAATAGTAACATGCTATTGTTTTAAAATTCCTTCAATTTTCATAGTTTGTGAGTTAAAGTAACTAGCTAATACATGTACTATATGTGTGATAGGTCCACTACCTTTATTAAAATCCATATCTTCATAATTAGAGTCCATCATCAGAAGCTTACCCTATTTGTATCGTTGTTCTTTACTCTACTTTTCTTCATAATGCTAGCACAACTCTTTTGCTGATTTTTTTTGGAGCTCTTCTTTAATAAGTCTTTCAGGGTTAGGGTTTTGATTGGAGGTAGGTGAGGCTGTTGGCTTACTTGCTGCTAATCAATTTATGCTTTTAATTCTGTGATTGTCCATTTTGAGCTTCTTTTCATGTATGGCAAATGATATGGCAGACATTATGGTATAAGATTAGTGGGCCTTAACTTCACATTGAATCTCCGGATAACCCCTTCAATGAACGTTCCTAGCAATTATTTTTTGTACCAATCTCAGGTTTGATTTGAGAGGCGCTTAAATCTGCTTTGATACCTTTGTATGGTGGAAGTATGATGGATTTTGACATATTGTCCATCTATATTCTTGTACTCCAATGGTCTGAAGCAAATCAAAAGTCCACTTTTGAACTATTCCCATGAGGGTTCTCTGTGAGTGTGTTCGTACCAATCGTATTACTGGATTGCATCTCTTTCAAGTTGAATCGAGGCTATCTCACCTTAGATTCCTTTGAAATCCTATGAAAATGAAAAAAAATTTCAGTATATGAGATCCAATCGATTGGGTCTCCATCTTCCCATCTGAGAAACTCTACCCTTATGCATGGGTATCCTACGTGCTGCCCATGATTATACTTTTCAGATCGACTCTTCTTAAGATTGAAACTTTTACTATATTGAATTTTATTGGAGCTCTCTAATTGGCTTCTTTTGAATTCGCGGAGGAGTTCTTGCAAACTATCTTCTATGCGGGTCTCAAAGACTTAAAACCTTGCGTTTAGTGCATCATCCATAGCTATCACGTAGGATTATAGATCAGTGATGTTTAGTTCTTTTTTTTATTATCAATCAGGGGCATAAGTTTGCGAAGTAGATGTAGTAGGACTTTGTCTCAATAAGATTGTCGATATAGGGATCACCAATCTGCCGAATAGGCTGATTGGAGATGGTGGTTGTGATCTTAAGGCTGAGGGCAACAACAATGATAGTAAGGACATGAAAGCAAGTTTGATAAGATTTTGCAACAGTGGAAGATGACATATAGCAGTGGTAGTAAGGGTAGGGAAGAAGAAGCGAGGACAATATTGATGGCACGACTAGTTGGGGTTGTGGCAGGGGCGTTAGGCTCCACAGGCAAGGGGGCAGCAACAATGGCTGTGGTAGAGGTGGTGGCGGTAGAGGAGGGCACGACTGAGGAAGAGGTGACTGTAACAGAGGTGGTTGTGACAAAGGCATGACTATGGCAAAAGGAAGAAGAGTAAGAAGATGAGGGCAGTGGCTGGGGCTATTAGTAGTGATGACAATACAACAGCGTGGTAGGGGTAGAAGAGCAGGTCTTCATTGATCGAGTGTGGCGATAGCAATAGTAAGCGACAACGGTAGATGAAGGCTAAAGGAGAGGTAGAGGAGGCAATGGTGTTGGTGTTTAGGGCGATTGAGGTTATGATTAAGGAGGGCACAAGGTTCACACATAGAAGGGGATCTACAGGCAGCTGGTGACGACATGATATGGGAGATGGTAGGGGCGATGATGATGGCAGCAAAGGGCCATAGGAGAGGAAGGGCTAATAGTCATGTTAGTGCCGAGGAGCGGTTATTGGAGCAGCAATAGTAGTAGGGGTGCGACAGTTGTAGTTGCCGGTGGAAAAGAGGAAACGAAGGATAGTGCGACTGTAGTGGAGCAAGGGAGAAGGAAGAGGAGGCAACAATAGGGGAGGAGGTGCCAGTAAGGGAGGGGTAGCGACACTGTTATCGATGACTGACAATGTCGCTAATATCTGATGGAGCTAAAGGTAGCAAATGAGAGTAGTGTTGGGATAGATGGCAGTGAGATATCGTTGCAGTAGAGGGGAAAAGGGAGATGGTGGCAGCTACATCGTCTTTGGTGGAGGCATAGTAGCATCTTGTGCAATAAGATGGTAGCATGATAGAACTCTAAAAGGAGCTGTATAGATTTTGATCATTGAGGCGGATCAACCCTTAGAATGCTGTAGGGGTTCCTCCCTCCTAGATTAGACACGAGGCTAAAATAAAATTGATAATTAGTTGATAAAAGAGAGGGTGTGACTACATCATTATATTGGGTTGCAAACCCAAGCCCATGGGGTGCTTACCTAACTAAAATTATCTTTTTGCCCCTTCTATAGCCTACCTACCTTAGAGGGAATAGGTGGCAGCTAGGTTGGCTCTGTAGCCGACCTAAGCAGTGGAAAACTCTAGCCGACTAGCCTAGTAAAGAAGGTGGCGGCCACTAAGCCCTAAGGCTCCAAAATAAACCCTAGCCACACTTCTTTATAGGATAGAAGTGTTTAGGTAGTGTTTTATTATAATCTCATAAGGTTCTTATTGATTACTTCTAAGTGATTAGGACTCAACCCTGCTGGAGTCCTATCAAACCCATCCTCTTCAAATTAGCCTTGTCCTCAAGGTTGAGGTTCCATGAGCTCCTCATATGATTCTCATGCTATCATAAACTAAACTTTGGCCTCCTCATTAGCTGGGGTATTAGTTGGAAGGATTTGGACCGAGTCGTCTTCTTTAAATTTCCTTTTATGGTGGGATACCTGGCGGATCAACTGTAATCTTGATCTGGTGGGCGAATCTGATCTTCAGGTTAGGGCCTAATGTGATTTCTAATTTTGTAAGGCCCAAAGAAATAGAGAGACCACTTCATTAAGGCTCGAGTTTCCTGCTGATCATGCTGGAGGTGTAGAAAAACTTGATTTTCAATTTTTCGTCTATTTTGAAGTTTGTCGGGAGGTTGTTTCTTCTTTGCATGTGCTGCCTTATGGTTAGTTTTTAGTGATAACCAATATTTCGTCTGGAATAGTTACTGCCCTCTAGTATAGTTCAAGATGATGAGAGCCCAATCTGGCACGAGCATGAATTGTAATTATTCTAGTTTTACTCATCTTTCATCCCATGGACCTGTATCCAACCATATTTTAAATTTGGTAGTAATTAGTATCTCCTATAAAAACCTCGTGTGGAGTATGGGGGAAGCCTTGATGTACATTGGGAGTCGACTATCTTGCATAAGAATAGTCCTAACTCCAATTCCTGACGTATCGGCTTCAATGACAAAAGTGCAGTTGAAATCAAGCAGTGCTAGGATCGGCGTCGTTGTAGAGGTTTGATGAATATTTGTAAATTATCTGTCGATGTTGTCGAAATCGGTTGGTTCAAAGTGGTTTAGTAGTCCTTCCTTGAATCGCTACCAAGAGAGTCCTCCATGGGTGTGTTCAAACCAATTGAACCACTAAATAGTATCTCCCTCGAGGTGTATGGTAGCAATCTCCACCCATATAGCGTCAACGGTTTGGTAGAACCAAAAACAGTGCTCCACGCGCAATCTTCTTCTTCCCATCTTAAGAAGTCAACCTTCATGCATGGATTGTTGGGATCAGAGGTGATGTGTCCATGCTCTTGAGGATCATCTCATTGATCTGAAGTCTCTCTATAGTGTGCCTTTCTCGGGCTTGATGGTCGACCCATGCTGAATTCAGCGAAAATTAATCGCATCATCTCCTCCATGTGGCTTTCAAAGACTTCGAACTTGGAGTTGATAGCCTCCTATGATGCCCTGGTGTATGCCTCTAGATCTGTAATATTGAGATCTTTCTTTTCTTATCAGGTTAGTGGCATGAGAATTTTGGAGAAGAGGTGGCCGGTTGGAAGGTGAATCAGCTTGGATGGGAGTAGACTATGATTTAGGTTGATTTGGGTGGCTGTTTGGTTTCGATTTAGGGTAGGGTTTTGAAGGATTTTCGGTGAGATGGTAGGGTTGGTGATGAGGAAAAGAGAGTCTGAAATCTCATAAAAAATATCACTCAAATCCAATAGAATTCGATAAAAAAAAGTGCAGTCCTGCCAAACAGATTTTATGTCAGAGAAACGATGACTTCTCAATGTAATTTTTAAAGAAAAGTTCAAGAAAATTATGCAAAAGCCTTTGGTTTAGATGTTAGAAATACCAGTAAAAGGTTTGGTGAAATTTTGGAAGTGTAACAATAGGGAAATAGGGCGAAAGATGAAAGGTAGATCCTTCATCGTAAAAATTCCAGAATTATATATTAGTGAAATATTATACAAGAAAATCGGTTCTAAAAGAAATTTTTTTAAGAAATCAATCCCAGATAAAAGCCAAGTTGATCCTTGGGATTGTGTGAAAATTTTGGCTAAAAAGGATAAAGAAAGTTCAGTTTCAAGAGACAATAATCAACTAAAAATTTCTATAGTGTTTCATCTTTACAATGATGATAATGTCTGTGACGATAAATTTTGCAGCAAGAAAATTTTTGAAAAATCTTCACTCATATATAAGATAAAGGAATAGCAGTAGTGAAGGCGTGGGCTTTAGAGTTTTTACCAGATTTATGTTGTTGACATAAGGAACAATAGCAGATTGATGGATCTGCAGCTTGGTGGGTGATGGTGGAGGCAATGTCAAAAGTAATTATAGGAATTACTTGGGAAGGTAGAGGTGGCTGAGATAGCTACAAGGCAGTAGAAATGCGGCTCTGATACCAGATGATAGAACCCCAAAGGGAGTTCTATAGATTTTGATCCTTGAGGGGGATCAACCCTTGAAACGCTGTAGGGGTTCCTCCCTTCTAGATTTAGCACAAGGCTAAAATAAAATTGATAATTACTTGATAAAAAAGAGACGGTGACTATATCATTATATAGGGTTACAAACTCTAGCCTATGGAGTGCTTGCCTAATTAAAATTATCCTTTTACCCCTTTTATAGCCTACCTGTTTTAGATGGCGGCTAGGTTGGCTCTATAGTCGACCTAAGCAAGGGAAAACCCTAGCCGACCAGCCCAGTAAAGGGGGCAGTGGCCACTAAGCTCTAAGGCCCCAAAATAAATCCTAGTCATACTTCTTTATAGGATAGAAGTGACTAGGTAGGGTTTTATTATAATCTCACAGGGTTCTTATTGATTACTTTTAAGTGATTAGGACTCAATCCTGTTAGAGTCATATCATAGCAGTGACGTCTAGGGAAGGAGATGTGGACGTAATGTCAATGATGGAGATAGCAAGGGCGGTGTAGATGTATATGCAATGACGATGAGGTTAATAAGAGGTCGTAGTGAGAGAGCCGAGGATCGTCACTTTAATACATAGGAGCTCCTAGGTTTCTATCATAGAAGAAGGAGGATAAATGATCACTTCAAGTGAATTGAGCCTCTTTGATCACTATAGAGGATCGACCCTCCTAGGGTTTTAGCTACTTGACTAAAACATAACTTTCTTCCTTGATTGATTAAAATAAGAGAGTTATACCATTATTTATAGTGTTCTATCAAGAATCCCTCTAGATTTGGACTCTTCCACCTAGAGTTTTCTAGAACTTGGACTCCTAATTAAAAAATAAAAAATCAACTAAACTCCTAACCGACTCAACCAAACTCATAACTGACTCAATTGAGTTGACCTGACTTATAATTGACTATAGACCAAATACGACTCAACTTGAATTAAATGGGAACCTATAGACTCGATCCTATCAAGGTCCTATCAATCTACTTGACCAAGTTCCCCATATGATCATTTCAATATGATATGTTGCCATAAGGACGTTTGATTGAGGGATGTACATAGTAGCACCAAACCTGATATTAACATGAGATATGATTTTGATATAATAAGAAGACCTAAATGATCCTTATTAATTTTAGAAAGTACAATATACTAATAGGTTTCGAGATATAATGGGCTATCAAAATTGACAGTTAGAAGGTTCTTCCATCCATTGTTCAAAGAAATATGTCCCCACTTTGATAGGTAAGAGATATCACTCAACTCGTTATTATGAGTGTGATATAGATTCACTTCATCCATTGTTGACAGATAATATATCTCTATCAATTGTTGATAAGAGTATTCGAGTATCTAATGTATTATGAAATATGTGGTTTGACCTATGCTCCATCAATTGGTGGGAGAAAGGTGGAAGAAAGCTAGATTGAGCGTTCCACCTATATCTTTTAATCGTGTGATAAGAGACTTAAGATTGATACCTATTTCCGGTTGTGCTATTGAGACTGGTTTCCGAGATTTATGACTATATAGTTTTGGTATTGATTAGGATCGATTGATATATTTATACATGAAATATTGATGATTTTGTTTTACGATATATCGTTGATTTTATTATATGTTTTGAGAGGATATCGAAGAGGCTCCTGCCCAGCTTTTGTTCAATTCTATAGGTTATTTTTTTACAGTAGCCTCTTGACCTAAGTATTAACTCTAGGGAACAAATGTTTTCCAAGATGAAAAATATTTGTATTATCCCATTTTAGTTTAGGAGTAGAATTTGCCACTATCTCATCACTTCAAATAAAAGACTATATCGAGTGTTTATTTATCAAAATCACTTATACAGTCAAATTAATAACATCCATAAGCATTTAAAACTCGTAACTGTTTGTTTAGTCAGTTTTGAATGAGAACATACCTGAGAAAATAATTTATATAACGTCATTCTTATAACAATTGATGTAACAAGAAAAATATCCTTTAAATACTTGATTGATATGACATGCCTAGTAGGATCTTTATTATCTTTAATAATTGATGTGTCCACTAATTGAATTCTACGCATTGAGTCTCTATTAATAAAAAAATTTTAACATCAACCTAGTAAGAAAAGCATCCGAAGCATTGAGCAACCAAGGCATCTCATTTGTTCACAATGCATTCGTCTAATTTTTAAAAGTATCCAAAGTATCTAATGCAACTCAAGGCATCACTACATATCTTGCCTTAGTATAGAAAACTTATGAAGCACCCGACAACACAAGACATCTTGTTTGTGAACGATATATTCACCTAAGATAAAAAAGCATACAAAGTGCCTGACATAACCCAAGGCATCTCTTTATACATGATACATCCATCCAGGATAGAAAAAATATCCTAAAATGTTTGATGCATCCCATAGAATCTCTTTTGCATGTGATACATTTGTCTTAAACAAGAAAGCATCTAAGGTGCCTAATGTATCATGTACTTTCTCTTTTATGTGCGATGCATTTGTTCATTATTAAAAATAATATTTGAATACATCCTAAAAGTATCTCATTTGTATACGATATATCTATCTAACATTAAAAAAAAAAACAATGAAACAATCGATGTATCATAAAGTGTCTATTTTAGGTGTGATATCCTTTAAAGATAAAAAATATTCAAAGAACCTAATGCACCCGAGGCATCCTTCTTTTAACATGATGTGTCTATATTAAGTTGGAGTAAGAAATGAAGTCTAAAAAATTTGTGAGATAGATAAACCTTTACTCTAAAGTATAATGAACCGATGACCTAAGGACATAGTATATTTGGTTGAGTTCTTCAAGAGCATATCATCAAATTAGGCTCATCTTATAATAATGATGATGACTTAACAGAACATCATGATTAGTTAGGTCCATTAAAGTCATGATGGTTTGGAGGATGAACATGACATGAATCACAATGAGTTGTAATTGACAAGAATTGCTAATCTTTTTGGGCTTAGTGTGATTGTTCAAGTCCCTCGAGGTTGATACCGATTCAATTCCAATCTCTAATAGAAGTTTGTCAAGGACTTTCGTTTAACATATTAGGGGTGTTGCATGACTCGTCAAAAAATAGTGAGAGTAGATTAAGATATAAATTAATATCTTAATTAATTATTTTTTTAAATCTATATATTATTTATTTATGCTATATCTTTTGTTTATCAGAAACATGTCCGCTTGTAAACCCCCTACATGGTATACTTGATGTCAACTGCCTCACTAGTCTAAACTACATGGATTTGCTTTGTAACTTGAGAATTATTTTCATAGTAAAAAAATCACATATATCCTTGATCCGATATTGCAACGCCAAAGGAAGGGACAAGTAAAAATGAGATTAATTGTTATTTGAAGCATATAAATGATTCCACTTTGGTTAAGTGCTATATGTTGGCCTCTATGACTCATGCTATAAAGGAAATATGAGGGTATAGAAATCAATTCTATCCTCCTTTATCTTTACCAATTGTTTGAGAAAAATGGAAGGACTCAAATATATGAGATATCCAAGAGTCTCTTTCGTGCTAGGATGACAGAGGGGACATTGGTTCACAATTATATCTTAAGGATGATTAAGTGGATAAAAAAACTCACAGGTCTTAGAATAGTCCTAGACGATAACTTGTGTATAGGCCTTATACTTTAGTCCATCTTAGACTCCTTTTAATAATTTATCATGAATTTTAATATGAATAAACTTGAGGTGACTCTCTCAAAAAGCTCTTCAATATGTTGAGAGAGTTAGATAGTACCATGAAGAAAGATAAATCGGTTCTCTATGTTGGTGAGGCCAAAAGGAAAATAAAAATTGATAAGTCCCTTGAGAAGGCCAAGGCCAAACTAGGTAAGATAAAGATTGTCAAGAAAGACCTAACAAATGATAAAAGCCAATGGTTATAACAAAGATGAGCATTGAAAGAGGAACTACAAAGATTGCCTTGTAGAGAAGGCAAAACAAAAGCTTGGAGAAGCTTCAGGTACATTCATGATCAGTTTCTATTTGCTAGATTATTAAGATAACACATGAGTATTGGATATCAGGAGTCCTTATCATATCTATAATTCATTGTAGGTTCTGACAAAGCCTAAGAGATTGGTGAGAGATTAGCTGAATCTCAAGATGGGCAACAGAGCAAAAGTTGCTACAATTGTTGTTAGCAAGGTCATCCTACATTTGCCTGGTGGAGCTATATTATATTAGATACATGCTATTACATTCTATCTGTTGTCAAAAATATTATTTTTATTTCATGTTTGACAATTAGTGGATATAAAATAGTTTTTGAGAATAATAATTATTTATTAATACTAAATGATAAGATCGTCGCTAGAGGAATGTTGCATAATGGTTTGTTTATGCTAGACATTGCTCAACAAATCATAAATGTAAGTGCATTCAAAAGAAAACAAAATAAAGTAAACAATAGATACCTATGATATTATACTTTAGGTCATATCCATGTGAGAATAATTTAAAAATTGCTAAAGGATAGTTATTTAGATTTATTTGACTATAAGTCATATGCAACTTGCGAACCTTACATTCGTGAAAAATTAACCAACTCTCAATTTAGTGGAATTGGAGAGAGAGTACTAAGTTATTGAAACTCATACATAGCGATATGTGTGGTCCCATGTTGACTCTGACCATAGATAGTTACTTCTACCTTATTACTTTCACTAATGATTTTTCTAGTTATAGACATGTGCACTTGATGAAGTACAAGTCTGAAGTCTTCGAGAAATTTAGGGAATATAAGAACTAAGTAGAGAACTAGACTGGAAAGAGTATTAAGACTATTCAATCAGATTAAGGAGGAGAGTACTTGAGATTCTATCCCAATAGACATCTTATACACCTCAGCTCAATGGTGTATCAAAAAGGAGAAAAATCACATGCAATAGATATAACGTGGCCCATAATGAATTTCATCGACCTACTCGTCTTATTTTTGGGATATGTCTCGGAGACCATAACTTACTTTCCATATAGAGTTTCATCTAGATTGGTAGTGTCTACGCCAATGAGATATGAAGAAGCTCGATTTTAAGGTTATTAAGATTTAGGGCTACTATATCTATGTCAGAAGACATAACCCTAATAAGTTAAAATGATAGACGGAGTGACGCAAGTTTGTTGGATACCCCAAGGAAATTTATGGGTTCTATTTCTATCATTCAGAGGATAAAAAAGTTTTTGTTGCCAAGAGAGTAGTGTTCCTTGAGAAGAAACATATTTTTGGTGGAAACAATAAGAGCGTAATATAGTTGAGCAAGGTTGGAGAACCAAACTTAAGCACCATTCTGGAGGCCAACTCTATTTAGGTACCTAGCACATAAGTTTTAAACTTATGCAAGTTTAGCAGAGTATCTCACCCTCCTGAAAGATATGTGAGACATATTAGTATCAGGATATTGATCCTCGGACCTACGAGGAGGCTATTATGAGTATATATTTCGGGAAGTGGCAAGAAACCACAAATTTTGGAATGGATTTGATAAACCTGAGGTTATCATACCATTGGCTTCAAATAGATCTTCAAGAAGAAGATCGGAGTAGATGGACAGGTGGAGACCTACAAGGCAAAGCTGGTAGCCAAAGGGTATCGTCAAAGGTAAGAAGTTGACTAAGACGAAATCTTCTCACTCGTAGCTATGCTGAAATCCATTAGAATTCTTTTGGCCATATGTAGCACACTATAACTATGAGATTTGGTAGATAGACGTGAAAATTGTGTTCCTCAATGACAATCTTGATGAGGAAGTATATATGATATAGCTTAAGAGATTCATACATAAGGAGGGTCCAAATAAGGTATGCAGGTTGCCCAGATCCATTTACAGACTGAAAAAGCTTCCTGAAGTTGGAACATAAGATTAGATATGACAATAAGTTCTTATGACTTCATTAAGAATGAAGATGAGTCTTATGTGTATAAGAAGATAAGTGGGAGTACTGTCATCTTATTAATGTTATATGTAGAGCCTTGTGGGAATGATGTAGGAATGCTCTCCACAGTTAAGACTTGGCTATCGAGAAACTTCTTTATGAAGGACTTAGGAGAAACATCTTATATTTTGGAGATTTAGATCTATAGAGATTGATATAAGAGAATGCTTAGCTTATCGCAGTCCAAGTATATAGATTCTATTATTAAAAGGTTTGGTATGAAAAATTTCAAAAGAGGTCTCATACCGATAAGACATGAATATCACTTTATAGGAATATGTATCCAAGGAGTGGTAGACATGAATAAGATACTCTATGCTCTACGATAGGGTCCATCATGTATACTATACTATATACTAGGCTTGATATAGTACATGCTCTGTGTGTCATGAGTAGGTATCAGGTGGATTTAGGTTTGAAATATCGGAAGACAGTATAATGTATACTTAAGGATTAATGATTTTTAACTAGTATACAAATGAGGTAGTCTCTAGGTTGAGGGCTACATAGACTTGAGTTTCTAGTCCGATATCGATGATAATAAGTCGAACTCAAGGGATCTCTTTGCCTTGAATGGAGGAGCAGTAAGCTAGAAGAGTTACAAGTAAGATAATACTGCTGATTTGACCATAGAGGCGGAGTATATTGTTACGACAGAAGTAGTAAAGGAGGGAGTTTAGATGAAGAAGTTCATCATATATTTTGGAGTCATACTAAGCAACGAGGAGCCAATTCCCCTATACTATGATAATAATAGGGTGATTGCTCAAGCGAAAGAACACAAGTCTCATCAGAAACATGTTTTGAGGTGATTTTGCTTGATTAAAGAGATCATGACTCATAGAGATATAGAAATTAGTTAGCATAGATTATTTTTGAGCATCACAGAGGTCTGATAAGATCTAACACATAGGTGATTGGCTTTAGGTTAAGTGGGAGATTTCTGGTTAGAGGGGCCCTATAGGCCAATCACGTGAGTAATGACACGTGTGACATACTCCATAATCTTTTTGTGATGCTCACTTTATGTTGCTTGTTACATATATTGTAATATCTTTAGATCTGTGCAATGGTAATTGGATCATGATGAGATCATGATAATATGATTAATTCACTTTTAAACATAAACACTAAATAATTCGGTCATTGGTTACTCAAGAGACTCGAGATAACCGAATAGACTGGTGTGTTACATACCTATCTATATAATGAAGGTGGTTGATCTTATAGCTACTCATGTGGAGTCATTAAGGATACAATATAAGTATTCATTGAAGAATGAGTTCATTGATTAATCTGTTTATATGATAATAGATGGTTAATGATACCTGATGTCAAATAGTAATTTTGTAGTTCCAGTTATGTGTCTACCCTTAGACTTAAGACACCAATTATGTCTTGTTTGCGTATTCCTTTCTTTAGTACCGAACTTACAGGTCTGACAGTTTCAGATCTGGTAAAGCCAGTTCTTAGGATTTGGTAGCTAATATTGCGAAGATAATTGAGTGTCAAAATAGAGGATTATCCACTCTCAGTATTACAAGAGGAATATCCAGTGTATTCTTACATAGGCAAATCCCTAGCTAGGGTCATTTGGATTGAAAGAGAAGGAGTTTTCTAGGAAAATCTAATTAGAGTCAGACTTGGATGGATTCCGTATGAGGCCTGACAATCCCGTGCCTGATATACACTCGGATATTAGATAGATGAGGGACTATAAAAATATAAAAATTAAGGATAGACAGGTCCAATGGATTAGATCCCCCTATACCATTGAGGGACTATAGTGTAGTGGCATACGTCTATAGTTGATGAGTTAAGTGAATTCTTATAGGATAACAGTTCACTGAGTCATAAATATATCTAAGTCAGAAAGAGTTCTAACATGTGTAACTCATGGCCAGCTTAATATTGGGCCTAGAGGGTCACACATATATAATAGATGCTGCGACTAGTAGAGGTTCAAATATTAGATAGCCCTATTTTATTGGATATCCAATAAGCTCCTGTATTATTAGATCATATGGATGAGATCCAATAAGAGATAATAAAAGATTATTGGGTAGAGTTCTACTAATTATAGAGGCTTAGGTAATTGGATAGAGATCTAGTATCCAATAGAATATAATTCATTAGGGTTAAGTTGATAGGGACCTCTAGAAATAGGAAGGTGCCGTAGGGCTCATGGGCTAGAGACTTTTGGTCTCTTATTCTCCTCCCTATCTTTTCTTCTCAACTAACCACCCATCTCTTTGGTGTATGAGAACAGTGAAGAAGAAATGAGTTCTTCTTTCACGCTTGCTACAAGATGGTGCATAAAAGCTACAAAAAATATGTGCAAAAGCTACGAGTTTTTGCGCTGTAAGGAATGAGCATCGCTGCTTCTTCTATCATGTGGATACTACTAGAAAAGAGGACATCTGACCTCCTTCTTCCTCTCCTTTAGATCTAGGTAAAACATCTAACATGACGTGCATATTTTTTAGTTTTATAGTTTTTCACGCATCAATCATCGTATTATGACATAATAAATGTGGGAGACCTTTTTGTTTTTTTGTTTTTTACTGTGCATGTGATGCTCCTATCATGTTTCTCAACACTAGGTGCAGCTCTCGACCTTTGATACTGAGTGCACGACTAGGATAAATGCAAAGATTCCACCTAGGTGTATCCTTGAGCCTTTTACACTGAGTGCATGGTTAGAGGGAGTGTGGAGGCTCGGCCTAGGTGCAGTCCTCGGCCTACTAAGTTTCACATTAAGGTTTTTAGCTCAGGAGAGAGTTCTTATTAACTCTTACTCATCCAAGGAGCAACCCTAGGGCCTTCTTCATCGAGTGCATAGCTAGGAGGAGCACGAAGGCTCAGCCTAAGTGCATCTCTCAACCTTTGACACTGAGTGCATGGATAGAAGGATCACGAAGGCCTAGGTGCATCCCTCAGCATTTGACACCGAGTGCACGACTATGGAGAGCATGGAGGCTCAGCCTAGGTGTAGCTCTCGACCTTCTAAGTCTCACACTGAGGTGCTTAGCTTAGAGAGAGTCCTTTTTAACTCTTACTTATTCGAGGAGAGAGAGTCTTGTGTGACCTTCCTCCAAGCCTTATAGGCGATTAGAAGTGCTACTCCCATGGTGGGACTAATTTTGACCATGGCGGAGCAACCAAGAGCTATAAGGGTCATGCTGAGGCTTGAAGGATGTTATTTAAGCAGAGGTGCAAGGCTCCCAAAGCCGATGTCTAGCTTATATGTTGATAGAGAAAACTGAGCAAAGGCATGAGGAGGCACTAGGGCAAGGGTCGTTAAGGTTATGGTCTCTAGCTACTTTTGGCTTGTCCCAAGATCAGATTCGAGTAGTTACGATAAAGCGTAGCCCTAATTCATCTAAAGGTTTGAGCTCAGCCATGACTAAAGTGGGGTATCAGGCCCACTCAGAATCATATGAGGGTTAGGCTTTTGGTGGTTGCAGATTCTTCCACTTGGAATATGATACATCGCTTATCTTATAGCTTTATCCACACCTGCGAAATCCTTTGCAGTGGGTTTGATCCACCTAGGGATCAGAGCCCCTCCTTTCAATTTTAACTACTCATGAGGTTGTGCTAGGGTGCACAATGTGATCTCCACCATTATTACTCATGTGGTCACTAGGCACGTTGTTGCATCAAACGAGCATCTTCTAAGCGAATAAGTTACCTTTATCTGGTCCTCTCTGGCTCTTCTTCTTCTATGACCATTTTGTTGCTACCCTAGTCGTCTAATCTTCTAGCGTAAGGATGTCTCCTCTTCCAACAAGTTTGTGACATTTCTTGTGGGGGCATTTTCTTTCGATGATGATATCTAAATCGCATTTCGCTTGTCCTCCTGATGTCACCGGGGTATAGAGAAACTGAGCTCCTCCTCATGGAAGATGGCTTGGATAAGCTTCTTTTTAGAGGGGAGCTAGCCTTTTGGACCTCTCATGGGCTCGCAGGATCTAGTCCAAATGCAAGTGACCCATGACTACAATTTGTGGTCACTTCATGACAACTGGAGGAACTGCAGACTCGCTTCTGGGTTCCATTGGAGGTGATTCTTTCTGTTTCTAGGGGCAAGAATCGCCCTCACCACACATTCTGTAGAGGGTTTTGCCTCTTTATTGATGCTCTAGAGACCAGGCTATGCTTTCCTTTGCCCTCACCTCCAGTAGCGACTGCTTTCCTAGTATTTTGGTGGATTTCTCTATGTCAACTAGCACCAAACTCTTAGCACTTCCTTAGGATCTTCCTAAGGCATGCAATAACATGAGGGTGATGTCATCCTTTGAGTCATTTTGCTCGTGTTTTTGCTTGAACTGAGGTCCAAGCAATTACTAGTTATCCCCCAATACAAGATTCAAGATCAAAGGAGCGAGCTCCTATAGTAAAGGGTGGTGGAGCCACTTCTTGATTGTAGATGGAAGCGAAGATTGGAGCCTCCTAGTGGCATGGGGGATGCACACTTTGGATAATGCATTGCCCCTCCTTTCTATAGGCGAAGCTAAAGCCCTAGAGAAACAAGCACTCTTTTCCACTAGCACTATAGAGCACTAGGAGGCTCGCTTGATGGAAACCATCCCTCCCCTTGGGCCTTCAAGTAGGGTTTATGCCCCTTATATTATTAGTTTTTCTTCACCAATTTCTTAATCTTTGTTTTATGATTCCTTGTCAGGGATGGATCTCCGGGGGGTGAAGAGATGACACCCCTTTGCTTCCTCTATTAAGCCCGAAGAAGGGTTATCGATGGGTAGATGTCCATCGTGGGCACGAGGTTTCTCCCACGGCCCATCTACCAAATCCTTTAGGGGCCTTAGTCCGTTTGAAGGGGATCTTGAAGCCCTTGATGAGGATTCTGCCATCATCGAAATCCTTAAGAGAGGAGATATGCCTACACCCTTACAAAGGGCATTGGGTGGTTCCCGTCGCACCCCCAGCCTCTTTACCAATAAGGGGCTTGTGACCCGTGGCTGTGGAGCCGACCTTGGCTCCTGCCCCTATGTTACCTATGGGAGCATAAGTCCCATGGGGACTGCTCCCTATTTCTCTAATAGGGCCCCTGATAAGGGGTCTCGATCTTATTGCAACTTCTCTATGGCTTTCGCCTAAACTAGTACTAGAGCCACTTGAAGAGGTTGCCTATGAGCAGCCGACATCCCCACTTCCAATTCATGTGGCCTCGTCGCTTAGGGCCGAGGCTCCATGCACGAAACCATCCATTAAAGAGGATCCTCCCCCTTTGAAGCCCTTGCCAAGGGTGGGCTTGAGTGGAGATTATTTGAACCTCACTCAAGATCCATGTGCAATAACACTATTGTATCAAAGGGCGATTCGTTCCTTGAAGGGTCTACCGATGACTTTTCTCACTGACCTACTAACATGCATGACCCCCCCACTCTGAGGTTGTTCATCGCCTCAACTGCTCCTAAGTAATGAACTACATTATCTAGAGTGCCACCAGCCCAACAACTATTGGAGGAGGTTGAAGTGGCTACTGCTTACTACCGAGGGTCGTTCGTCCCGACCCTGGTGGGGATAGTGCACATCATTCTTTAGAGATGTTGGCGGATCTCTACTCCCGTTATGAAGTGTTAGTAAAATTTTTGAAAACATCCTTTGCCCTCTTTATGTCTTATTGATCCCCTTGCTCTCATCTTTATACAACACCACCATTACATGAATGTGTTGGTCGATCATTTGTGGGATGTAGGAGCGTTGATCGACCAACTCTTTAAAGATAATGCTGCTGGTTATAGGTGCCCTGCAAGTCAATCACATGAGTGACGACACGTATGACACGCTGCATATTTTTTATATTATTATTAATGACATATTTTTACATTATATTATTTATTGAATATATATATATATATATATATATATATATATATATATATATATATATATATATATTGTGATGTCCTTAGTTCTTACAATGGGAATCAAATCATGATATGATCACAATAATGAGATCGATTCACCTTTAAATATAGATATTAAATAATCCAGGTCATAGGTTGCTCGATAGAGATATCGAGATAAATGGATACACCGATGTGTTATATATCCATCCATATGATGGAGGCGGCTGGTCTCATAGCCACTTATGTGGAGACACTAAGGATATAGTACAGATGCTCATTAGAGAATGAGTTCACTGATTGATCTACTTATGAAATGTTGTATGGTTAATGATACATAACACCAGACAATATTTTTGTAATCCCAGTTATGTATGTGGTCCTTGGATTTGAGACACCAAAGATACCTTGTTTGAGTACTGCTTTATTTGATGCTAGATTTATAAGTTTAGAAAGTTTCAATTATGGTACAACTGGTTATCGAGATTAGTAGCTAACCTTACGAAGGCTATTGAGTGTCAATAGAGGATCATCCACTCTCAGTATCATAAGAGGAATATCCTATATACTCTCACTTAAGTAAATCCCTAATTAGATTGCTCAGATTGAGAGAGAATGAGTTCTTTGGGAGAATCCGATCAGAATGAAACTTAGACGAATTTCATATGTGGCCTAACAGATACCATGCATGGTATACGGTCTTTGGGATATTAGATGGATGATAGTTTATAGACATATAGTAATTATGAACATATAGGTTCAATAGATTTGATCCTCCTGTACTGTCTAGGGACTATAAAGCAATGGCCTAATACGTCCATATTCGATGAGCCGAGTGAATTACTATGGGGATAATAATTTACTATATCAAAAGGAGTTTTGATGGGAGCGACTCATGGCTAGCTCAGTATCGGGCTTAGAGGGTTACACACATATGGTGGATACTTTAGTGAATAGAGAATTGGATATGAGTTATCCAAATAGCACCTATTCTTATTAGATAAGACCCTACATTGATAGGCTCCTTGCATGAGGCTAAAGGAGATTATTGGATAAAGATCTAATAATCCAAACTTAGTAGTTAATTGGATGGAGATCTAGTACTCACTAAGGTAGGATCTATTAGGATTATATGGGTAGGTCTCTATAAATAGGAGAGGAAGCACATAGATGATAGGCTGCACCTTTAGACGCCCCCTCCTATTATCCTTTCTCTCTCGGTGCAAGAGTTATGAGACTTGGGTCTACGATTGAAGGAGTATCGTTACAGCAATCCATCGTGTGGATATCGCTAGAGAGGAGGAGGTTTGACCTCCTTCATCGTCTCCATCTAGATCGAAAAAATAGGGATATACGATGTTCCTAGGTAAACAATCTCTTACATGATGTATTTTTTGGTTTTGCAGCTTTTATTTGCACCAATCTTTGTATAATAATTTTGATCTATGTAGGAAACTGGTTTTATTTTTAATCTTATGCTATACATATGATGCTCTTACTAAGGTTTCCCAATAAATGCTACCCTATGAGCTCAGGTAAGGTGGCCTAAAGAAAAGAAGGTGACCGAGGCTTAGGCTACTGGGTGATGGGATAAAAAAGGAAAGGACTTTGTATACGAACAAATACTAGCAGACCATTACTCACAGCGGAATAAAAAAGAAATCATAATCAAATGAACCCCAAGATTTACATGAAAAATCCCTATAACTCGAAGGATAAACACTACGGGATAAGCTAGTGAAAATCCACTATCAAAATAATGAATATACAAATCTCAAGGCTTCTTGTCTAAACCCAAGTAATATTCACAAGAGAAAACATAGATACAAGGACTATATTACTATACACAATATCCATAATCTTCCTAAGTGACCATAATAAAATCCACTACAAATTGATCAAACCTGAGATGAGAACACTATTTGGATGATTGAGAATAGTTTTTCTTTGTTCTTGTCTTCTTCCCTTTCTTGGATCTCTTGTTTCCTACATTTTACTACTAATCTATTATTTCCTTTCTCTCTCCCATGTTTGCAACTGCCATTGCTCACATTTCCTCAACCTTAGCCACCAAACTAGGGTATTGGTTAAGAGAAATGATGTTTCAGATTGTGGGCTTCCCTAAAGCTTATTATTGGTTGAATCTGGGCTATCTGCCCAACAACCTCCCCCTTCAGCTCATAAGGGAGGTTGTCTCATGATTTCTCAATGTGAGACTTCTTATGACTAAAGCCATAAAAGCTTCACTTTTCTGAAGCTCTGATACCAACCTCCCCATTCAGCCCATAAGGGAGGTCGTCTCATGACTTCTCAATATGAAGGCAGACTGATCAACTGTTGACACATCTCTTACCTTTTTTTTTTGTAAAGTCTTTGTCAATATGTCTGCCCCATTATTATCTGTATAAATTTTTTGAAGCTGTAACTACTTATCTTCAAGCACATTTCTGATCTAATGGTATTTGACATCTATATGCTTTGACTTCGAATGATATGTTAGGTTCTTTCACAAATGGATGATACTCTGGCTGTCACAATGCATCACATAGTTTTTTTATTTCAACCCCAATTCTTATAAGAATTCTTTCATCCATAACATTTCATTGTAAACCTCTATAGCAGGAATATATTCTGCCTCTGTGGTGGAGAGAGCAATACACCTTTGCAATCTGAACTGCCATGACACAAGTCCCCTTATAAAAGCAAGTATAAAACCTGATGTGGACTTTCTTGTATCAATATCTTTTGCCATATCTACATTTGTGTAACCTGTCGACACAGATGGTCCACCTCTAAAGCTTAGACAAACTTTAGAGCTCCCTCTAAGATATCTAAAGATCTACTTCACTACTGCCAAATGCTCTTTGCTTTGATTTGCAAGAAATCTACTAGCAACACACACTGCATATGCAATGTCCGGCCTTGTACATACCATCGTGTACATTAAACTTTCAATTACTAAAGCATAAGGAACCTCTTATATTTTCTCCTTCTCCTCATCACTTGATAGACTCTGCTCTGAGCACAACTTAAAGTGACATGAAAGAGGAGAACCAGTTAGTTTTGCATTGCTCATATTGAACCTATCCAATACATTCTCAATATATTTCTCCCGTGATAACTAAATCTACTTGTTTCTTCTATCACAAGAAATATGTATGCATAGTATTTGCTTTGCTGGCCTCATGTCCTTCATTGCAGAGGACTCACTCAGTTCCTTTTTCAACCTATCAATTATAGACATATCTTTCCCAAGGATAAGCATGTCATCAACATAAAGTAAGAGAATAATAAAAATCTTACCAAACCATTTGATGTACACATAATGATCTAAAGCTATTTTTTTATATTCATTTTCAACTATAAATGAATCAAAATTTTAATACCACTATTTTGGAGATTTCTTTAGCTCATACAATCTCTTCCTCAACTTATAAACAAGATTTTCTTTATCTTGGACTTAGAAGCCTTATGATTTCTCCATATAAATTTTCTTCTCCAAATAACCATGAAGAAAAGCTGTCTTTACATCCAACTGCCCAACTTCTAAGTCAAAGTTAGCAACAATACCAAGAACAACATGACTAGAAGATATTTTAAACAGGAGAAAAAATCTCTTCAAAGTCAATACATTTCTTTTGACTAAAGCCTTCAACCAATCTAGCATTGATTGAGTTAAGAATAATGTTATTAAGTATTTAACCTGAAAATCTACTTATTTTTTAAGGCCTTACTTCTCTTTGGTAGTTATATGAAATCATATGTGTGGTTCTTCTACAAAGAATTCATTTCTTCCTGCATAGCAACTAACTACTTCTTTTTCTGCATAGCAAATTTTATAAATTACTTAAGGTAGAACATGCATCATTAGTTAGTAAACTTGATGAAATACATGAAGTAGAACCATCCTACAATATATGCACCAAATATGAAACCTTGCACGATACTTTACGATTGCAAAATGCTGGTTCTAAATGTGATATGCTAGATATTATTAAAGAAGAAAACATCATGCTAAAACAAACCTTAGAGAAATTTAAAATAAAAAATAAATTTCTTAATATGATTCTTGCTAATAAGGGTCATATTAATAGTAGAAATGACATAGGCTTTATTGGTAATGTTCAACAAAAGTAAATCATCTTTGTAAAAAGGCCTACATTAAATGTGTCACCAAGAATCAAGTGTAATTCTTATAAAAAATTAGGACATAAAGCCTATAAATATACATTAAAAAATTATAGTCCATATAAATTAATTTGGGTTCATAAAGGAACCATAAACAACTTTAAGCCATTGGAGAAAATGGGAAGAACATATCATGAAGGACCCAAACTCAAATGGGTACCTAAATCAAAACCCCCAATATTATAAATTTGTCTCCTAATAAGGCTAGAAGCACTAAGTAATATTTTGAAAGTAGATGCTTAAGACATATTACTTAAGATCTAACACTCTTTCAAGCTTAGTAGCCTAAGTAGAAATAAGAAAATTATTAAAATTAAAATTAAAATTAAAATTAATAACAATAAATCTTTTGATGGTTCATAATTATATAATTAATATTGATGATACATAGCTAGAGCATACAAGTATGAAAATGAACTAGAACCAAAGAATCTTATTTATTAAAAAATATGTTGAAATTTACATGAATGATATTTTGATAATGATTGAATAATAGGTTCAAAATCATTAGCTTGGATGTTGGTTTAAATATAAAGACTATTGTTAAATGATTCAAATATTGACAAAGCCTATTGAATGATTGATTTAAATGTTACATTAATTGAAATGCTATGATTGAATGATTGTGTTGAATGATAAATTTTTAGCATAGAATAATATAGAAAAGGGAGAGAAAAATCATGCTTCATTGTCTAGAATTTTTTGTAAATTAAGAATATATTTAATGAGAATAAAATAAGCATGATAACTCACTATACTAAGTCTAAAAATCATTGGATTTGAAATCAATCAAAGTTTTTGTTTGAAAATATTTTATTGCAATAATTTTGATGAAATTTTATTTTTGACTTTAAATGACATTGCATTCTTGAAATAAATTTTAAAAAAAGGATAATTATTCTTAAAAGAATTTTTATCCTATTAATTCTTCAACAAGAGACAAATAATAATATTATTGTTGAATCTCTTAAACTACAAAAATGGATTAGAGAGCTTTAGCTAATGAAAAACAATATGATGCCTTCATTGAAAAGTGATTTTTTATGATGATTTTGGATAAGTTTTCAAATGATGTTGTTTTATAGAGATAGATGAATCTATCTAAAGTTATTGATATTTTGATGATTTTATCTTGACAAGTTAAAAAAAATTATAATTTAAAATACTTATATAAATTCGTTCAAAGAAAGTCATATAAATGAATCATAATTTGTCTCTTCGGATCTATAACTTAAAAATCTTCTTATGAACCATATTCTTGAAAACTTAAAGTTATATATATATATAAATCAATATCTTCTACTTTTTCTTCTTTAAAATTAATTTATAATCTTGATATCTATAATTTGATATCTTTTTGAATGAATACTCTTCTTTGATCTCTTAAGATTCTATTTTATCATCTAAGAAGAGATTTATTAAATTAAATCATATCTTTAATATTTATGAATGTCTTTTGATATTAATATCTTTCTTGACATGATTTATTTCACAACTCATGAATATAATAAGTTAAAAATTAAATGAAATATGCATGAATTGATAATTTTATTTGAAAATACATAAGATGTCTTTTAGATTTAAATTTCATTTTTAATGACATGATACCTCTTATACTTTTGGGCATAAATTGAATATGGACAAAATAAAATTATGCCATCATATTTCATGACAATGACCAAAAAGAAAAAATAAAATTACCAATATGATTAGAAGAAAATTGGGTATAATAACATTGAATAAAGAACAAGTGCTTATAAGAAAATAAGAACCTTCTTAATGTATGCAAAATATTGGATTCATAATTTGAGCTCAATCTGCTATCATATTTTCTTTTGAAATTCTTGATGATTATTATCAAAATCTACATGAGATATGATTTGCATGATTTGCTACATTGCTTGAAATTTACATAAGATAAATAACATTGCATGGGTAGCTCTTGATTTTCTCTTAGATTTTGAAATCTACATCTATAAAATTTACATCCATAAAATTGAGTATTTTTGTAATATTTTTCACTTCTCTACTTGATTCTACCTTCTTATTCACATAAAATAGAGAAAGAAAATCACTAGCATTTCAAGAGATCGATAAGTCTATCAATCTCATTTTGAATATCTTGAAAGTGATTTTGATGATTTTAAAATTGAATGAGTTCTTTACCTATATCATGATTTTGATTCCTCAAAATTATAACTTGAAATGAAAATATCTTTTTATGTGTTCTTATATTATTTAAAAGAAGATTTTTGTATACATCATTATCTTGACAACTTGAGATTTCTTGTACATGAATCAAAATATTTTATTCTCCTATGATTTATCTCTTAATATTCAAAATTTATCTTCATAAATTATATATCTCATCACCATGTTAATTTTTCTTGATATATTTCATGTAATGATTTGAAAAATAATGTAATGAGAAAAGTTTTGCACTATTGTAACCATCCCTTCTTTTTTACAATGACAAAGAGGGAGCAAAACTTGTTAGTTTATATGATATAAAATTACTAGCTTGGACATTACAAAGGAAGCAAAAAATTTTGTAGCTTACACTTCTCAAAAGAGAAGAAAAAACTCACTAGCTTGCATGTTCTAAAGTGATGAAAAATTTGCTAAATTAATAAGATTTCATATATGAAAAACTTGTTAATTGTACTTCTCTTTTTTGTTGATAACAAATGGGGAGAATATATGATGATGAGAAATCATATATGATGATAATTCATATTGATTTTTAAAAATATACATGATGATTTAAAATAATAATTATGATTTTATTATAATGATATGATGGTATAATTAAAATAGTTTCAACTTGGACTTTTGAGCTCATCTTAATATTCTTTTTGAAATTTATTAAGAGCTCTTCTAAATGATGTTTTGTAAAAACTCATGTGCTTTAAAATCCTTAGTCTTATATTTTACCTTTTTGTTGATGACAAATGGGGAGAAATATACATTGATAACACATGACATTGAGAAATATATATTGATGACACATGATACTAATCGTGGATATCTTTGATATCTTTTTGAAACTCATTCAATAATATGATATAAACTTGTGTTGAAATTTACATAGAATATTGATTACTTGAATTTAAGTGTGTGTGATTCTCTTAAATTTAAGTAACATGGATTTAGGAGGAGTTAGGATTAACTCCTACCATTAATTGATTATCATCATCAAAAAGGGGAAGATTATTGAATCTCAAATTTTGATGATGAAATCAATTAATGGGTTATTGATATAACATGGGTTGTTAGAAGTTGATTGATGTAGGATTAACTATGACAGAGAGATAATAAGGATTGGCCAAAATCAAATCCATGCATCGGGCCGGGGTTTGGACGATGCAGTTGGGAACTCGTCAGGAGTGCATTGAGAGCTAGCCAAGGGTATCGGGAGCTTGCCAGGATGGTGCAAGAGAGTTCACTAGAAGAAGATTAAAACTCGTCGGAAGATTATTAGGGGTAGCTGAAAAGCTTATCGGGAGTTGGAAATATCTTGAAGTGGATGCGTTTGGTAATTATGATTATAATTAATTAAGTTATAGTTAATATCGTATAGGTTTAACCACGAAGGGAGGAGTTATAGATCAAATATGGACCTAGGATCAAGCTTAGGTATCGGGCCAAAGTTTTGGACGATGTGATGGGAGCTCGTAGGGCGTTCGCTATGACTTCGCCAAAGGTATCAGGAAGATCGCTAGAGGAAGATCGTGAGACTCGCCGTTGGAGATTTCAGAGGTTACCGAATTGCGGGAGTAAGGTCATAATTTTAGTGGTTATGTCTTGATTGTAATCTTTAAGTCATAGGTTAAGATTGAGTCCTAAATGAGTGTGATTTAGAAGAAATTCAAATCAACTCAAAGAGGTAATTGGGTTCACTATTGGGGTTTTATTGAGCTCAGGTTAAGCTCAATTAGTTGACCAGAAGATTGGTCAATTGATGGTTTAAGATGAAATTAAGAAAGTAGAGGGAACTACTTTTCCAGAGATTTCAGCAGGTAAACCCTCTAGGGTCGACTAGTAAACCACCCAGGTTTTTGGGCGGTTGAATCCTCCAGGGCCGACGGGTAAATTGCCCATACCTAGGGTTTTGGGCCGTTGAGTCACCCAGGTTGGCGGGTGGACCGCCCGTACCCGGATTTTTCAAGTATGTTTTAACTTTGGCTCCAAAATTTTGAAACTATTTAGGGCTATAAATACTCTTTTTCTTACATTCTACACAATAATTTTAGGATTATATTTTGAGAAAATATTATGTGAATTATAAGAAAAAGAAAAGGTGTAAGAGAGTGATCTAAGAGTTATAATCTTGTCTCTCTTGTAAGTGTTGTAAGAGTTTGATCTTCATCCAAAAGAGATCAATAGTGGACGTCAGTGTGTCTCAAAGAGGAGGAGTCGAAAGTGGATGTAGGTCGGTTAGTGTCGAACTACTATAATTGTAAGTGTTCTTACTTCTTTGATTTATTGCTTACAATTGCCAGGTTCTTAATTGATTTTAAAACATAAATAGATGCTTTTGATTTTTTATTTATGTTTTGAAATTAAGGTTCCGAAATCAAGCACTTCACTTATGACATTGCCTAACTCTTATTTGGATTTGCTTGTTCTTTTTTAGTTGTCTTTAAGCAAGAAGCTTAGCATTTCTCTATAAGATTCACTTGCTTAACTTAAATGAAAAGCTTCAGATTTTCTATCTTGCTTCAAGAGAAAATTTTTTTATTTAAAACATTAATTTACTCTTGTACTAATTCACCCCCCACCCCCTTTTAGTGCTAATTGATCATAACAGTTATATCCTTGGATTTTGATATTCCTCTGTTCTCTGAGACAAGTACTTGTGAATTGATCTGAGAAATTGTTGAATTCTTTTTCCTTAACTTTTCATTCAACAAACTGCTTGTTACTTGACTTATGATGATAATACCATTTAGTGCATAATTACTGAGGGAAACCACCAGTGTCTCCCAACTTTCTCATAATGACCTTAGAAGTAACAATGCCTATAACTTATCATCAAGAGATATTTTTATATAGGATAATTAGTTAGTAATACTCTGCATTTTATTCAAATACTCAACAATAGAAGTGTGCTCTTTATATTTCAGATTCATAAGTTCTTTGATTAAGAAAGCTTTGTTCCTAGCCATTTTTCTTTCATAGAGACCTTTCAACTTTTTCCAAAGAGAATATACATAATTTTTAGTAGAAACATGGTGAAAAACACTATTATCAAGCCACTGTCGAATGGATATAACCATTTTTTAGTCTAACCTCTTCCACTCATCTTCTGTTATAGTTATAGACTTTGAACTATCCCCTTGAAAATGTCCATACAAATTTTTACAATACAATAGATCTTCCATTCTTGGTCTCCATATCATCTAATTATTTCTATTCAAGCTAATTATACGATATACATTACCGGTCTCCATGTTCAAATACAAAAGTTAAATGCCACCAAAACCCTGCTCTGATACCAGTTGATGGGATAAAAATAAAATTAATTTTATATATGAACAAATATTAGTAGACCATCATAGTGGAATCAAACATAAATCACAATCAAATGAACACTAAGATTTACGTGCAAAATCCCTTTAGCTTAAGTGATAAAAACTACGGGATAAGCTAAAGAAAATTTATTATCAAAATAATGAATATACAGATCTTAAGACTTCTTGTCCAAACCGAAGCAATAGCCACAAGAGATAACAGAGATATAAGGACTATATTACTATGCACAATATCTAGCTATTAGGTAGATGGCCCAAAATCAACCCATAATGGGCCTTAATGAAGCCCACAATCTGAAACTTCATTTCTCTTAACCAAAACCCTAGTTTTGGTGGCTAGAGTTGAGAAAAAATAAGTAGCGATGGCTGCAAACATGGGAGAGAGAAAGGAAATAGCAGATTACCAATTGAGGGCAGGAAACATGAGATCCAAGAAAGGGAAGAAGACAAGGACAAATAAAGACTATTCTCAATCATCTAAATAATATTCTCATCTCACGTTTGATTAGTTAATAATAGATTTTACTATGATCACTTGGGAAGATTTTGGATATTGTGTATAGTAATATAGTCCTTGTATCTCTGTTTTCTCTTGTGACTATTGCTTGGTTTTGGACAATAAGTCTTGAGATCTGTATATTCATTATTGTGATAGTGGATTTTCTCTAGCTTATCTCGTAGTTTTTACCCTTCGAGTTAGATAAATTTTCCACATAAATCTTGGTGTTCCTTTGATTAAGATTTATGTTTGCTTCCACTATATGTGACGGCTGACTAGTATTTGTTCATATACAAATTTCTTTCCTTTTTTATCCCATCAATTGGTATTAGAGGCAGAGTTTTAGTGGCATTTAATTTTTGTATTCGAACATGAAGGCTGGTAATATTTCTCACATGATTAACTTGAATGAAAATAATTGGATGATATGGAAATCAAGAATGGGAGATCTCTTGTACTGCAATTTGTATGGACCTCTGCAAGGGGATAATACAAAACCCGCAACTATGACAGATGATGAGTGGAAAAGATTAGATCAAAAAATGATTGGGTTCATTCGATAATAGCTTGATGATAGTGTCTTTCACAATGTTTCTACTAAAAGCTCTGCATACTTTCTTTGTAAAAAGTTGGAAAGTCTCTATGAAAGAAAATTGACTAGCAACAAAGCTTTCTTGATCAGAAAACTTATGAACCTAAAAATATAAAGAGGGCACTTCTATTGCTGAGTATTTGAATTTAATACAGAGTATTACTAACCAGTTATCCTCTATGAAAATATCTCTTGATGATGAGTTATAGATAATGTTACTTCTTAGTTCATTGCCAGAAGGTTAAGAGACGCTAATGGTTTCCCTTAGTAATTTTGTACCAAATAGTGTTGTCACCATTAATAAGTAGTTTGTTGAATGAGAAGTTAAGAGAAATAATTCACCAACTTCTAAGATTGATTCACAAGCACTTGTCTCAGAGAATAGGGAAATGTCAAAATCCAAAGATAGAAATGGTTGATGCATAGGTAGAAACAAGTCAAGATCAATAAGAGATATTGTTTGTTATAATTGTGGTGAGAAAGGACATTACAATAATCAATGCAAGCAACCTAAGAAGAGCAAGAAAAAAGGGAAAGAAGTAGAGCCTATAGAATCAAAAGAGAATATCACAACTATAGTGCAGGGTAGTGATTATTTGATTTTGCCTCCTTCTGATGATATTTTTTTGCTACACTACTGAGGAAGTTTTTTTGCTACCTATAGGTCTGAAAATTTTTGTGTTGTCAAGATGAGCAATTATCGCACAACAAACATTATTGGCACAAGTGATATTTATATAAGAACCAACTTTGGCTACAAGTTAGTGCCTAAGGATGTGAGGCATGTGATTGACTTAAGGCTGAATTTAATTTTAGTTGGAAGGCTGGATGATGAAGACTTTGATGTCAAATTTTATAGAAGGTAGTGAAAGCTCAATAAGGGTTCTCTTGTTGTAATAGTGGGAAGAAATATCACACTTTGTACAGATTGCAGGCTAAAAGCTTGTGGTGAGCAGTTGAATACTATAGAGAAAGATTTCAATATTGAGTTGTGGCATAGGCGACTGAGACACATGAGTAAGAATTATTGTCATACCTTAGAGGTACACGTTTGAATTATTGTATTGATTGTTTGGCTAGCAAACAATATTTCCTTTACTAGTCTTACTTTATTTAGAAAAATGCATATCTTGGACTATGTCTATATAGATGTATATGGTCATTTGAGGATAAAAACTCCTAGTGGATCTATTAATGTTCCTAGTATCAGTGGTACACTTTATTTTATCACTTTTATATATAACTTTTCTAGGAAAGTTTGGCCTATACTATAAAGACAAAAGATCAAGTTATTAGTATCTTCAAGGAGTTTCATGTCAGAGTTGAAAGAGAGACAAAAAGGCAAATATAATATATAAGATCATATAATGGTGGTGAGTACATAGGATTATTTAATGATTATTACATGTCATATGACATCTAGCATGAGTTGATAGTTCCTGGTACACCTTAGCATAATGTAATTACAGAGAGTATGAACCGTACCATCATAGAAAATATTAGATGTATGATTTCATATGCCAAGTTACCTAAAATATTTAGGGATGAGGCTTTAAGGACTGCAATTGATGTGATCAACTTGTCACCTTGTACAGCTCTTGATGGTGATATTGCTGAGCATGTATGGTCTCAAAAAAATATCTCCTATAGGCATTTAAGAGTGTTTGGTTATTATATATTTGCATATGTTTCAGACAATGAGAGTCTAAGTTAGTTGGTAAGATAAAAGAGTATATTTTTCTTGGCTACTCACATAATCAGTTTGATTACAGGCTTTGGGATCCAAAAAAATGATTGTTTAGAAGCAGAGACATTGTCTTCTTTGAGGATAAAACCCTTGAGGATTTGAAGGAGGCACCACCCAAGACTTCTGCAAAAGGATTAGTAGATTGTGACCCAGTTATTCCTCCAGTACATCTGGGTGATGGAGGAGATGTGTAGGAAGATGGTGTAGAGCCTGATGTTAATATATTTACATGACATGTTGAGTAGGAAAAAGAAAAGGAGCAACTTCCTACAGAACCTCAATTGAGAAGATCTTCTAGACTATGTCAACCTTCTAGAAGATACTCTACAAATGAGTATGTGATACTTACTGATGCAGGTGAATTAGAGAGTTATCAGGAAGTAGTTAAAAATGAGCAGAAAAAGTAGTTAGTTGCTATACAGGAAGAGATGAATTCTTTACAGAAGAACCATACATATGATTTGTTGTAACTACAAAAGTAACATAAGGTCTTAAAAAACTAGTAGATTTTTAAGTTGAAAACTCAAGAACATTGTTCTGAACTAAAGTATAAAGCTAGATTGGTTGTGAAAGACTTTAGTCAAAAGAAAGGTATTGACTTTAAAGAGATTTTTTCTCCTGTTGCTAAAATGTCTTCTATCCATCTTGCTCTTGGTATTGCTGCTAACCTTGACTTAAAGGTTGAGTAGTTGGATGTAAAGACAACTTTTCTTTATGGTGATTTGGAGGAGGAAATGTATATGGAGTGACGAGAAGGCTTGAAAGTCCAAGGTAAAGAAAATCTTGTTTACAAGTTGAGAAAGAGCTTATATAGGCTGAAGCAATGATAGAACCTCGCAGAATTCTATCACAGTTTGATCACTTGAAGGGGACCAGCTCGTTTGGAATACTATAGGGGTTCCTCTCTCTTAGGTAGTCGGCCACAAGGTTGAAATAAAAGAGATCTTTGATTAATTAAAAGTGGTGGCTACATACTTTATATAGGACTCCAAAACACTAACCCTAGAGAGAACTCCTCAATCAAGAGAGATGATGGATAAATTAGGGGGATCCTATCTTTATCTAGCTGAGTCCTCATTCAAGGTGGATAATGGCTGAATTAGGGGGATCCTTCCCAAACCCTAGCCAACTCCTTAATCAAAGGGGATGATTGCTAGATTATAGGGATATTACATGACTCGAGGCTTTATTGAGTCCCTTACTTTGGGCTTAAGACCTATCCAAGCCAGGGTCCTAACAGACCCACATTCTTCAAATCAACCTTATTCTCAAGTCTGAGCTCTATGTCTTCGGGTCCTAATCTATAACTTCTCATATGACTATCTCGTGGCCCCTGTAGTAGGCGTATCCTACTCCTGTGGTTTAGCATTAACAATAGTGACTAGACTGTGATGTGTTATGATCCTATGATCTCATGCGATCATCAGCTAAACTTGGGCCTCCTCATCAGCTTGGGTGTTGGTTGGATAGATGTGAGCTTAGTCATCCATTTTAAATTTCTATTTAAGGTGGGATACCTTGAGGATCAACTGTATTTTTGATTTGGTGTGCAAATCTGATATCCAAGTTATGACCCTAATGTGCCCTAATTTTGCAAGGTCTAAAGTAGCAGGGGGACTATTTTCTTGAGGGTCGAATTTTTTGCTGGTGGGGCTAGAGAAGAGGGAAAACTTGATCTTTAATAGTAAACTTTCTTCTACTCTAGTATTTGTCGGGGGGGTGTTTCTTTCTTGTAGGGGCTGCCACGTGGTTATTCTCTTATAGTAGTTGGGCCTTCTTTTGGAATGAGGTCTACCCTCTGATAAGATCTCCGATGATATGAGCTCGATCTGAGTTTCAAGTGGGTAGGAGCTGCGATGTTAATAGGACTTCAGCAGGATTGAGTCCTAATCACCCTAGAAGTAATTAATAAGAACCCTATAAGATTATAATAAAACCCCACCTAGTCACTTCTATCCTATAAAGAAGTGCAGCTAGGGTTTATTTTAGGGTCTTAGGGCTTAGTAGCCATTGCCTCCCTTATTGGGTTTGTCGGCTAGGGTTTCCATCTGTTAGAGTCGACTATGAAGCCAACTAAACCGCCACCTACCCCTATTAAGGCAGGTCGGCTATAGGAGGGGCAAGGGGATAAATTCACTTAGGAAGCACTCTCTTAGGGCTAAGGTTTTGAGCTTTATATAAGTTGTAGCCTCCACCTCTTTTCCATCAAGCAAGATCAATCTACAATTCAGCTATATGGCCGATTACTAGGAGGGAGGAACTCTTATAACGTTACAAGGGTTGATCCCCCTCAAAAATCAAAAATCTATAGAGCTTCTTCTGGGGTTTTATCATCTGGTATCAGAGCTGCGTTCCTGCTGTTGAACTCTCTACTGCTCCCGCCCTTCCAAGCAATTCTCATAATTATTGTAACACGCGCCTCCATCTTCCACCCCTAGCCCTAGATAAAATCAATCTGCTACTGCTGCCCCCTATGTTTGAAATTGGAGATCTAGTATATTTTCATCACCCACACCTATTTGCTACTGCTATTCCTTTTCCTTATATGTTGGAGAAGTTTTTTTATATTTTCTTTGCTGCAAAATTCTATTGTCACAAATGTTATCATCGTTGAGAAGGGGAAACGCTATAGAAAAATTTTAGCCGATTGTTGCTTCTTGAAACCGAACTATTGCTCATCCTTTTTGGCTAAAATTTTTACACAAATTCATAGATCACCTGAGCTTTCATCTAAGATTGATCTCTAGGAAAAACTCTTTCCAAAACCTAACTTATAGTGCTGCAATTCCTTATCACACATTGTTAGAATTTTACAACGAAGAATCTACCTTTCGTCTTTTTATCCACTTTCCTACTGTTACGCTGTCGAAATTTTATCAAACTTATTTATTGATATTACCCACATCTGAACTGAAAATTTATGATAAATTTTTATGTATCTTACTCGAGTTTTCCTCTAGAATTTATGTCGAGAATTCAGTGTTTCTCTGACGCAAATTCTATTTAGCAAGACAGCATGTACATAGCCTTTTATTTGTCGAATTCAATCAGATTTAAGTGTTATATTTTATATGTTTTTGGATTTTTTTTCTCTTATCCTTAAACCTTACCATCCTCACTAAGAACCCTACCAAACTGTAGCCAAAACCATACCCAAATCAGCCATAAAATAGCTTAAAATCGTAACCTTCTACAACCAGCACCTATTCACAACATACCCCCACCGATCCCTATTAAACCTTTACTGTCATCTATCTCAGATTCAAAATCCCTTTCCCTAACCTTCATCTACTGCTATCATAGCTCTAAATCACATGAAATTATAGCCAAAACTTTATAAGACCGCAACCCTAAATTGCACCCAAAATAACCACAAAACAAGCCCCAAAAAACCATAATCTTCAACCTTTTAGCCACCCAATCTCCCTTATCCCTTCAACCGTAGCTTATGGCACAAATGCTACCAGTAGCAATCCTTCATTATCATCTGTCTTCATCACAATCGTAACAATCTCCCACTACCATCTACTTTGATCATGATTAGCAACAACTTGATCACATCAGCATCAAAGTGAACACGACTAGCAATAAGTCTCTCACTTTATATTTGTTACGACCTTGCAGCATACTCATCAACCCTTATAAGACTAAGAGGTGTTACATTCTCTCCCCCTTTCCGACGAGGGTCCCCACACTATCCCCGAATACTAGGTTAGCTCTAATACCAAATATCAGACCCAGATTGATAAGCTAACTATTCTGATGGTTTTAGTTTGGCCCAACCACTGGCCAAAATGCTCGAGTCGAGAGTTATCAATAGTACACTCATCAACCCTTATAAGGCATTCATATATTCTCACTTTTCTAATGTGGGACAATAGGGTGTTACAATACTGTCGTTGCCTTCCTCCGTAATAGTCATGCACTCCGCTACCCCATCTTCCTCCTATTGCAGCCGCACCCTTGCTGCAACCAACTCTACCTACAACCACAAAGTAGCACCATAGTCGCAGCCGATGTAGCTGCTGCCCTCTTCTTCCTCCATGGTCACTGCTACCTTCCGACTCATATCTATTGGCCGCCATCTTCTAATAGATATCAGCCACCTGAAAAATCGCAGCCTCGACGACCTTGCAGCATCATCACAGAATCGCAACTGACATTACTATTGTTGTCTTCTTCCTCCACCGTTGCTGCTATCCTTAACTGCTATCCTCTATCAATGCAGCAGCCACTTGGAGACTTCATCATCGCAGCCCTAACAATTTTGTAGCAACATCACAGCAGCACTTTCTCATCCTTTTGCTGCCATTGCTACCTTCAACCTGAATATTGTAGCTACACTCTTCAATCAGTTTATTTGATAGGTTGGAGATCCTTACGTCATAATATTATTGGGCTTATTCGAAGCCAAATTGGAGGCTTTCGAAATACGTATGGATGCTAAATTATGCACTCTCTTCGAGGAGTTGAGATTGGGCCGATCATTGAGCCCAATAAGATCACAACATGGTGCAAATTCAGATTGTAAAAAGAACCCATTAGAGATAAGAAGCAAGGATAAGACACGGTAGCCCTACACCTCGACGTATCGATCTCCTTCGCACAACTTTCAAGAATGACACCTCAATCAAGATGCTTAGAGCATGAGAGCCACATCCCAACCAAAAGCATATAAACCTTTAGCACCAATCAATTATAAGAACCTCGATGAAGAACTAGCGATGATTCATCAAACCTCCACCATCCAAGAGTACCAAACTAGGTTTAAAAAGTTATTTAATCAAACATATGATTGGACCAAAAAATAAATATTGAGGACGTTCATTAAGGGTTAGAAAACATAGATTCAGAAGAAGTTAAAGCACGACAGTCATACACACTTAAGGCAGCCATCTACTTCATGCGACATCAAGAGAAGCGATTGAACCATGAAGCCCATAGGACTAGGGTCGCTCCCCGACAAGTGGCATGAAAGCTTTCACCTCCTATTATCAGTTGACCCCCTCAACCAAAGAAATTAACAAGAGAAGACCTTTATGACAGATCGGCAAAGGGCCTATATGAGTATTGTGATAAACTGTGGAGCCTAGAACACTAATATAAAAAGGAGACAACACTGATGATTACCCACTGAAGAACCTAAACTTGAAGATATGACTCTCAAGCCCAAGGAGAAGGATACACTATAACCGGCCACCCGCACGATCCCTACCTTAGTTAGCTACACTGACCTATAAAAATTGAAGATCAAAGGGTTTCTCGAGCAGTAGTCCGTCATCGTCCTCAACGATGTTGGGAGCACACATAACTTTATAACTAGTAAGGTTATTGCCCACTTAATGCTCCAAAAAGAATATTATAGCGGGTTCAAAGTCAAGGTAGCTAACAGCCAAATTTTGAAGTACAACTAGAATTGCTCGCGGGTAAAACTGATCCTATAGGAGTAAGATGTAGTTGCTGATTTTCTCCTCTCTCTTGATGATTTTGATATAGTGCTCAACATTGATTGGTTGTCCGCGATTGAAGATGCTTTTTGAAATTTTTTGAAACTAACAATAAAATTTTTCAGCAGAGAAAAATAAGTGGTCTTACGAAGGAGCCCAACAACTACAACCACAACACAACACTTGGAGGGGGCATCAAAAGAAGAATCCCGTAGCTTCTCGATCCAAATTTAAGAGTTTCAGGAGATGAAGACAAATGAGATTGAAGATAAGAATCCTCCCCCATAGCTTACTGAAAATTTGGGAGTCTCCACCAAATGGAGCCTACTACCTCTTATCAAGATGCCTGATTCCCCTATGCTGAATTGGTTGAAATTATCACCATCTAATACTCAACCAAATTACTGCCAACAAAAGAACAAAGATAAAAAGGTCACCCAAGAGATGACAGAGACATGAATTATTTGGCCGTGCTTATTTTCCACTATGACACATCCCTACATTCTATTCCGCCGAACTCACCATGGTTGCTTATACATCATTTCTAGATCTCATATGACTTTTACGACTTCTCCCAGAATCAGACCATGGTGTTTAAAGACTTCCTTGATGATGACCTCTAATCTACGACCCAAGACCATGAGAAAATTGAGCCCCTCTAGTGGCAAAATCAGAATAAGAGAAGGATCATTCGCAAATCTCAACAAAACATCATCCCTCTCACTGTGAAGAAAGATGTACTACCTTGGTCAAGTGAAACTATAGCCCTTACGACCATAATGTTGTCCACACCAAGTCATGGCTAGATGTTTATGATTGGAGCATATACATCTAGAGTTGGGATCAGCATCACCCTTATGCAAGATGGTCCATGGCACGAAAGAGGAGTAAGCCTCGAAGAATTACAATCTGTGCTCATGCCAGATTAGGCTCTTATTATTCTAAACCATACCGGAGAGTAGTCACCATTCTAGAAGAAATATTAGCTATTATTAAAGATTAACCACATGGCAGCACATGCAAAGAAGAGACGTCCTCCCAACAAACTATAGAATGAATAAAAAAATTAAAGATCAAGTTTTCCTACACCTTCAGCCCGATCAGTAGGAAACTCGAGCCTTAAGGAAGTGGTCTCCCTATTTCTTTGGGCCTTGTGAAATTAAGAATCATATTGGGGTCCTAACCTAGAGATCAGATACGTGGACCAAATCAAGATTATAGTTGATCTTCTAGGTATCCCACCTCAAATGAAAATTTAAAGAAGATGACTCAACCCAAATCCTTCTAACTGACACCCAAACTGATAAGGAGCCCAAAGTTCATTTGATGATAGCATGAGAATTATATAAAGAGCTGAAGACTCAATTCCCTGAGTTTATGGATCCTCAGCCTTGAGGATAAGGCTGATTCAAAGAGGACCGACTTGATAAAACTTCAGTAAGATTGAGTCCTAATTTGTTGGGAAATCTCAGCAGGAGCATCACATGTGAAGCAGAAATCAAAAACAAAAACTAGTTTCCTACGTAGATCAAATCGTCATGAAAAAGATTGGGGTCATAAGAAAAATAGCAAAAATCAAAAAACCACGATGTGTGAGAGATTGATTTTACCTAGAGAGATCGTATATCCCTATATTCCAGATCCGGATAGAGAAGATGAAGGAGGTCAAGTATCCTCCTCTCTAGTAGTATCTACACGATGGATCTCTGCAGCGAATCTCCTCTAATCTGATCTTGCAACTTTTGCACAAAGGAAGAGAGGAGAATAGGAGGTGGTGGCTAAAGCTGTTGCCTATCAACCATGAGTCTCCCCTCCTATTTATAGAGAGCCACCAAAAAAACCCTAGGGCTCCTTAAAGGGTTTTGGACCTCTATCCAATTATCCACTAACTTTATATTATTAGATCTTTATCCAATAATCTCCTTAGACCTACAATTGGGCCTTAATCGAGGAACCTATCATCGTAGGGTCTCATCTAATGAGAATATGGGCTAATTGGATCTTCATTCAATCCTCTATTCACTAAAGTATCCATCATATATGTATGACCCTCTAGGCCCGATACCGAGCTGGCCATGAGTCACTCCCATCAGAACTCCTTCTGATATAATAAATTATTATCCATATAATAATTCACTCGACTCATCGACTATATACATACTAGGCTACTACGCCATAGTCCCCAAACGGTACAGGGTGATTGAATCCACCGGACCTGTCTGTCCACAGTTATCGTGTATCTATAATCCCTCATCCAACTAATATCCCAGAGACCATATATTCGACATGGTACCGTCATGTCACATACGGAATCCGTCATAGTCTCACTCTAATCAAATTCTTCCGAAGAACTATTTCTCTCTCAATTCGAATGACCCTGGCCAGGGATTTGTCTGAGCAAGCACATATGAGATATTTCTCTCATGATACTAAGAGTGGATGATCCTCTATTGACACTCAATTGCCTTCGTAAGATTGGCTACCAATCCCGATAACCAATTATACTATATCTGGAACTTTCCAAACTTGTAAGTCTAGCATAAAAGAAAGGAGTACTCATACAAGGCATCCTTAGTATCTCTAATCTAAGGACTAGATATATAACTGGGACTATGAAATCGCTGTCTGACATTAGGTATCATTAACCATATATCATTCCATAAGTGGATTAATCAGTGAATTCATTCTCCAATAAACACCTGTACTATATCCTTAGTGTCTCCACATAAGTGGCTATGAGACCAGCCACCTCTATCATATGGATGGGTATATAGTATACCGATCTATCCAGTTATCTCGATGTTCCTCTCAGTAACCTATGACCAAGATTATTTAGAATCTGTATTTAAAGGTGAATCGATCTCATTATCGTGATCTTATCATGATCCGATTCCCATTGCACAGAACCAAAGACATCATAATATATATGTTACAAATAATATAATGTGAGAATATGTCAATATTAATCATAAGCAAAAAGATCACAAAGCGTGTCACACGTGCCATCACTCACGTGATTGGCTTGCAAGGCACATGTAACCAGCAATCTCCCACTTGATCAAGAGCCAATCACCTATGTGTCTGATCCCTATCGGATCCCTATGACGCTCAAATACAATCTGAGCCAGCGGCTTCGTCAGTGGATCTGCAATGTTATCTTCAGATGGAACATTTTCTATTGCTATATCTTTTCGGGTCATGATCGCTCTAATCAAATGGAACCTCCTCAGAACAATTCTGATAAGACTTGGGTTCTCTTGTTAGAGTTATCGCCCTATCACTGTCACAATATATAGGAGTCAGCTCCACGCTGCTTGGTATGACTCCCAAATCCTTGATGAACTTCTTCATCCACACCCCTTCCTTTGCTGCTTCTACTACAGCAATGTATTCTGCCTCTGTGGTTGAGTCAACAGTAATATCTTGCTTGGTACTCTTCTAGCTTATTGCTCCTCTATTTAGGATGAAAACATGTCCTGAATATGACTTGCTATCGCCAATATCGGACTAAAAACTCGAGTTTGTGTAGCCCTTAACCTGGAGGCTACCTCCTCCAAATATTAGTAAAAGATCATTAGTCATTCTCAAATACTTAAGGTACACTTTAATGCCTTCTAGTATTCTAAACCTGGATATGTCTGATGTATGCTTGTGACACTCAGAGCATGTGCTATATCAGGCCTGGTACATGGCATCGCATATATGATAGACCCTATCGCTGAGGCATAAGGTATCTTATCCATGTCTACATTTTCTTCAGGAGTCTCTAGGGACATACTCCTAGAAAGTGATATTTCATGTCTCATTGGTATGAGACCTCTCTTACACTTCTCCATGCCAAACCTTTTGATAATGGAGTCTATGTACCTGGATTGGGGCAAGCCAGGCATCCTCTTAGATCTATCTATATAGATCCGGATCCCCAGAATATAGGATGTTTTTCCTAAGTCTTTCATGGAGAAGTTTTTGGATAACCAAGCATTTACTATAGAGAGCATTCATACATCATTCCCAATGATTATGATGCCATACATATATAACACTAAGAAGGTAATAGCGCTCCCACTTACCTTTCTATGCACACAAGGCTTATCTTCATTCTTAACGAAATCATAAGATCTAATCACCTCATCAAATCTTATGTTCTAACTTCAGGAAGCTTGTTTTAATCCATAAATGGATCTAAGCAACCTGTACACTTTATCTAGATTCTCTTTTGATACGAATCCCTCTGGCTGTATCATATACACCTCCTCCTCGAGGTTACCATTGAGGAATGTTGTTTTGACATCCATCTACCAGATCTCATATCATAGTGTGCTGCAATGGCCAAAATAATTCCAATGAACTTAAGCATGGCTACAGGTGAAAATGTTCCGTTATAGTCAACTCCTTGTCTTTGACGATATCCTTTAGCTACCAGCCTTACTTTATAAGTCTCTCTACCTTTCCATCCACTCCGATCTTCTTCTTGAAGATCCATTTGCAGTCGATGGGTACAATACCCTCAGGTTCAATCATAAAGTTCCAAATATTATTAGAGTATATAAAATTCATCCCAGAATTCATGCCACCTCCCGAAGTCTATACTCATAATAGCCTCCTCGTAGGTCTAAGGATCAACATTCTGAGAGTCATCTCCACTTATATATCCCACATATCTTTCAAGAGGGTGATATAACCTACACAAAGTTGAAACTTGTATGTTAGGTACCTGAACAGACTCGGGCTCTGGAATGGTGCTTGAGCTAGGTTCTCCAACCTCGCTCAATTCTGTCTTGCTCTCATTGTTTCCACCAAGAATATGGTCCTTCTCGAGGAACACGACTCTCTTGGCAACAAAGACCTTTTGGTCCTCAGGGGTGATAGAAATAATACCCATAAGTTTTCTTTGGGTATCCCATGAATGTGCATCATCCTGTCCTTGATTCTAACTTATTGGGGTTGTGTCTTCTAACGTGGGTAGGACAGCCCAAAATCTTAATAATCTTAAGATCGGACTTCTTTCCTTTTTATATCTCATATGACATAGACACTATCAACTTTGATAGAACTCTGTTCAGAAGGTAAGATATGATCTCTAGGGCGTACCCCCGAACGAGATAGGTAGGTTAGCAAAACTCATCATGGATTGCATCATGTCTAACAGCGTGCGATTCCTCTTTTCTGATACACCATTGAGCTGAGGTGTATAAGGAGGTGTCCACTGGAATAGAATCTCATTGTCCTTGAGGAAATGGGTTAACTCCATACTCAAGTACTCTCCTCCTCGATCTGGTCGAAGAACCTTAATACTTTTTTCAATTTGGTTTTCTACTTCATTCTTATATTCCTTGACTTTCTTAAAGACCTCATATTTATACTTCATTAAGTACATATGTCCATACCTAGAGAAGTCATCAGTGAGTGTAATGAAGTATAAGTAACCACTTATGGCATGAGTTGATATTGGACCACATACATCACTATGTGTGAGTTCCAATAACTCAGTGACTCTCTCTCCAGTTCCACTAAAAGGAGAGTTGGTCATCTTCCCACGAAGGCAAGGTTCGCAAGTTACATATGACTCATAGTCAAATGTATATAAGTATCCATCTTTCAGCAACTTTTGAATCCTTCCCTCATGTATATGACCTAGCCTACAATGCTATAGGTATGTATTATTCACCTCATCTCTTTTCGTCTTAGACATATTTATATTCATAATATGTAGAGAAGTGTCTAATACATATAAGGGTCCCTATAGTGATGATCTAATCATCCATTATTATTGAACAACTATTGTTCTCAAAAACTAATTTATATCTTAATTATCAAACAAGAAATAAAAATAATATTTTTGATAATAGAGAGAACAAAATAGCATGTATCTAATGCAATAATAGCTCTACCAAGCAAATATAGGGTGACCACTCCAATAGTAACTACAGCAACTCTTGCTCCATTGCCATCTTAAGGTCCATCTTGCCTTTATCCAATCTCCTAGGTCTTGCCAGAATCTACAATGAATTATAGATATGATAAACACTCTTGGTATCTAATACTCATATACTATTATGAAAATCTGACAAGTGGAGACTGATCATGAATATACCTGAAGCTTCTCCAAGCTTTTGTCTCACCTTCTCTGCAAGGTAGTCCTTATAGTTTCTCTTCCAATGCTCGTATTGGTTGTAGTGGAAATATTGTCCTTTGTCCTTTGCTGGGTCTCTCTTGGCAACCTTTGTCTTATCTGGTCTTTCTTTGCCCTTGCCCTTCTCAAGGGTGTTACTAGCCTTCCTTTTCTTATTGGTCTCACCAATATAGAGAACTAGCTTCTCTTTCTTAATGGTGCTCTCAGCTTCCCTCAACATATTGAGGAGCTCAGATAGAGTCACCTCAAGCTTGTTCATATTTAAAATAATGAACTGTAAAAAGGAATCTAGTAGGGAGTGAAGTATAAGATCAACGCATAAGTTATCTTCTAGGACTATTCCTAGACCTATGAGTTCTTGATCCACTCTATCATCTTTAGGACATAGTTCTCAATCGATGTCCCTTCTGCCATCCTGGCTTGGAAGAGTCTCTTAGATATCTCATACCTTTGAGTTCTTCCCTATTTCTCAAACAGCTAGTAGAGATAAAGAAGGATAGAATCTACATCCGTGTTCTCATATTGCCTTTGTAACTTAGGAGTCATGGAGGCCAACATGTAACATTTTGCCAACGTGGAATCATCTATGTACTTCACATAGTGATCGATCTCATCCTCGCTTGCCCTTTCTTCCGGCATGGGCATAATTATATCAAGGACATATGTGATTTTCTCTGTCGTAAGAATAATTCTCAAATTATAGAGCCAATCTATATAGTTTAGACCGGTGAGGCGGTTGGCATCAACTATGTCACGTAGGGGGTTTGTAAGTGATATATTTCTGACAAAACAAGATATAGTAAAAATAAATAACATACAGAGTTTATAGAAAATACTAATTAAGATATGGACTTCTATCTTAATATACTCCCACTATTTTCCAAGCGAATCATGCGACGCCCTCGACACGTGAGACGAAAGTCTCCAGCAGACTCCTAGTGGGGATCCAGATCCAATTAGTGTCTTAATGCAACCTCGAGGGACTCGACCAATTACACTAAGCCTAAAAGGTAGGCAACTCTTGCCAATCACAACTTCTTATTATTCCCATCATGTTCGGCCTCCGAATCATCATGGTCTCGAGTGACTCGACCAATCATGATATTTAGTTAAGTCATTACCATCATTACAAGATGAGTCTAATTTGATGATATGCCCTCGAGGGACTCGACCAAGCATACTATGTCCTCAGGTCACCGGTGACATCTCTATGTCACAGGCAAGAACAAGATCACGTAGATAGGTGAGCCTTGAGGGACTCGACCAACTCAACCTATGTCGTGATTCAATTTATTCCTATAACAATGGATGGCTAGTTCAATCTTATTGCCTTACGCTTACCAACTTAATATTATCGTAGGAGGGATTTTTGTTTCGTATCAGTCTCCGTATATGTCGTGTCATACACATACATATTTAATATATATCTACATCGTATGTAAATATATATATATATATATATATATATACATATATCTGGTAGGTGTATAACACATTACATATACAAGCCACACCGGATGATCATGAACCATCATTTAATATAATTAAGCCTGAGCTAATGGGCCTAATCACTCACAATAGGATCTATGTGTATGCATCGACGCATCTCTATGCCTTGTGATTGTTGATCTTGTCATCATTGGTTCCATCAGATTGTTGCATCACCATATGGCATGATCTCCCGCCATAGCATCATAGGTCCAGTTGTCACCTCTACGCTTCTGTCGCGCCTCATCATGTAATTACAAATAATCACAGGCACGCAGACCCAACAATAAACGAGAAAAATGGAGGCTCGTAGAAGCCAATAATAATAATAATCATAATTATATACATCACAACACATGGCTCATGATCATCCATCTACATCATATATCATATGTACATCACATCATATGTAGGATTACTAGATATATATAATAATTAAATAAACTATTAATTAATTATTTTTTAGAAATCAGGAAATGCTCAAAAATTTTAGAATTACTAAGGGTATTTTCATAATTCTGGATGAGAGAATAATCCTCAAAATTTTTAAAATTATTAAGGATATTTTGAAAATTTTGTACACGAGGATAATCCTTAGAATTTTCTAAATTTAGAGGGGGTAAAATAGTCTTTTTTCAAAAGGAATGCCCTAGGTCCTCCTCTTCCCTCTTTACGTCGCCGCCGCTGCTGCCCCTATGTAGGCGGTGGTTGGTGGCCCCTTGCGGCCGGTAGCCACCCTACCAAGGGGTGACCACCCTTGCAGCCGGTGCCATCACCCCTACTGGCAACAAGGCTGGCCACGGGTGGTAGCCCCTTGCGGGCTGAGCGGCACAGCCGCCTTTACGACTACCCCAGCAACCTTGGCCACAGTCGGCCGCCCCTGGGGCTAGCCATGGCCTGCCATCCCTGGAGGTGCCCTAGCCGTGGTCGATCACCCTTGCAAGAGGTGTTGCCGTGGTCGGTCGCCCTTGCAAAGGGCCTTGTCATGGCTAGCCGCCCCCTTTCCTCGCTACTTTCGCAGCGAAAACGTAGCAAGAACACGTAGAACGATTCTACGCGATTCAATCTCATCACACGTAGTTTAAAACTAATCTTTCCATAAAAACTTTGGCTCTGATACCACTGTTAGGAAACCTCAGCGGGAGCATCACAAGGGTAGCGGAAATCAAAAACAAAAAATTGATTTCCCATGTAAATCAAATCGTCATGCAAAAGATTGGGGTCGCAAGAAAAACTATAAAAATCAAAAAATCACGATGTGTGAGAGATTGATTTTACCTAGGGAGATTGTATATCCCTGTATTTTAGATCTGGACAGAGAACATGAAGGAGGTCAAGCATCCTCCTCTCTAGCAGTATCTATATGATGGATCTCTACAGCGAAACTCCTCAAATCTGATCTCGCAACTCTTGCGGAGAGGGAGGGAGGAGAATAGGAGGTGGTGTCTAAAGCTACAGCCTATCAACCATAAGTCTCCCCTCCTATTTATAGAAAGCCATAAAAAACCCTAGGGTTCATTCCTTAGAGGGTATTGGATCTCCATCCAATTACCCACTAACCTTACATTATTGGATTTCTATCCAATAATCTTCTTAGACCTCTAATTAGGCCTTAATCAAAGAGCCTATCAGTATAGGATCTCATATAATAAGAATAGGGGCTAATTGGATCTTTATTCAATCCTCTATTCACTGAAGCATCAACCATATGTATGTGACCCTCGAGGCTCGATACCGAGCTGGCCGTGAGTCATTCCCATCAGAACTCCTTCTGATATAGTGAATTATTATTCTCATAATAATTCATTCGACTCATTGACTATAGATATACTAGGTTACTATGCCATAGTCCCCAAACGATACAGGGGGATCGAATCCATCGGACCTGTCTGTCTACAGTTACCGTATATCTATAATCCCTCATCCAACTAATATCTTAGTGACCATATATTGGACATGGTATTGTCAGGTCATATATGGAATTCGTCATAGTCTCGCTCTAATCAGATTCTCCTGGAGAACTCTTTTTCTCTCAATTTGAATGACCCTGACTAGGGATTTTCTGAGCAAGCACATATGAGATATTCCTCTCATGATACCGAGAATGGATGATCCTCTATTGACACTCAATTGCATTTGTAAGGTTGGCTACCAATCCTGATAACTAGCTAACTAGATCTGAAACTTTCCTAACCTATATGTCTAGTGTCAAAGAAAGGAGTACTCATACAAGGCATTCTTGGTGTCTCAAGTCTAAGGATTAGATACACAACTACGACTATAGAGTCGCTGTTTGACATTAGGTATCATTAACCATACATCATCAGCAAAATAGACATAAATTTTCTGGCAGTTTATAACAAGGATTCAAGTAAAACTCAATGAGAATCTGCTGGTAAGGGAAAGGTAATGCCATTGAAAAATTCATGGGAGAATATAGTAGCAAAAATTTAGCAAGATCAAGGAATATGAGAAGGTGCTGCGATAGATTTTTACGTTTAAAGTTTAGCAATTTTGACATAAAAGATTAGTAGTTTTATCAATAATTTTTGTACGAAACCTAAGAAAATCTATTGATAAGGAGTGCCAAAGCTATCATAAAAAACTCATAGAAGATAGGGCAGTAAAATAATGGCAGCATGATCAAAAATAGGGTAGTAACATGTGGCTAAAATCTACAGCGTAACTTTCATCGTAACAATAATAACTTTATGATAATGAATTTATGCAGCGTAAGACGAACTCCTTTTTTGGTTTTCGGGTTTAAGATAACTAAATTGCACCAGTAGTAAGATAGATTACTAGAACCTGATACAATTTGCAAGGACATTGAAGGGGTGATCTATGATAGTAGCGATGACGACGGAGTCGACGATGATTATAATAATTCTGGGAATTGCTTAGAAAATGGATGATGATGATGGACGACTGTGGAAGGATAGCGAAGTACCAAGGAATGCTGCTTTGATACCAAGTGATAGAACTCTTATGGATTCTAAGCTTGGGGTTGATCTCTATAGAGGATCGACCTCCTAGAACTCTATAGGGATTCCATCCTCTAAGGTATTCTGCACAATGGCTGAAGAAAATATTAATCTATTGATAATAAAAGAGTGGTGGCTACATGAGTTTATATAGAGACTCAAAACCCTAACGCATAATAGAACTCCCACTCTTGAAAGACTTCTCTTTCCCTTAACTCCTAACCCCTAGCCAACTAGGTGGCTGGCGGCTATACGTGACTCTTACTCAACCTTGGAGAGAGTCCTAGCTAAGTGGGACTATCCCCCTCTTGCCCTAGCCGACCTCTCTTAAGAGGAGGAGGTGGCTAGGAGACTCTCATCTCATAAAGACTCCTCCCTAAGAGAGCCCCACTCTATGAGGACTCCACCTAGAGAGAGCCCCAAGCTAAGTGAAACTCCTCCTTTCTAACCCTAGAAGGAACTAAACCCTAGCCAACTTCCCCAACTAAGGTGGCCAACCAATTAAGGTTGATTATAATTATGACTCAGTTGACTCCGACCCATAACCCACTCTGACTCCTAACCAGACTCCAATTCAGTCAAATCCTAACCCTACTAGGATTTAGGCCAATTTATTATATTGGACTCAAATCTCCTCTTAGTCGACCTAATGTCAGGTCTAGGTTGGCCAACAAGGTCCAATCTAAGGACTCAAATCAATCGATTAAGACCCAACTCAGCTAGGGTCCTAACAAATACATAATAGCTTCCTAAGACAACTACAATAGTTATAAATAAAGGAGCTAAAAAAGATCGAAGATCCAAATCTTCTCTAAATACTTGTTGAATTGTCAGACGTCTTCACCGAACCGTGCACTCTACCTCCTACCCAACTACATGACCACCATATTCTGATCCTACTGGGCAAACCACTAGCAAATACTTAGTCGTATCACTATCCCCACCTTTAGAAGATTGAAATAGAGAAGATTGTATAGGATATGCTTGAAACATGAATCATTCGATCAAGTTGCAATCCCTATTCTTCACCGATACTCTTGGTATGTAAGAAAGACAGAACATGACAAATGTGTGTAGACTACCGAGCCCTCAATGCCATAATGGTTAAGGACAAGTACCATATTCCCATGGTGGATGAATTACTTGATGAATTAAATGGGGCACAAGTCTTCATAAAGTTGGATTTATGGTTTGGATATCATCAAATTCGTGTACACAAAGAAGACATATCGAATATTGCCTTTCGGACGTACAATGACCATTATGAATTTTTGGTAATGCTCTTCGGTCTCACTAATGCTCCCTCCAACTTTTAGTGCCTCATGAATGATATTTTTTGGAGTTATCTTCATAAGTTTGTACTGGTTTTCTTTGACAACATCTGTATTTATTACCCTTCACTTGAAAGTCACCTCTGCCACTTACGACTTATTTTGACGATTCTTCGAGAGCATACTCTTTTTGTCAAATAATCGAAATGCAGCTTTCTTCAGTGGAAAGTGGAATATCTTGAGCACATCATCTCAAAAGAAGGCATAGTAGTGGACCCTTTAAAGATCAAGGTAATGCAAAGTTAGCTGACACCTAAGAACATAAAGGCATTGCACGGTTTTCTCATACTGATGAGCTACTACCACAAGTTCGTCAAGGATTATGAAAAGATCAGCACCCCTCTCACATCCTTGCTGAAAATGAATATCTTTCAATAGTCAAACAAAACCTTTGATGCCTTCGACACTCTTAAGATAACTATGACATCTATACTTGTGCTATGCACTACCCGACTTCGACAAGATGTTTATCATTGAAGCGAATGTATCGAGAGTTGGAATCGACCCTGTCCTCATGCAAGAAGACCAACCCCTCACCTATACTAGCAAGACATTATCTTTTTCCCACCTAAAAATATCCATCTATGACAAGGAGATGCTCGCGATTGTGCACGTGGTGACAAAATGGAGACCTTACCTGATCGACCGACGCTTTTAAATAAAGATCGACCACAAGAGCCTCAAATACTTTTTGGAGCAGAAAATATCCTCCCCCAAGCAGCAAAAATGGGTAACAAAATTTCTTGGATATGATTATGAAATTACTTACAAAAAGGAAAAAGAGAATATGGTTGTAGATGCACTCTCTCAATTACCTGAGTAAGCTGTGTTGATTACAGGTGCCCTATAAGCTAATCATGTGAGTGATGGCACGTGTGACACGCTGTGTAATCTTTTTGCTTATGATTAATATTAGCATATTCTCACATAATATTATCTGTAGCATATATACTATGATGTCCTTGGTTCAATGTAATGGGAATCAGATCATGATGAGATCACAATAATGAGATTGATTCACCTTTAAACATAGATCCTAAACAATCCCGGTCATAGGTTACTCAAGAGGGATATCTAGATAACCTGACAGACTGGTGTACTATATACTCATCCATATGATGGAGGTGGCTGGTCTTATGGCCAATTGTGTGGAGACACTAAGGATATAGTACATGTGCTCATTGGAGAATGAGTTCACTGATTGATCCACTTATGGAATGTTGTATGGTTAATGATACCTAATGTCAAACAGTGATTCCATAGTTACAATTGTGTATCTGATCCTTAGACTTGAGATACTAAGGATATCTTATATAAGTACTCCTTTCTTTGATGTCATACTTACAGGTTTAGAAAGTTTTAAATCTAGTATAGTTGGTTATCAAGATTGGTAATCAATCTTACGAAGGCAATTGAGTGTCAATAGAGGATCATCCACTCTTAGTATCACAAGAAGAATATCTCATATATGCTTGTCAAACAAATCTCTAGCCAGGGTCATTCGAATTGAGAGAGAAAGAGTTCTCCGGAAGAATCCGATTAGAGTGAGACTATGATGGATTTCATATGTGACATGACAGTGCCATGTCTAATATATCATTATATCAGATGGAGTTCTGATGAAAGTGACCCACGGCCAGCTCGGTATCGGGCCTAAAGAGTCACACACATATGGTGGATGATTCAGCAAATAAAGGATTGGATAAAGATCAAATTAGTCTCTATTCTCATTAGATGAGACTCTATGTTAATGGGCTCCTTGCTTAAGACCTAATTAGAGGCCTAAGGAGATTATTGGATAGCGATCTAATAATGCAAGATTAGTGGGTTATTGGATGGAGATCCAATACCCACTAAGGTAAGAGCCCTAGGGTTTTTTGGTAGCTCTTTATAAATAGAAGGGGAGACTCATAGTTGATATGCTACAACTTTAGCCACCACCTCCTATTCTCCTCCCTCCCTCTGTGCAAAAGTTGCGAGATCAGATTGGAAGAGTTTCGTTGTAGAGATCCATCGTGTGGATACCGCTAGAGAGGAGGACGCTTGACCTCCTTCATCTTCTCCATTTGAATCTGGAATACATGGATATACGATCTCCCTAGGTAAAATCAATCTCTCACATATCATGATTTTTTTATTTTTATAATTTTTCTTGTGATCCCAATCCTTTGCATGATGATTTGATCTGTGTGGGAAATCGATTTTTATTTTGATTTTCGGTGCGCATATAATGCTCCTACTAAGGTTTCCCAATAAGCTGAACTTTCGACCATCTCCTTTTCGATCAGTGACTTCCTTGAAGACATCAAGAAATGATAGCGAGAGGATCCCAAAGTAAAGGAAATCATCAAAAAATTAGAAGAGGAACCTGGCTCCATGGTGCACTTCAGTTGGGATTCGAATGACTTACGCTATAAGGGACACAGAGTCCTAGTGTCGAATTCTCCTTATATAAAGATCATCCTACAAGAGATGCATCCTGCACCAACGGTGGAGCACTCTAGATTCCTTCAAACTTACAATAGGATTAAACAAAACTTTCATTGGAAATAGATGAAGAATGTCATTATTGAATTTGTAGCGCAATGTGACATATGCTAATGACATAAAGTTGAAAAGGTGGTAAGCCCAGAGAAGCTATAACCTCTACCTATATCGGACTCAATGTAGAATGATATATTGATGGACTTCATCGAAAGGCTACCCCTATCCCAGGGAAAAGGTACCATCCTCGTTCTAGATGATCGTCTCACTAAGTATACTCACTTTTGTGCTTCCGTAACCCTTATATCACCACTAACATTGCTCGGATTTTCATAGATAATATTATAAAATTATATAGTATGTCTAGATCTATTGTGAGCAATCATGATAGGGTCTTCACTAGTAAATTTTGGATAAAGCTCTTTCAGTTGCATGGCACCAAATTAAAGATGAGCATAACATACCTTCCTTAGATCAATGGCCAGATTGAAGTGGTGAATAGGTACTTAGACATATTTCAGATGCTTAACCAGTGACAAGCCAAAATAATGGATGAAGTGGCTCCCTTGGGCCGAGTGGTGATATAATATAACTTATCATTCTTCTACTAAATGTACTCCTTATATAGCATTGTATGGCTGACCGCCCCCTGTAACCTCAAAATATGTAATCAGCTCAACCAAAGTAGATCAGGTTGACCGAGAGCTAATTAACAAGGACAAGATCTTACTACAGCTAAAGAATAACATCTCGGTCACCCAAGCCAGGATAAAGCAATAGGCTGACACACATCGAAGTGAAAGGGAGTTCTTTGTGAGAGATTGGGTCTTTCTTCATCTCCAGCCATACAAGTAGATGTCAATCAATACACATGCATCCATGAAGTTATCTCCTCGCTTTTATAAGCCTTATCAGTTTACGAAGCATATTGGGGTTGTGGCATATAAATTGGACTTGCCTGATGATGCTAAGATCCATCTTGTCTTTTATGTGTCCTGCCTAAACCTCAAGCTAGGAGAAAATAAATCAGCCCAAAGCCAATTGCATAACACTACTACTGATAGAGATATCCAAGTCCAACCACAAGCGATACTCGACTACAGGATTTTGATGCATTGCTGATGCCCTTCAACTGAAATGCTGGTACACCGGAGTAATCTACCTGTCGAAGATGTCACATGAGAATATTATAAAGACTTGAAGACCAGGTTCCTAGTGTTTATAGTTTGCCTCAACCTTGAAGACAAGGCTAATCTAAAGAAGACGAGGTTGATGGGACCCTAGTAGGGTCGGGTCCTAATCAACCAAGTTTTGATGAATTAAACACTAATGGATGTAATGAAAAAACCCACCAAACCGTCTCTCACCTTATTAGGAAGGACAACTAGGGTTTGGGGATGGAGTCTTGAAGGAGTTAGAGTAGCATAGCCATCACCCACCTTATTGGGTAGGTTGGCTAGGGTTTGAGAGAGGAGTCTTGGAAGAGTTGGATTCTTCTAGCCACCGCCTACCTTATTGGGCAGGTCAGCTAGGGTTTGGGTGAATGAGAATTTTACTTGAGGTATGAATCTCATAGGATTAGGGTTTTGGAATTCCATATAAAACATGTAGCCACCACTATTTTCCTCAAGCAATAGATCATCTTTTCTTCAGCCTTTTTGGTCGATTACTAAGGAGAGAGGAACCCCTATAGATTTCCAAGAAGGCCAATCCCCTTCAGTGATCAATCAAACGATAAAATTCTATGGAGTTCTATCAAACATACTATGGTTTTAAATGATGAAGAGCCAACATCAAGATGTTAATTTATTTTGAGAGAAGCTAGTGTTGATGTTTTCATTAGCATAATGTGGCTCTAATCCATATGTGAGGAATCATCTAGAATATAACACGATATCTCCAAACTCGTTACTTGCACAAAGATCATTTATATGCTTCCCAAACCAATCCTTTTTATGTTTAAGTTAGTCCGAGTATCCCCTAATCTAGAATTAAGGTGTGTATTTTTATATTGACATTTAGAAAAAGGAATATCCTAAGGTTTTACAAGGAAGACAGTTATTTATCGACCTAAGTTGTCTCCTGAACTTTCGAGAATATTTCTGTGAATATTCCTTAGGAGAGGCAGTTTTTAATCGACCTGAGCTGCCTCCTTGACTTTAGAAAATATTCCTATGAATATTCTACAGGGGAGACAGCTCGTGACTGACTCGAGTTGGCCCTTGGACTTTAGAGAATATTACTAAGAATATTTTACAAGGGAGACAACTCGATAGCTCGTTAACTAACTCGGGTTACCTTTTGGACTCCTATCCACATGAGCAAGAGGGTTTGTTAGCCTTATGTAGCGTTGATACGATGAATGATAGCTAGTCGATTATATATTCCCTATTTACTATCCATGTGAAATCTTGAGAAACAAGAGCTTGTGATGCCTATGGTAATCTTGGATCAACTGATCTTACCCAATTGATGCTAATCTTGTTGATAATTCTTCCAAAGAAACACTAATCAAGCATAAAACAGAACAACTACAGGCATGTATACTAGTGAAGCAAGCTTCAGCATTGTCCAATTCGTATGCTACGATTTAAATCGTAGGTTTTCCGTGTTTCGATTCAGATCTTGACATATTTGCAGGGTCATCACCCACACAGACATGCTTTGATGTGAATGTAAATCTGCAGATTCGCATCTTTTCATTCTCTCTCACCTATTTTGCCTGCATTTTTTTTTTTTTCCCCTTTTCACTTGAGAGAATCTACAGAACTAAAACAGAGATGTTTGATGATTAGTTCATTGTGTTACATCTGAACAAGTTTGATTCTTGATAGGTGAAGAGTGATTTCAGCTAGAACAATCAGAATCTACATTGCCAATTCTAAATTATACACGGATGCCCGAAGTGCATGCATTTCCTCTACGTGAATCTGTCTAAAGAAAGACACAAATGATTGCTGAATAAAGTATTCCATCTCTCCTATCTTTCGATTCCAAGTAAAATTACATGACATTTTAAATTCACTGATTCCGCCACCGTAAGAGAACATAGATAGCCATGAGGCGAAGAACCGCAGATGATAAGAGTTGACTCCGTAATGGCGACTGCTCTCAGACTTTGGCTGCCTCAACGGCGGCAGCCGCCCTCTCGGCAACGATCTGCTCATATAAATCTCTTATCTTCAACCCGATAATGGTCTGGAAGAGGCCGGTGCCGTTGTTGCTGCCGGGGAAGTCGGCGTGCTTCAGCATCTGCTGCGTCACCTCCCCGTAGAACTTCGTCGACAGGTTGCTCAGATGGCTCTCCACATAGATCAGCTCATCCAACCTGTCGAACTGCCCATCCATCTCCAACACCGAGACCTGGCCATGGACGCACCCACGCAGGCAGCGAGAGGAGGGTGAAGCAGCTGGTGATGGTAACATCGATGGAAGGAGGTGCGATGGGTTACCTCGTTGGAGTAGTAGGTGTCCGGGCCGTAAGAGAACTGGATGCCGGGGTACGAGCAGGTCAGCTTCCGGCCGCAGGGGATCCAGGAAATGGTGGAGCCTTCGTCGAAGAGGTAGACGGGGCTGAAGTGCTTCAGCCCTTCCTTCATGATCAGCTTCACGCGCAGCACCTTTCCTTCGTTGTCGTCGGGGATCAGCCGGGTCGGCAGAACCTCGATGACGGCGTCGGCGTACTGCTTCTGTGGATCTGTCAACAACGCACCCCCACTGAATCCTAATCATCTTTATACACACATTCTCTCGAACGATGGAGGAATAACCAATCGCACGTCACTAAGGTTTTAAGATTGAGTTGATATCCGAGTTCATTACGCTGATAGTTTGATGGTGGCCAATTTAACTTTGTTCCTAACCAAAAAATTTCTACCGCAGTGCGTATACTGTGCTTTATATGGCACCGATTGAATGCCATCACACACACTCAAATGTACGCTTCCGAATGAACGAACTGTGGTTTGCAGCGCATCTAATGGAAATGGAAGTACCGATATAAGCGTCGAAATCAGGCTTTCGAGCTTCTATGCTAGCTTTGATGCTTTCGAGGCTGTGCCCACGTTCCGCCATATCTCTCTGTGATTCACAACACCGGGTGGATTAATGCAGAGAGCATTTCAGCAGTAATCTCGGTTCATCGTCACAGAAACTAGCCAAGATTGTAGTCCTTGATTTACCTGAATCTTCCATGCAAACTTGACCTCGTTGCTGATGTCCAAGTAGATGCTGAAGTCCAACAGGTCCCTCACTCGGGCATCGAACCTACAGATGGTGAAAGATCCATCATCAAAACTGTTCGCTAAAGGAGGAAGCATCAAAAGCTCGCTCACATTGGGTGCAGTCCTTCGATGACCAGAATCTTGGGTGGATTGATGAGCTCGGGGGGGTCGAGCAGGCCTGTGACATGGTTGTAGATTGGCTTGTCCACGGCCACTCCTTCCTTGAGAGCCTTCACTTGCTCGTACATGAGATCGAAGTCATTGGCCCGGGGATCCAGAGCAGTGACTCCCTTCTCCTTCCTCCCTGTTCTGTCCAAAGAGTGGTAGTCATCCAGGCAAATGACGGTGGTGGTGTCACTGATCAACGTGTTGGAGTCTGGGTTGCCTCCCTTGGGCGGCTCCGCCGCGCCTCCGAACACACTCGTCAGCCTCCTCATGAAGGTGCTCTTACCACACCCCGAGTCCGCCGCCAGTCCTATCACCACCGTCTTGGCCTCCGCGGAGCAGGAGATCTCTGAGCCACTCCTCCCTCCTCTCCTGCCGCTTCTCCTCCCACTGGTGAAGAAGATGACCTGCCTTTGATGGAAGCCCAAGTAAGTCTTGGCTGGGCCGGGGAAGGAACACGAGGAGTGGAGGGATGGAGCAGGGTAGACTGTGCAGGTTGCCATTTCGGTGTCTTGCTCAGGAATGGCAGCGGAGCTGCACACTTCTTCTTCTCCCCTACGAGAAGGTGGAAGGTGAAGTCTGGGGAGGAGGGAGCATAAGGATAGAAGGATGATGGTGTGGTCTGCCTTCTTCTATTCTTTGGTGGTGGCCATGGGTTTGGACAGGTTTGGAGAGGATTGAAATAAGATGAATCACAAGCATGTTAGATCTTTTTTTTCTTTTTCTTTTTTTTTTTTTTTGTCTTTTTTTCTGGGTGTGTGAGTTCTGCAGGCTCGCTGCAGTATGGTTTGTGGTCGATGGGATGAGGTTTTCGATGGTTAGGATGGGAAGGAGAACGCTTGGTGGACATTCCATGGCACAAGATATGGTTGTGCCACACGGCACTAAAAGCATGGCTGGTTAGAGATGAGGGAATGAGAGGGGTGGGATTTGAGAAGATAGGGTGGATGATCACAGGGTGGCCATGTTAAATTATTTATTTGAATACGGTTGGCATCATCTATGGTCTAATTAGCTCCTTTACCCTTGCGGAAAATAGAAATGGAAAAGGAATAATAACATTCTGACTTGAAATGCTCAACAAAAGAATTTAAATTTAGACAAATTTTCTCCCAAATAAAATCTTATTTTTTATTTTATTTAAATTAGATAAATTTCCACCATCAATAATTAACACGTGAGCGAAGAGAGTGAGGGTATCGACGTGGTCGAGGCCAACAACAATGTCAATTACGATATTGTTCTAATTATTGGAGAGGGTGGAGCGAAAAGACACGAGGTTATCAAACAGAGAGAGAGAGAGAGAGGGTGTAGAGCTCTAGGAAGGTAGTATATAGGAGAGGGAGCATTAGAAGAAGTCGATGGTTAGGAGAGGAGTGATAGAAGAAGCTAATGATAAGGGGAAAAGACATGAGGTTATCAAATAGAGAGAGAGAGGGTGTAGAGCTCTAAGAAGATAGTATATAGGAGAGGGAGCGTTATAAGAAGTCGATGGTTAGGAGAGGAGTGATAGAAGAAGCTAATGATAAGGAGATGAACATATCATATGATCGAAGGTGGCACCTGGACCTAGGCAACGAGAGCCAAAGATGAGCAATGATCTCATTTGATGTGAGAGGACGAGATGAAGGGTAGAGACCAAAGATAATTTTATATTCTATCTTTTATAAAATAAAAGATAGTATACCAGAATAAAGTTTTTTTTTTTTCTTTCTAATTAGAAGTTGCTCTTGGATTTACCTCCTCATATTTTCTTTCTGGACTAAAAATATATATTTTCTACTTCATTGACTGATTCAAATATATTATTCTTCGCTTGTGATCAGAGTTACATAAACTCTTGCTATCTTGCTAAGGGCTTGTGTTATTGATTTAGATATATATTTCAGAATAAAAGGTGATCTTTGGTGGAACTTGCTTGTTGAAATCTTATTGGTAGAAAATATACATAACCGATATGTTAGAATGACAATAATGATATAAAACAACAATTGCAAAAGTCAAAGTGGTTAGAGAATATCTACTTACGATATAAAACAGACAAAATAATTGATAATAATAATATGTGATTTGGAACTTCTGGTTGGAGATCAAATTTATTCGACTATTTGAGATTTTGAGAAAGATTGGACATATAGTTCATAAACTTGCTTGACCACCCCTCTCCTATCCATATTGTGTTCCATGTGTCGATTGAGTAAATATCATTAGAATCTGTTATCGAACTAATTAAACAAAAATCAAATCCAAAAAACTTAGAATTAAGCATGTTTTTCAATTCTTAAGAATTCCTACTAAACGAAAAATTTTCCCTAATTAGATATAATTAATTTTAACATTCCAAGAAAAGGTTCTCACAGAAAACAGACAAAAATTTGAAGATTGCTTTTTACCATCCAAGAACAAGAGCAGATAAACGAACTGACATCACCTTTGCATATTAATGTCTCCCCATACACCTTGGTAACTCGTGTTGTTGTTAGAAGAAATACAAAAAGCTAGACCGGGGCTAATCTTTCATCATGGTGACACAAGATAAAAATATAGCAGTTTCCCTCAGCTCCCACTTGCAGTAAATAAATCAATTTAACGTAACAAAATTCCCTGAAAGGGCTGATAATGTTTATTATTCTAACACAAAGAAATCAGCGAATATACCTGTTTCTCTTCTAACAAGTAAAAAGAAAGGATTAGGCACCTCCATCAGCGGCAGCAAGTTTTCTCCTCTGTTGATGCTCTGCAGCTTTGTAATCCACTACTTCCCTGAACAAACCAGAGGTGAGTTCACAGTCTTTGCTTCCGTAAACTGCAGCCTGGACGCTAGCCATCAGTTTAGCAATTTCTCTTCCAGAGAAACCCTCGGTCTTAGCTGCTGCTTCTCTAATTACATCATCTGATATGCCTTTGATCTCTATTCTCTGTGGCTGAGGCCTAAACAAACTAAACCAACTGGATTTGCTTTCCCCAGCCTTTGCAATGTATTTGTCCATATACAGCTTTATTAATTTAAACCGCTCCTCTTCCCTGGGCAAAGGGAATTCAAGGACCTCATCAATGCGGTCAGCAACAGCAGAGTCAAGATCACCAGGTCGGTTGGTGGCAAGGGCAAGCACAATGTCCTTAGATTGGTCTCCTGTGCGAAAAAGGAGAGCATTAAGAGCACTCCTCTGGGCTTCACTCATGTATGTCTTGTTGCGCCTACAAAAAGGAGAGCATTAAGGAAAAAATAATTGGAGCATTTTAAATTCACACACACACAAGCAAGAGGTGGTCCTTAATAGGTATAGAAGTCGGTGGGAAAGATATCACATAGTAAAGAGAGAACCACAGGTCTCGAATGAAAAGTTATCAGAAACAGCCAGCTAGTTTGACCAGAAAAATCAGAACTAAGCCTCTGGTAGCTGGAGCAAACTTGCTTAAAAACAGGCCTAAACTGTTAAGAAGAAGCAAATAGAAAAAAGGCTAAACCCTCAAAACCTACTTGAGAAGTCACTGAGAGAACCCTAAGTGGCACTCCTTTTTTCTGTTCCAGCACCATCCTCCACATTGCCACTTGGTCTTCTCACATCAAGTGTCGTCTCCTTTAGTAAGACTCATCTAGTCTATAAATCATTATGACCCTTCCATTTTCAATGTGGGACAAATTATAGTGGAACAATCTCACGCACTTAAGAGGGTTTCACATCCTCGTCACAAGGCCCAATGCAGAGCTCAGTATCAATAACCTAGTGGGTCACATGAGCTCAGTATCAATATGCTCCAGCAGCAACACAGGTTTTGGTTTTTGGGGGAGTACAGTTTGATAAAAATGTGCTATGCTTCTTCAACTTCTTTTGTTGTTTTGTGCTGTCACAACTCACAACCCAATACCCCAGCAAACTCCACTCCAGCAGCCAACCAAAATGGTCTGTGCCACTGGACCTTCTGATTGCTTCAAACAAAACCAAAAACTTAATCTAGGCCAAACAAAATGTTGTTCTAATTCAGTTATTTAAAAACAAAAACACTGGAAGGGAAGTCACTTACTCGCACAAAAATGCATCTGCTTCATCAACAAAAAGAAGCAAACCCTTTCTAGATTTTTTGGCCCAATCAAATAATTGATGTATCTTGGTAACTGCTTGTGATCCCAATGGTGCAACATCACCACCGGTCATCAGCGCATAATCCAAGCCCTGAGGAACATGAAACAATCACTAATAATTGACCAACATATTCACTCAAAAAAGAGACTTGTAAGAGCAACATACAGATTTATGAGCTAATTCTCGAGCTGCCATAGTTTTCCCTGTACCAGGAGGGCCATAAAAGAGCATGTTACGAAATGGGGCCTGATGGGCTTTTGTGTTAGCAGTTGCACTTGCAAGCTGTTCAACTCTTTTTTGAAGGGAAGGATTAAGAATCACATCACCAAAACCATTTTCAACTTTTCCACTATTGTTCCCTCGGATCATTTTGTTTGATGTGGAGCTAAAGGCACGAGCAAAGAAACCAGACCAAGGATATTTCCCTCGAGATGACTCTCTGATGAGAGATGGTTGACCTAAAATCCGATCAACATATCCCCAGACCACTCTAGCACCTTCTCTGGTATGAAATGCATGCAAAAAAACCACAAGTTCTTGTAAATAAAAAGGATATCACAAAATAAGTGAAAGAACAAACAAGGTTATAACACAAGGTTGTTAAGAAGCCTAGCAAATTGTAGCATGAATTGAGGTTCACACAACTTACAAATTGTCATTTTAGAACAAATATGCAAAAGTGATCTATATTTTGTGAATGAAAAAGGTCATTGAATAAGTGTTTCTTCTTTTACCAATAACCATTATGTAACTGGGATCATATTTCTTGTAAGAAATATGCTTTATCTTTCTCATGTATATTAGATACATGCTTGGACTCTTCCTTGCAAAGCTAATCCATCAAAAACTGACCACAAAAGAGTTAACTTACCACATTGACAGGTCCCTATTAGTATCTCACTAATAAAAAACTTGAGAACATTTGTCTATTTTAGCTCTAGGATGCAGCCCTTGTAATTTCTTCAATTTTTATTTTTCAACTTCTGTATCTCCTCTTAAATACAGTAACCATGAAAAACATCAAATATATTCATATGGCAACTGCATGGACAATAGAAGGCACAGAACCTTTCCAATGTCTGTTAAAGGTATACCTTGTTGTGTATATCCCAGCAGCAAGAGCTGTTACACCACCAACGGCTACAATTAATTTGTTCTGGTCAGTAAGTATTGCCCGCAAACCACCTATAGAATATTAAAAAGAACATAGTTATACAACCAAGAAGTAAATGATAACTCGTACTTCACTAGCTGCAAAGTAAAGAAATACCTTTAGCATCATTAAGAGTATATGATGTTATATGAAGATTACAAAGTATTGTTTACCGCTCATACGGTCATGAAATACTACAAGATGTAAGGAAAAAAAGATCATAAATACAAAGGAATGAAATAAAACTGAGACGGATCAGTGGGTTGGATTATTGGATAACACCGATTTGTCATAATCGTGCTAGATATGACTACACAATTATGTGTCCTAGGATAATTATGTATTTTTTCATCATGCATATTGTCATATATAGCCACCTTAAACCCAATTTGGATCCGTAAAAGTTAAATGTCAGATTCATACCCACATGCATATTAGTATTTGTCTAATATCTACTTAAGTTGGCATCTGGAAACTAAATAGTGTATATGACCATGAAAAAGCACTTTACCAAGGTATAAGATGTCACGACCCATGCCTAATAGGCTATCTGGCCCATCATCTTTGTTTGACCTAAATCATTGGTCAAAATACTTAAGCTAAAATTGAAAGTAGTAAGTACCCTTCAGTATGCCCAAATACAAAGTCGACTTTAATACCAAATGTCATGACCCAAGCCTGATAGGATAATTGGCATATCATCTTCGTTTGATCTAGACCACTAATCAAAATATTTAAGCTGAATTTGATAATAATACACTCATCAGACCCTTATAAGCTAATCTTAGTCTTGCCCACTTTCGATGTGGGACTATTCAGGGTGTTACACAAGATACATCAATAATTACTTCCATAGATTATTTATATTGGGAACAGTTTCTAGACAAAATTAAAACAAATTGACAAACATATCTTAATCTTCCCATGCATTTGGCTCCAGACCAACATAAACATATGAAAGTTTGAGGAAAAATAGCTGAAAAAATAAAACAAGCTGATAATGAGCTAGTCACCAACTTGTTATGGTAATATTAAATATTTACCATCACCGAGAAAGATTCAGGTCAAGATCAACAAATGCATCATGAAAAGACAAAAGATCTCTTATGGGCATCATACTTGTTCAAAGACGATCATATGGAAAAAACTAGAAGATGTACTTTAATACATCATATACAAAGCACAATTTTAAAATGGAGGTCACAAAACTTTGTGATATCTTCAACCTCATAAAGTTTTTAATGTAACAGCTTTAAATATTGGCCACGCCAATGTAAAGACATCATAGAGGAAAAAAGCATATATTTTCTTTAAAAGCTAACTTTAGAATACAATGTTAACGCCTATGATTATAAAGTCGATGAAGCAATGTGGCCACTCTTTGCTTCTCATAAATGCTGCCTCTTACAGAAAGACAGATTTTCATTAAGAATAACAGTAAAATCTAAACAATCATATAGGCCACATTGGAAGTCCCATTGAGGTGATAAGTTCTAGTAGGACCTGAACATCCTTTGACAGTTGAATAGAGAAATTGAAGAACTGGGATTCCAAAATCTGCAGTTCCTACTTCTATGACAGTGTAGTTTACGGCCTAATGAGTTATTTTCTTTCAACAGGAACTTCAAGTTACTCTCTTTCACTGTCATTAAAGAGCTCCAACCTCCCTCAGTTATATCTTGAAGCCGCTTTCTCACATTCAAATAAGCAAAAAATCAGTGTACTTGTCATAAAACACATTAAAATGCATTCATGCATGTGCACTCCATTGACACCCTATTTAGGAATTGGTAGGCCAATCGCAAAACAGAAACCAAGTCACCCATTGGCATGTATATCTTTGTCAGTTGCTGCATACCCTAAGATTTGGCTGTTAAATGAAAAAAATATAACAGCTGCAGTAACAAAGAACTTGACTCTATTTTGCAGCATAAGTTTTGATAATTTTAAAATACATCATTGTAAAAGTACCTCCAATATGGTCAAAGGTTGTGTTGATAGCTGATATCCACTTGTCTCTCTCTGCATTAGCTCGCTCTACTAGCATTCGTCTATTTACCTCTTCACCTAATTTTGCTTCATGTGCTCTTCCTTCTGCTTCAGCCAAGGCCCTTATTCTGATTGTTTCACGTTCTATCTCTGCCTTTTCCTTTTCTGTCTGTCTTCGCTGGGCTTGAATCTGTTCTTCAGTAGCACGGCGAATTTGTTCCTGCCTGATGGATGATTCTTCTTGCATTTTGACAAGTTCCTGATTTCTGGCCCTTTGACTTTCATGCTCTGCCTGCCAGAGACAATGGTAGATGCATGATTTTACTGGAATGGAAACAAAGGGGTCTTTTTACTAGTCAAAATAAAATAAGGCATGCCTGCATTCTCTTCCTGGCCAATTCATCCTCGTATCTAGCCATTTGGGCCTTTGTTTGTGCCTGTTGTTGAGCTAATTTTTTCTGCTCTTCATAAATAACGCGCTGCCTATCCTGCGAGAAAACATGTAAAACTACCATGACTAAGAAGGTACATACATCCGGGGCACATATATAGAATAGAAATCAATTTCAGGAAGAAATTAAAGCAGCCAAAATTCAATTAATATATACGAAAAAAATAAATAATTCTTGCATATAGGAAGTATAACCCCTATATATAATACAAGTGTCACTGCATGGTTCACCTTCATTGACAGGTCGATTTAACCATTTCATCATCTGAAAACGATCATCCTCAAAAAGCCACTGACACTTGTATAAACAAATGTATTATGTTTTGTGACAGTTAAGAGATAGAGGTAGTACTCTATCAAGCTAATAATGTGAGATAATATGATTTCATTTCCTTTCCTTAAGCAACAAGTTTGCAACATTTTGAAGGTTCCATTATATGCGCATGAGCTTAAATATGCCATTCACAATATATCCAACAAGATATTTCAGAGTTGTATTTGTCATCTGCTGAAGTTCTTTTTCACTTTCTAGCACTCATGGATTGCCTTACCAAGTATAACATACATGTACAGTCGAGTACTGGTTACCCTTCTATAACTGCCTTGACACACCCTTACAACATCGATGGCTTAAACAGGTTGGTCTGTGTTGTCCTGTATTAACATGTAGGCTACTTAAAAAAATGGCAATCCCTAACCACGTATAACATACATGTACACTTGAGTACTGGTTACCCTGCTATAACTGCCTTGACACACCCTTGCAACATAGATGGCTTAAACAGGTTGGTCTGTGTTGTACTATATTAACATGTAGGCTACTTAAAAAAATGGCAATCCCTAACCAAGTATAACATACATGTACACTTGAGTACTGGTTACCCTGCTATAACTGCCTTGACACACCCTTTTACAACATGGTTGGCATAAACAGGTTAGTCTGTGTTGTACTATATTAACATGTAGCCTATTTAAAAAAATGGCAATCCCTAACCAGGACAACTTTGGTATGACATTATTGGAGAAACAAACTCCATCTAGTTATAATGTTCACTAAAAGAATATCATTATAATGTATAACTGCAGATAGTTAATTTGAAAGATTCACATAGACCATAACACCGAGAATTAATTTAAGTTAGTACAGGTGAACAAGGAGAATAAACAAACACCATGGTTGCAAAAGTCACATGCAACAACATACTTTATCAAATATAAATTAAAGTTATAATCAGAGGATTAAATTCTTCCATCATGGTATGTCCTCGTGACCAGATCAGGCAGGAATAGAACAAGCAGATTATATTGCATCCACCAAAAACGTTATGTACCTATTCTTATAGTGCAAGCCCTTAGAGTGGCTGTTTCCTTATAAGGACGGTCTCTAAAGACTTGACATCAAGTGATGTACCAGAAGTACGTCCAAACTTACCGTTTCATGCTGAGCCTGCATTGCCTGGAACTCCGCCTTCTTTGCAGTCAACTCCACCTGCCTTGTCTCTTCTTGCTTCCTCATCAACTCAAACACCTAAGCCATCACCAGCACCAACCCCAAGTTGAGAAGCCGGGCTCACATTAAGACTTCTCCTCACACTACTAGAACGAACGCAAATGAATCAAGTTCAACCGACAAAGATGGCACCTTTTTGGCCTGCGACGAGCTGTTGATCTCCCGGAGGGCCCTGGCCCCCCTCTCCAGCGCCTCGGGATCGAACCCCGCGGCAGTGGTCCGAGGGTTGTCATTCCGCACCCTAGTTTCCTCCTTCTTCTCAACATCGTCGGGAGGAGGGCCGCCACCCTCCGCAATCGACTGCGGCTGCGAGGAGAAGGGGAAGAAATTGAAGGCCCCGTCAGCATGGACATGCTCCGCCGCCATAATCGCCGAGGCCAGGACGGAGGCCGCAGCTGCAGCTCGAGACATCACCATCGATTTCGTCCGAGACGGTAGACAAAGGAGAAAACCCCCAGGGCAGAAGAGTCGAGAGGCCTCTTCTGCTGGGGGAAAGAGTCCTGAGGGTTTTGGTGTGGAGGCCACGAAGGGTTTTAACGCAAGGAAACGAGGCGGTCCACTGGGGCTTTCCAAGCCGTTGATTGATGTTTTTGATGGTATCGGACCGTCCGAGGGTCTCTGATTTTTATGCGGCTTGCGGGCGCAACGAGGACAAGGGGAGGTGGGTTACTGTTACGCGTCTTGCGGCGCAAGAAGGACGGGGAGGTGGGGGTAATGTTACCGTATCACAATTCCATACACTACCATAATATCCATCCATAACCGTCCATTACCCTTTCCCCTTCTTATCTCGTCCCTTACTTTTTTAATCAGAGGATATTCCAACGGACAGGATTTGTTGATCCGGCTCCAGCGCTGGTCAGCCCGATCACATGCGTCGCACGTGCCTTAAGCCGGAGTTCGCAAAGGCATCGCTTGGGCCACAAGCATCCCCGGGAAGGCAGAGCATCACGGTGCCTTACACCGCAAGCACGTGCGCTCGCCCTACGTGTCGTCTTCATCTCGTTTCGAAAACGCTGTTAGCTGTTTAATTTCTTGCAGCTATCCGAATCGCCTCCTTCGTTCTTTGCGGGATCCACCGATTCGGAGCGTGTAGATTCGTCTGATTCCTTATCGAACGACGGTAAATCCCCGAAGACGACGCTTTATTTATCTCGGTTCGCCGAAAGGCGCAATTGTTGTTGGAAATAAAGAGAGAGGCACACCTGAGAAAGGGCAAAGAAAAGAAGCGAACCGAAGAACAGGCGGAACTAGGGTTTAAAGATCGTCCGGCGTCGCACCGATTTCTACTTGGGAGGAGCACGATCGGTCCATCAATGGCGGGAGCGCTCCAGTATCTGGAATCGCAGCGCGACGCGCAGCCGGAGCTCGCGGACTGGTACAACGCCTTGGCGGATTTGTACCAAAGGAAGTTGTGGCATCAACTCACCGTCAAGCTCGAGCAGTTCGTTGCCTTAGCTGTAGTCCAGGTCGTCCCCTGCTGCTACTCCGTTCGTCTTTGTTCGTTGCTAGGTTTCCGAGTCATCAGTTTGCATGTGGTTTCTGTTTTGTTTGTCTTCTCCCCTGGATCTTGAGATGAATCTGCGTTCTTCCGGTGATTCCTTATCCAATTTTCACGTGTCGTTTGATCCATCGCGTGATTGGTTGTTTGATGTGAAAAAATGTCTCTTCAAGGTAGAGAAACACTTCTAAACTATGAAACTTGCAGATTATCGTTCTCGAGGACTTTACGGATCAAAGAATATTTTTTTGAAGCTGATGGGTTTTTTTTTTTTCTTTTGCCTAAACGGAAATTCCTCTATTAAACGACAGGATTGAGGTGTCATTACACGATAGAATCATGTTCTAGGTCGTGAGTGGTGAACCTCGTTTTCTTTGATCTTTTTCTTTTTCCTGGGTGCTTGTCTTCTCAGTTCGTAGATGCACTTTAAGGTATCAAGGATGCCTTATTCTAGAATAGTTACCATCTTATTTTACCTTTGTAATTATTGAATTTATAATTCGGTGACTGGTTGAAGAATTCAGTTCTACGAAACTATTCTGAACAGACATTTATGTTCATATGTGTGTGTAACACACATTTATGAATTTATTCTTGTAAGGAGAACAATAAAAAATTGTTTCTCAAGAAACAGCAATTTTTCAAAATGTTCTAGATCTCTAGTTTTTCTGCCTGGCAAATAAGATCTCTTTTGCTTTCTTCTTGAGCTTGCATATGCTTGCTAGGTTTCTTTGATCACCAAAGTTCCAGATTTGATGTGTGTCTCTTTAGCATGATTGTTCTGTTTAGCTATCTGATCAGGTCACCTTGATCGTTATGATGGTAGTGTGATCCATTAAAAGGATATTTGGTGTGAACATGGCTATTTCTGTCTATAATGTTTGTTGCTCGCAGTTTTGTGTCTATGAGAGTAGGTAGATGAATCCCTTTCAAAGGTGCTTATTATTTCAAGTGTAGGTATAAGATAATTTGGATTCTTGATTTCAGTTATTCAAGTACTTTGATCGTCAACTGGTCAGTCTATCAATAATTTGTAGTAGGTAAGTAACTGATTAGGATTTGACTATGTTTTAATCGGGATAGAAGGGCTGCCAATGACTATCCTTAACAAATACGAGATGAGTATATGTCTACAGATGCAGGTATCAAAGAAAGGAACTGCTTCATACATGGGTATTAAAAAAGTTAAATCCGCCTGTTGAAGAAGCTCATGCAAACCTTAGGAGGTCTTTACATCATTTACCTTGGATGCATCTGATTTAACTGGATGCGATGCTTCTAATCTTGCTTTTAACCTTAATGTGCTCCTGAAGTCTTTGACATTTTTCTAGTTCAGCAATCAAATACCAATAGTTGTTAACTCAAGTTTCCTCTAATAATCCTTGCTTAGAGCAGCTCAGTTGATTTTGTATGACTTGTCTTTTGATGAAATCTTATGAATACGAGGGATCCTAATTGATACAGTGTAAGGATTTTGTTTTAAAGTGCAACATAGTGTTCTTGTTGACATATTGTGCGATGTCATTATATGTAGTTTGCAGCATTCTATTCTGATTCAGAAGCAGCATATGGATTTTGGTTTGAATGGTATTACAAGCTTTCACAAACAGCTCAGTCATCTGTTGTATGGGTTTTCTTAGTCATGTGAGTGTGTCATCATTCTAATTGTTATTGTCATTGTACTTGAGTTTAGTATAACAGTATCTATTTTAGATATATCGTCAAGATAATTTCTTAGTTTGCATGTGTTATTCATGATAAACAAAATGTACGATTCAGAAAGTAATGTAATTTCTTTATATTGCAAGAGCAGTATAGCTAGCAACCTTAATTGGTTATTATGCCAATTTCCCCATGTCTAGTCTTGTGTATAATGTATAACTGAGTAAAACAACATTTTCTTTTACATTCTGTAGGCAGGTGATGTTCTTATACAGCTGTATCATAACTTCATTATGGAGTTTGAGACAAAGATCAATCTCCTGAAGCTAGCTCACTTTGCTGGAGTAATTTCACGTCAGTATTCAGAAAAAGAAGCTGCAATTAGCTATCTTGAAGGCATAATTGAAAAACTGCATGCTACTAAAGAGTTACGGATTGAGGAACCTATCCTATATGTCAAGATGCAAATTGCCGCATTTTATCTTGAAAAAGGGAGTCAAAAGGAATGCAAAAAGCTTTTGGAAGAGGGAAAGAGCATGTTGGACAGCATGACTGATGTTGATCCTACTGTTCATGCTAACTATTATTGGATATCTTCTCAGTATCATAAATCTCGTCAAGAATTTGCGGAGTTCTACAAGAGTGCCCTTCTTTATTTGGCTTACACCTCAGTAGAGTCTCTTTCAGCACCATTCAGGCTGGTACGTTAATTAACTACTTACATTGATGAACTTCAAGATGCAACTATTAATTTTTCAATTATGTAACGCTGTTATTTAATAACTGATGTATTTGGTCATTTAATATTATTAGTATTGGAGAAAGGAAAATGGGATATGATCAATACATATGATCATGAAACTATGTTTTTTATTTCATTAATTACTTCTTTTTCATGGGAGTTGGGATGGTGGTGGTGCATATATTGTGTAGAGCAAGCAGAAATCCGAACCAGCAGCTGTACTATAGGATGAAAGCAAAGAGTGAAGGAGGAGATCGGTAGGCTAACACAAGAGAATAGGGATGCCGGTAAGTAAGGACAAGCTCTTGATGACACAGCGTAGATCCTGATCAGAAGATGTATTTTCTTACAGTTCACTAGGAGTAGAAACCTGAGCTTGAAAATCATTATATGAAAGTTTCAAATAAAAGGTCTTCCTAAAGGTATAAGCTTGACCTAAAGGAAAGAGAACACTGCGACCATTATGCTCCTGAACAAGTTCAGTATCCAAAATTACAATCTTAAGTTTCTTGATGGCAATATCTATGTAGTTGTTCTGCTTGCACAGATATGAAGAATTGCATTACTACATGTGGAGTTGAGGCACTTCTAATTTTGGTTGATCGATCTTCATGCAACTAATTTATCTTGTGAAGTGTAGACAGAGGAGTTTATTAGCATGTATTTCATATAATATGTTGTTTTCTAAAATTTTGTTTATTAATTTTTTTAGAGGAGTCTTTTCCTTCAGCAGTTTTGACATACTATCTTGTTCTTATGCTCTGATACTTGCATGGCCAAGTGATAATACGGTTTATTTAAGTTGGGAATGAGAATTATGCCATTTTTACTTTATTTATGGTATCTTGAACAGGAGATGTATTGGATATGAGATCTTATGACAGCATACATGGTGGTTGCTTTTTTTATTCTCAACTTAAAAGATCTGGTTTTCGGTGTTCAGTAGGTTTAGTGATATACTTGCTCTATGGACTACCACTATATAACAGTGCTTGAAAATTGCATAGTGACAAAAAGGAGCAAGGCTGTAGTTTTTGATCATTTGATTGTTTGATCAGTATATTTTGTGAAAAACTCCTACAGACTTTGTGGGACTGCAGGGCTCATTCAGATCATGAATGATCACATAAAATATCAAATATATGAGTTTATCAACTATATTTGTTGTTCCACATGATCCACCTTCATTTTTCTTGGAGGTTGTCTCTGTAGATTTAATTCTTTTAAGTTTCTATTGGTCTCAAATTTTGTAAATTCCTAGAATTTTATTCGATTTGTTGTAGAGTTTTACCTAGGTGAAAAAATCAGGCTTGTAGTTCTACGACATTCTTTTACTTCCCAAGCAATCTGCACTTGTCATAGCCACCAAATAGTTCCATGAGCAGGTGATTTATGTTTGTGAAGATAGGCTCTTTTTAGGCCAAATGACATGACTAGTCTTGGTCTTTACTCCAGAAGTTAATGCCTCAGATGTATATTTATCTCAAATTGATCCAGTGAACACTCCTGATGGATTTTCCATTTTAAGGTGGTGGTTGTATGAACAGTCCTCGGGCAAGCGCCTCGGTTTGAAACCTTTGCATCTTTTAGCATAATATTTATGTGCTGAAAGTGAACCAGATACAACGAGTGCATATCAGCTTAATAATTATGTGTATGTATTGGCATGTGAGAAATACAGCACATGCTACTTTATGTACCTTGTGCAATTTGATGTCTCAGCTGATACCAATGTGGTTCAGTTGAAATGTACTCTCTACGGCTGAGGCTGATCTAAGGCTGATCTGGCTAGTTGGTGGCCCTCAGTCACAATTGATTATTTAGGGTGTTATCATGATCATAGTTGGTTCCAGCTAAAGCTAATTAGTTTTACTCCTAAACTCTGTTAGTAATACATTTATGCGAAGTTGTTTGTGCTTTTACTAGATTAACATACAAAAACCAAATAAGGCATTGTTTACCATGTTTAAAGAAAGAAAAGAAAAAACTGAGTCATTTCATGAACATTGAGTTTTTTTTTTGTCAAGTTTAAGTTTCAACTGCTCCAATATCTTGAATAATTTTCAGCCAAACAAGAAGCTTTTGTTTGAACTTTAGGCCTTAGATGAGGTATTAGAAAATGTCTAGGCCTAAGATGTAGTATGATGAACTTTCTGCGGGAAGTTAATTATTTTTCTATGGATTGTAAATTGATTATACTAAGATTATGCTATTTGCTATGAAGTTGATGCTAAATAAGATAATTTTAGTTATCTTAGATGGTTTTCTGGAAGCCAGGGGTTGAAAGTTGTTGGCTGGTTGGAAAGAATGTGTAGGGGCAAGGAATGAGGGGTTAAATGAATGTAAATTAAGGGGTTAAAAAGGAAATTGTTTACTTTATGATTTTTCTACAACACAATATAGAAGTTCATGATCAAACATATAGCAGAAGTTTGCAACTCTCATTTCCTTATAACTGCGATATAGAATTACAAATTAGCCAAACTTATAATCTGCATTTAGTGTCTTGATTGACAAAAGTCTTGAAACCTTTGTAATCAAAAGTCTGACCCAATCATGAGTTTTGACTCATATGTCATATGATGTGGTTTGATAGTAGTGATGATTAAAGTCATCTTGAGAGAGTGGATTTTCCATTGGAAAAGTGTTGTAGAGACTTAACTAATGTCATTGCTTGGACGGATGTTATAGGAGGGGTTTAGTTGCAACAAAATATGAATTTATTGAAAAGATATATGTACATATATTCACACTTTGTTAGTCGGTCTACCCTGCATGTGGAGGCACCACTTAGCTATGCTGATATGGCAGAAGTACAACAAAAGTAGAAAAAATTGCCATAATTACTCTCAGTATTCACATAGATTGTATTGAGTAGGTAAAAAGGAGAACGATTTGTGGGTTTTATCACAAAATGTATTTTACTTCTGGGTTGTAAACTATTGACTTTATGTTCCACAATATTGGTTGGGATTTAGAGTCCATCAATTTTTAATTAATATATAAATATTAAATCTTAAAATATTGTTAAACAAATTGTTGTTTATACCAAGGTTTGTAATTTCGATCTCACACCTAGTTTTGTCATATACATACACGGTTACTAATATTAATATCAAAAATCGACCGTCGGCGATCGATTGAGGAGAAATCGACTGTCGGCAATTGATTGAGGGAGAAGAAGGAAGAAGAAGAAGAAGAAGAGGAGGAAAAGAAGAAAAATAAGAGGAGAATAAGAACCTACTTTCCATGCGACACCCGCTGATTCACGCTGGTTGCGCTTGCGGGCGCTTTTTCTCCTTCCGTCTCCTCACGCGGTGAGAAGATTGAGGCGACGTCGCCTCGGTGACGTCGCTCCCTTTCTTTTTTTTAATATATTAATATTATATTATATTATATTATATTATAAAATATAATATTGTATTTTAATATACCAGATGGTTTGTATACCAGATGGTATGATCATCGTTCAGATAATCTTGGTACATCGGTATGGACCAGTAAGTCAAATCTTGGTTTATACATGAACATTGCTGTCAACTTGTTCAAAATAACAGTTCTTATGGAAGGATATGCTTTTACTGATAAAAGAAAAAAAGATAAATCTGGCTCAGATAAATTACCTCTTTTACCGATCTTCCAGAATATCTTCTAATTCTTAGATTATGAGAGCTTCAGTGTCTTCTTTTGGAAATGTTAAAGCAGTAGTTTGGTTTATCAATGCTTGTGCTTCAATTCTGCTTATTTTCTATTTTTCAGGATTTGGCCTTTGACCTTTCCCTTTCGGCATTGCTGGGAGATAATATATACAACTTTGGGGAATTGCTTGCCCATCCAATTGTAAGATAAATCTTTAGATACTGTTTTGTATAATATAGTCAAATACTTGTGTATATTGAGTTGAAGAAACCCATTCAGATGTTATGGATTTAAACTTTGAATCAGTCATTTAAACAATTGATGTTGATTGTTTGTTTATTGATTTATTCGTTGGGATACATCATCAGATCTTGATTGTTTGTTTAATTGCCCACATTTATTTTTTCTTGGCTTTGTGGATGATGTGTATGGATTAGGCCAAAGACTATGATGGTCATGAATAGCTCATCAGCATGTCTTTAGTATTTGAGTGATTGATCATGTGTTTATATGCCTGAACCAATCCTGTAGGGTTACAAGTTATGGACTGGTATATCTGGTTTGTGTCACTGCCTAAAATGAGGTAGTGCTTAATTTAAGAGGTAAACAACACCGAGTTTATAAAGGGATGGCACTAATTACTAAAAGTGGCTGATATTTTTCCTTTTTGTATTGAACTAGAATGACATTGACGTTTGGTAGAAAGCCAGGTATTTCTGAAAGGTTGTTTCAGTATAATTAATATAAATATTTTCCATGGTAGCTTTTAGCTAGTTGCTAATCTGATTAGAAGAGTGTTATCTGAAAGACCAGCTGATATTATTGGGGTGCTTCATTTGAGAAGAAATGATGATATGAATTGAATGAATTAATATGTTGGACTAAAATACGGTCAATTTGCCTAAGATATTCATAATTCACTGTTCTCTAGAAGGTAGGCTAGTTCATTCTGGACATTAGGCAGTCTTAGAGTGCTCATTGGAAATTACACCAGATACTCCAGACTAATTACATAATGGTTGATCAGGTAGAGTTTTAGATTTAATTTTGCATTCGCTGATATCAACTTGATCATTTTTTCTAGGGATAGCCTAGTATTGTATATGATTTTTTGAACTCTGGGAACAGACAGATGAATTCTTTCTGTTTAAAAGTGAAACTTAAAGGAGATCTTAATGCAAAGAATAAGATAATGTGTTCATATTTTTGTTGGTTATTTTCTACTCATACTTATCGTCTCTTCTAGGTTCTGCATATGGGTATCTTTAAACAGTTCGTTCATTTCTTTTTATCTCAGAATTACCTTAATTGGAATGTACCATCTCAAGTTACATTTCTGATATCCTGAACGTCTTGCAGATCAACATTCTTATTGGAACGAAAGTGGAGTGGCTTTACCATATTCTTCAGGCATTTAACTCCGGAAATCTGGTTCACTATCAAGAACTATGCCAAATCCATAATGCTGAGTTGAGTGCACAACCTGCATTATTACAAAATGAGAGGAAGTTACTTGAAAAAATTAATATTTTGTGTTTGATGGAAATTATTTTCAGGTGAGGACTACAGAATGATCAATTAATCTAGATATTTGTCAGTACATCTTATGCTTTCTTTCTCTTCTTTTTAATGTGTCATTAATACTTTTTCAATCATTCCCATATTGATATTATCAATTTTATGCAGTCGGCCATCTGAGGATCGAACCATTCCATTAAGTATTATTGCTGAGCAAACTAAACTTTCTATTGAAGATGTGGAATATCTTCTTATGAAAGCCCTTTCGGTAAGTCTAATGTCGTGTCTCACCCTAACTTTTTATTCTATTACATGATTAATTGCTTCAAATTTGGAACAAATTAAATAACTACTGCTTCTCATGTTTCTTCTCTCTTTCCATTCTTTTGACATGCAGCACTACGGTAATGTACAGTGGTAATGGGTAACTTGTTTCCATAAAACGTAATTCAACTCCTTTAGATGTGCAGTTGATCTTAATGTATCGTGGTAGGAAAATAAATGTATTCTCTTTTTTGGATTCACTAGGTTTCTATAGGAAATTAATAATTCTTGATTATTTCACAATTTTTACTGAATTTACAAGGTGCTTTCTCTTACTTTTCTGACTGCTGTATTAGTGTCTGTTCTGCATTTTGTTAATTTTGAATAAAAATGGATCATTTCTTACTAATTTGTAGATAATGCATTAGCTTCTTTTCTTCATATTTGTTGATGACTTGGACCTTCTCAGCTGACTGACATTAGATTTTTCTATGTACTTTTTAGTATCAACTGTCAACATGTTTGTTAAAGATGATCAGAGTCATATTTTTTCTGGGTATTAAAAGAGCCATATGGGTGTGCAATTAGAGGTCTGCCAGAACTCTGCTACTGGCCTTGTTAGCATATGCCTTGGTAAAATGTATGCAGTTAACAGGAAAAATAGCAAATCACTGGTTTCCTACTATAGGTTTCTTGGTTGGGTTGGGTCAGTAGGAGTAGGAAAGAAAACATTATATTAACCTCTCAGTTGAATCTTTTGAAGAAAACTGAATTTTAGCCTGCTCTGAAGCTCTAAGTTGAATCACTATAATAAATCCTGGAAAAATATAATCTTTTTTGGAACATTTAGTTGGTTAGCAAATGTCAGTTTGAATTGGGCTGAGCCTTGCTACTGCATTGAATACATTGGTCCATCCAAGGAGAGTAATTTGTTGGGAGCTTGCTACAGGTTCATCTTATTGAAGGCATAATAGATCAAGTCGAGGGCACAGTATATGTCTCATGGGTGCAGCCAAGAGTTCTGGGGATTCCACAAATCAAATCTTTGCATGATCGATTGGATGGCTGGGTGCAAAAGGTGCGGACAGCCTTGTCAACCGTCGAAGCCGAGACACCTGACCTGGTGGGTTCATGATCTGCAATTTAAGATCAGCTGTTCGATAATCCTGCTGTAACATTACCCAGCTCAGAAGACCTCAGAAAAGGAAACATTGGTCCTGCCATTAGTGGGGTGCTACCTCTCTTATTTCATAGATGGACTTTGCATGAGGGGTTAGCAGCTGAATGCTGGCTGAGTTATGTTTTTCTTTCCTTTTCATTGTTTAGAGTATTTGGAACTCCAAGCACGCCTTGCAATCTTAACGATATATAAACCGTCTCCAATACTTGAGTGGTTTCAGATTCAGATAATTTATTTATTTTGTGATCAATGAATGATGCCTGTTGAGCTTCTATGCTGGAAAATAATTCTCATGTTCTCAGTGCTTTTCTTGTTTGACTCATTTGGTTTGTGATTGTCGTGTTTATAAAGGTTGGCATGATCCCGAATCTTATACTGCTGCTATCACAATGCTGCATCATGGTCCTACACCCGAAAGAATTGCATAGTGATTTAAACGTCCGTCATGCGCGGTAAAAAGGCTATGGATCTCTATGATTGTTGTGTCTTGGATATCTCCATACGATTCTACTGCTTCTTTTCTTGCCTTGTATTGATTGTTATGTTACTACGTCTGTGTTCACTATAAGATTGTTATGTAAAAGATATTACACATCTTCGTTCTTGGTTTCACCTATTCTTGCATGAAGCTTCCCTAACTGTTTCGGTTGAGTAGCATCAGGTGATGGATTATAAATCCAATCTAAAATTTCTCTCTACATATGAAGAAGGTGTTGGTGGTGGCTCACTTGTTTACACCTAAAACATTAGTGTGGATCGAGGATTTCGGTAGGAGAATAAATTAGGAGGATATTGACCTAAAAAAATTGAAAAGGCATAAATGGCACGAATCACACCTTTGTGTTTATATATATATATATATATATATATATATATATATATATATATATATATATATATATATTGTCCTATTTGACCAATGACTTGATGATGGTAATAGAAGTATTCTGAATGAACTTGAATTGAATGATCGTAACTCGACCTTATATACAGTAATAGTTGGAGAAACATCCTTCCCTAATCTAAACGCTTATTTATCTCCTAATATTGTGAGCGGCAACAAAAACACAAAAAAAATCCCCCAATCCCTTGTTGGCTGCTTTACCTAACAAAAAATTGTCTTTTTTATTTTGTTTTTCCCGGTCCACCTACCGCCGCCGCCATCACCAACCTCTCTCTCTCTCTCTCGCGTACCTAACCACGAAATCCACCACGACTCTCCCTTAGCAGCCCCGGTTGAATTGTCGCCGACAGAATCTTTCATCGCAACCACTGATCTCACTTGCCTCCGGTTAACTAGGTTGACTTGGATCGCACATAATAAGAGGCTATTTCGACTAGGCCTAGACTTGCCATCGAGAACATTAAGATCACAGACGGTTAACATAAATATGACATTGAAAAGTCCACCCTTGTATGCACCTTGGACCAGCAACGTCAACCCGATCTCCTCCGTGTTGAAACCGTAACCTGGTCGAAGCCAATTCCCAAGAGTCCTCGAATCCCGTAGTTAGGTGAAGAGATGCAGCGGCGGGGGGAGGGACTTCGGATCCAGCATCACTCACCGACTCCACCAACCGCGGCAATTCACAAGGAAATGGAGCACCCGCGATTATGTGAAATCAGAACGCTAAATCCTGCCTGTCTTTGACATTTTGACTTGACCAAATTAGCGAGGGGAAAAGAAACATGAAACAGATGGTGTGCGGTGTGCCCGCTATTTATGTAGGCTTGCCCTCGGAAACCTCTCTCTCTCACCAATCTGGGATTGCTCGTGAGGGAAACAGTACCCCGGTTTGATCTCTTTTTCTCTCTTCTCAGGTCCGTTATTACCTCTCATTTCTTGAATCTGTTCGATTTCGTTTCCTTCACGTTTGATGGGCTTCGCTTGGCCACGAGTTTTGGAAAGATCTCCCTTTGTTGTGATTTCGATGTAGTGCTCATCAAAGACGACCGCTTTGCCTTGGGTGTTATCAGAAATTTCGTGTAGGGATCCGTTTATCTTTGTCCCACTGAGTGTCCGTGACATTGAGGCAAGAAATTATTCGTTTGTTTGCTTTTACGCGATAATCTTTTGGGGTTTTTACTAGTCGGATTTGGGGATCTACTAGTGATATGATCATCAGTATCTTCCGATCTTGTCGGCTGATAAAGTTTGTTGATTTCTTCTTTCTATTTCACTTTCCTTGGCCAACCTCTTGCTGTTGCAGCATATAGGTTCCTGTGGCTTGTCCATGGCATCAGTCTGTTTTGGTATGATATAGATCGGGGAGAAGATCATGTTGCTTGATAGCATCTGAAAGTTGGTTTTAGATCCAAACATACATTTGTTCCTGATGACAAATCAGAACGAAAGACAAAAACAGCCTGTGCTTGCTACTTCTGGTTATGATGCTGGATTCATTTAGAAGTTCATATGGATTACTTATTGGACCATAGTCTCATTCCATGCCACCACTATGTTTAGTGCTGTTTCATATAATTCAGGGAGAAGATCTTGTTGTTTCTTGATAGCAAGGTTTGTAATACCACTAGGTACAATATTTCATGAGCGCAAACACATACTTGTACGCAGGTCAGGGTAAATTGGGTGGTATGCCAGGTATAGGCCTTGTACCATCCGGTCCAAGGCTGATACTGTCTGGTATGCCGGTCCTGTACCATCCTGTACTCGGTCAATTTGTCCATTTTTTTTAATTTTTCAGTTTTCTTCCAAAACTCGATATGTATCGGTGTAACCGTTGACACTTGTCCATCCATATGGATTTGTTACGATATTGATTCGAGCCTTTAGCATAGATACACGAAATTATGAACCTCGGTTGATAGTTTCTAAAAGTTGGTTTTAGATCCATACATACATTTGTTCCTGATGACAAATCACAACAAACGGTGAAAAATCCTGTGATGGCTGCTTTGGTTTTATATGCCAAATTAATTCAGAAGCTCATATTGATTACTTATTGGATCTTAATCTCATTCCTTTTACATTGGGATCCTGTTTGGGTTTCTTTTTACCTTTTTCTGACAATAAGTTCCCTATCCCCTATATTTCCTTTCCTTTTTCTTTAAATACTAGGGATTAAAGAAGTAGTGACTTCTGTTTGGTTGGGAATTGAGATAGCAAATGAAACTTGCATTCTGCTAAGTTCTATGCTAGACACTTTTTTGTAAATTGTTCAGAACCTAATTACTTTATGCTATATGTTTTTGTTTTTCTTCTCTTTTGGCTGTAGGCTGTGTTTTGTTAAGGAATAGGACCGTCTTTTGTGGTTCTTATGCTTCATAGAATAAGACACCTGAATGATGCATGGAAGCTCAATGTTATTACAGTCTTTGTTCATTTTTTACGTATATGTGTCGATACATGTTCTAGAATATCTATCCTGGTTGAATAAAAAAACTGGTAAACTCGCCATCTTTTATTTTTTTATATGATGATATCTTTGTCTAACATTCTTACTAGGATCTAAATGAAAGCATGCGGGTCCTACAAATTATGGTGATTGATGTGGTTGTAGTTCAACTATGTTTTTCATGAGGATGAAAGAAAGTGGTCTAAGAGTTTGTATTCTATTTCACTTGAAGCATCTTTTTGGTGCGAATTTTCTTTTGACTAGGGACATAAATACTTGATTTGGGTGGCTTCGATCACAGCTGCCTTGTCTCAGCTATTATGAGGTTTTCTCTCCAATTTTAATCAATTTTGGAGTGTAATAATTCTTTCTTTGTTCTATTAGAACATTCTATTATATCTTAATTGGCATTGGAAACTGGCTTCTTGAGTTGTCAACAAAACTTCTAATCTTTCCATTGACTTCACATTAATTTTCTAAATCCAATATTTCACCTGGATTTTTCTAGTCTGTCGGGGAATACCCTTTGCATCTGCATTTTATAATGCTTGCTTCAAACTTGCTAAGAAAAACCCCACATATCTACAAAAATCATGATAAGATTTATGAGCTTTACATGTTTATGTATGTTTTAGTTTTATTGCTAAATAGGTTTATGCTTTCTCAAACTCCCATCAAAATTTCTTACCAGGTTAAACATGGCTCTCACAAGAATTGGCCTTGCTGGTCTTGCTGTCATGGGGCAAAATCTAGCCTTGAACATAGCTGAAAAGGGCTTTCCTATATCTGTGTACAACCGGACCACCTCAAAAGTTGATGAGACTGTTGAACGTGCTAAAGTCGAAGGAAACCTTCCAGTTTATGGATTCCATGATCCTGCATCCTTTGTTAACTCGATACAAAAGCCCCGTGTCATTATCATGCTCGTGAAAGCTGGTGCGCCGGTGGATCAAACCATCGCCACACTTTCAGCTCACTTGGAAAAGGGTGATTGTATAATCGATGGGGGCAATGAGTGGTACGAGAACACAGAGAGGCGCGAAAAGGAGATGGCCGAACTTGGTCTCCTCTATCTTGGAATGGGAGTTTCTGGTGGAGAGGAAGGTGCACGGAATGGTCCTTCATTGATGCCTGGAGGTTCGTATGAGGCTTACAAGTACATAGAAGACATTCTTCTCAAGGTAGCTGCTCAGGTACCGGACAGTGGCCCTTGTGTTACATACATAGGCAAAGGAGGTTCTGGCAATTTTGTAAAGATGGTTCATAACGGAATCGAGTATGGAGACATGCAACTGATTGCTGAAGCTTATGATGTGCTGAAATCTGTGGGGAAGCTCACCAATGATGAATTGCAGCATGTTTTCTCTGGATGGAACAAGGGGGAGCTTCTTAGTTTCTTGATCGAGATCACAGCTGATGTTTTTGGGGTCAAGGATGACAAGGGTGATGGCCATCTGGTCGATAAAGTCTTGGACAAGACCGGGATGAAAGGTACTGGTAAATGGACCGTGCAACAAGCAGCTGAATTATCAGTGGCTGCTCCAACAATTGCAGCATCCTTGGATTCCAGATTTCTTAGTGGACTTAAAGAAGAAAGAGTCGAAGCTGCTAAGGTTTTTCAGTCTGGTGGATTCAGCGAAGTCTTGGAAAGCGAGCCTGTCGACAAGGCACGGTTGATCGATGACGTGAGGCAAGCTCTTTATGCCTCAAAGATTTGTAGCTATGCACAAGGCATGAACCTGATTAGAGCGAAGAGCACCGAGAAGGGATGGGATCTAAAGCTGGGTGAACTTGCAAGGATATGGAAGGGAGGTTGCATTATCCGTGCAATTTTCTTGGACCGTATCAAGAAGGCCTATGATCGGAACCCAGAACTATCCAGCCTACTGGTGGATCCTGAGTTTGCAAAGGAGATATTAGATCGCCAGTCTGCTTGGCGCAGAGTTGTTTGTCTTGCTATCAACTATGGCATAAGCACTCCGGGTATGTCTGCTAGTCTAGCTTATTTTGACACCTACAGGAGGGAGAGGGTGCCTGCCAATTTGGTCCAAGCTCAGAGAGATTACTTCGGAGCGCATACGTATGAGAGGGTCGATATGCCTGGATCTTTCCACACTGAATGGTTCAAGATCGCGAAACAGTCAAAGATCTGAGGCCATGTTGCCGAGTTATTTTTCCTCAAGAGTCAAGTGTGTTAGTAGTAGTAGTAGTAGTACTTGGGGTTTTTAGAACCTTTGGATTGAGCAAACTCTTTGTTATTTGAGCAAAATAATGTCCAATAGTGGGACCTGATAACCTATTAAACTATTTAAATTTCTAAGAATGCATCTGTTCTGACAATCTTCATTTGAAGGTCGGTCACCATTGTATTTTGGTCATCTAATGTCATGGTGAAAGGAGTTAAATGATTCTTGTCATTTATTTTTATGAAAGAAAAAAAAAATACTTTGTACCATTTATATGATTTCTGAAGACAAAATCTTGATCTGCTAATTCTAATAATTACTAATTATTAAAAAAAAATATAATAAAATTACATTGCATTACTCGACTTAGAATATAACATAATAATAAAATTATACTACTAAGTCGGCAACAACAACATAAGCATGAGTTGATGTAAAATCTACTATATATTTGAACCTTTAGCAGAGCACATTTAAAAATTTTAATATGAACTTTTTGCCCTAACTCCATTATAGGGCTTCAATGTCATAGAAAAATCTAGCAAGAATAATGCACCACAAGTATCCCCTCATTTTTGTGGTTTAACCAAAAGAAATAAAAGGCTTCAAGATTTGAATACATAGCTATAGGTGAAATAGACATACAAACTTCATACTTTGTCAAATAAGGACAATACACAAGAATTTAGCCATACATCTTTTCACTCAGTGTTGTTGTACATCTGATGCAGAAAACACTTGAATAAAAGACTTCATTTACACATCGATCCATGACAACCACCTCTAAGAGTATGAATACCTTAAACAAATCTTTTAGCAGTTCTTCTCCCTCAGAACCTCAACAAGCTGAACAATTTTTCATACTCTGCCTGGAAGTAACTCCAACCGCAAAATTTCCTCCATCTTCTCTATATGCATTATACCTTTTTTTTGCTCGAACTTGATCAATGCGCAAATTCCTTGTTTTATCTGCTTTCTTCTCTGCCTCTTCCAGTTTTCTTTTGGATTCAAACCGAACCATAGTATCTATGCATAGCAAATGTTGAAATGCCACTTCCAGAGCACAGCGTAGCTTCATGCAACAAAGACAGACAAAGATACGAAAAGAGTGGCGATATAGAAGAAACAAAATCGTAGCATCATACATAGGCTTCAGAGAGGAGGAAAGGCATCAAAGGGAAGAAAAGGCCATACCAGTGCATACATAAAAGAGACAAAGGACATTAGACAAAAAGGGAATTGAATGGTTATAATCAAATGAAATCGAAAAAGGTATTCAAACAAATGCGAAGCAAAGATGACTACTCTTTGTATATAAAAAAAATAGAGTTCGTCCTCATCTTTCCTTTCATCGAACACCCCACCCACTCTCAACATCTCTCCTCGCGTACCCACCGTCAATTCTCGTGCGCCCCTTCTGGTTGAGACGGAAACGGACGTGGCCTGTCAGTGGACGTCCGTGGTCTAAGACAACGAACAATGGACGTCCAAGATTTGAGAATAAGAAACCCAATCCTGCAATGAGGTTGTAGAGGAACCTTCCGCGGAGGAACAACTCAGTGTTCCCAAACTCGTTTCGTGAACCCACATCCACCCGCCTTGAGATCAGGAGTTGCGATGCCGCTGTGGAGCCAGTGACATGGCCAATCACAAGGCAGGTTAACAAACGGGTTGTTCGGCCGCAAATTAAAATAAGGAGTGAAGCATTTTATCATATATCACCCGTTTGAATCACCCATATGGTGATCGGAGGCGGCGGTTCTTGTGGGCCCACCTTGGCGGACGGAGAAGACAAGAACCAGTCGTTACGCGGGCGGTAAGATACGATTCCTAACGATATATTGACACGTAGCGTGGGAAACAAACCCACCCCAATCCCTACTTGTACCCATTTTTCGTTTTCTTGCTGTGTCCGCGACCGATCTCACCCCTCCACTTCCTCTTCCTCTGCCGTCTCGGATCCGATCCACGCCCCCTTCCCCTCTTGGATCTTCATCTTCGGCCGCACGGCAGCATAGGCGGCGGCAGCCGACGTCGCTCCCTCCTTCCCCAAATAAACGATCTGCCTTAAAATCTCGCTGTCTTTTGACCACGGTTCAGAAGGTTTGTGATTTCTCGTTTGTTTCCGCGCCTTTATGCAATTGGCTTCCTTTTATTGTGTGTATGTCTTTTGACTAGGGTTATTTCGCTTAAATTGTATTCGTTTCTATCTTTCGTTGTGGTTATATGTTTAGTCTTGTGGTGATCTGGTCACCGAATTATTAAAATAAATTTGTACACATGGGGTGATACTCGACTAGCACGCTGGATTTTGGTGCCTATATGGTGAATAACCTTAAATTAGAAATGGGCTTTTCTTCATTTAACTGAATTTATATCTGTAAAGATAATTTATACACTTCTGGGCCTTCGCCTTTGGATCTTGGAAGAGGAATAAAGGCATTTAAGTAAAGAAGAATTCTTCATTGAATTTCAGTAGAAGAGTAAGTTGAATCTAGTTAGATCATATGATTTTGACTTGTGATTCAGAATATTAGAGGTTAAGAGTGCTAGGCTCTGGCTTATATTCTTTGAAGAAAGATGTCCAACTCTGTTTAGAGAAAAAGAATTCCATTATTTAAAAGTAAAGACAACAGTTTGTTTTGGAATCACAGTGATTCAAATGCAATGCAATGTTTCTTGTAAAATTTATCAAGAGACTTCTATCAACAAAAGCTAAACAATTATTTGTTTGTATAGATCTACAAGAATCATGCTGGAATAATTTTGTTAGCTGAGGATTGATCTAGCCCAATAGTGATCCATGATTGATTTACATTTGATTTCATTACAAAACACAAAAAAATAGATAGTAGTGATATGTTTCATCATGAATTTTTTATGTTATTGACTGATCACTCATGGCATGTACAAAAAGGGGTTACAATGACCTCCTTGAGATGTATTATACTCATGATATGATATTAAATGTTCAATGCTTTTAGAAACTTGAAATTGTACAAGTTAGAACTGTTAGAGGCTTGAAATTTAGGGAGAAAACTTTTTGTAATAAATATTTGATTGATTATTTTGTTTGTAAATGTATCATTAAGGAGTTCAATGAATATCTGACTTGTTGCCTCATCTGTTACAATTCAACTCCTATTCATAACTTTTTTGTAAACTAATTAACTAACCATACTATTGACTTTTTTTGAAGGCGTATAAAAGAAGTTGGAAATTTCACCAGGTTTTATTTTGAATTAGTGGAATATGGCATCTGGATTGATAAATGCTAATCCTGTAGTTTATGAAAGAAAAGAGCGCCAGGTTCGGAGTGTGCCAACAATCATTGATGAGGATGCTGAAGAGTTAATTGATCAACAGGAAATTTTTGATATCCTGATCTTTGGAACTCTTTTAATATTTTTCTTTTGAGGTTTATGTGAGCAAGATGTGAATTCAAGTTGTTTCATATAATTCTTTTGGTTGATTTTTTTTTTTCTTGTCTCAATGATGTAGAAGTGGGAACAGAATGCTCTATGCATTTTGAAAAATAAATGTTAAGTGGCTAGCATCGCAGAAATTTGTTTTCTTTATTTTTTATTTCATTATCCATCAAGGATAAATTGAATTTAGATCTTATAAATGGATGACATCCAACTTTCTTTGTAACACATTTAGGCTCAATCGTTTTGGAAGTTACACTCTCAAAATTGAACTGAGATGTTACTAATAACATATAAACATATTGCATCTTTTTTACTGTTAATTTTTTTGACCTGAAGTGATCCTTTCCGTAAATGGAATTCAGCTTTGACTTAAATCTTTTCTTAACTACTTTAGTTTCAGAAACTTCAGATAATTTGACCTAATAAATAATGAGTTTTTGGTCTAGCAATGGCTACTTCGGTCATTGGCTTCAGCTAATCCTAACTGGTTTTGTTAGGAACATGGAAATGTAAATCAGGATACTCTTTTTAATTTTTATTATTGACATTTTGGGAATGAATGTGCCGATGGTGATACTTTGAACATTTATTAAACATCATGCATTATTGTACTCGATTTTTATGATTTCTAAGTGAAAATTATGTTGCAGTATTTGCTTATGCTAAGACTGCGACTTATTCTGTTTATGCTACAATACTGAATTTTAGTACTGACAGATATCTCTTATCAAATACTTTTTCACTATTCTGCAATTTTGAATTGCATTACAGTCGTGTTTTTGGATGACCACCCTAATTGTGTCAAGAATGACTAGGATAACTTTTAAATGTATGGCAATCTGCCAAAACAAATTTTAGATGTTACTGAAGTCATTTCATTTAGCTTAAAATGGGGTATAAATTTTCATAAGTTAAACTGTAAAGTTTGATAGGCTGATTAATGATATGAGTCATCATGAATAGCTTACACAAGAACACATTCTAGTTCTCTTTTTGCAATAGTCTTTATATCTCATTATGTACGGATGGATGTTTCTAGTAGTTCAAGTTTCTTTTTGTTTTTTATATTTGTTATCAACTTATGTGTGTTTTGGGCAGTGTTTTTAAAAGCGTTGGGCGCCAAAAAGTGCCGAGGTACCAAAATGCCCGAGGCAATAGGTGCCCATCCAAGCGAAGCGAGGTGCTCCTAAATAGTAAAATTTTAAAAATAGATTATCATTAATAAATATGATAACAACAATAAAATTGACATTCATATAAAGTACCAAGTTTCTTTGCAAAAAGTAACAACAGATATCAAAGTTGTGATATCTCTATTTAACATGATTTATATAGAGGTCCTGCATACACAAATCTGAACCACTAACAACACAAAAACAATCTCTCCACATGGAGATACCTTAAAAATATTAGTAATATTTTAAATAGAGAAAGATAAAGAAAGCTCCAATTAAGAGAATAAAATAGAACATCTATAGACAACGAAGAAATGCTATGAAGTGCAGTAGATATGCTAGCAGCCCTATTTGTAAAATTGAGAATCCAACAAAGACGTTCCAAAGGTACCTTGGTTAAATTGTAGGGTAGGGGGACGATACTGGCAATCGATGTCAACATGAGGCTACTCTATGATGTAATCTTGGACGTCAAATAAATGAAGTCATAGGTTGTGGCATAGGGGGGGGGGGGGGGGGAGGCTATAAGGTGGAGAGGTTCGTAGCCCGGCAGTGTAGGACAAAGGAAGCTCGCGATCCAGCAATGTAGGGCGGAGGAGGCTTATAGCCTGACGATGTAGAACGGAGGAAGCTTGCGATTTGGCCATGATGTAAGGCAAAGGAAGCTCGAAATTCAATGGTATAGGGTGAAGGAGACTCGTAGCACAAAAATGTAGAGCGGAGGAAGTTTGGGATCTTGTGGCATAGTGCGAAGGAAGCTCATTGTGATCGAACGGTCATCCAAGTCACCCAGCGCCTGGGCCCAGGTGCGTGCCCGAGTGGCACCTGCTTCACACGCCTCGCCCGACCCAGTTATGAGGTGCTTGAGCCTTGCCTCGCCTCGCCTCACCCAAGTGCCTTTTGAAATTACTGATTTTGGGTATTGTGCTGATATTAGTCATGTAAGAATCATCATGTTTTAAGGAAAGGTAGAAAAGAATAACGATTATAAATGCACTGGTTTGCCGAGGAAAAAAACTTATTAGCATTATTCTGCAACAAGATATAGACAAAGACTTAAGAAGATCATCAAGAACAATAGAAAGAGATCTCTTAGCTCATAGGTTTTCTGGCATTGTCAATAGTAGGAAAAGATCCATATAATCAACCTTGAATAATTGGTGCTCATCTTTAATGTTTAACTTGCAGTCTCATCGCTAATGGGGCCTTATTTCGTTGCCTTATTTCTTTGGATGCCTTCCTCAGATTAACTAATATTCCTTAACATTCTTAAATTATATTAGAGATATACAGGATCCAGAACACCCATATACACTGGAAGAGCTGAAGGTGGTAACAGAAGATTCAATTGAAGTTAATGATAAAATAAGTCATGTTAGGTAAATGCATGTCTTCTTTGAAGTCTGAGTTTTTCTTCTTGTTCTTAAATTTGAATATTTACCAGGCTGTTCTAAAAATTATTTACCTTTTTTTCAGGGTTACTTTTACACCAACAGTTGAGCATTGCAGCTTGGCAACTACTATTGGACTTTGCCTTCGTGTTAAACTTATGCGTAGTCTCCCTTCTCATTACAAGGTTTTTTGCTCTAATATCCAATACATCTAAATTATGTCTTTAACTTGTCTGAGGATCTTATTGTGATAGGATTGATACTGAGATCTCAATGTTACATATATAGGCTGCTGCTCTGATGTTCTGGATAAACATTAATTTATATATTATGTCAAATACTGAGATCTCAATGTTACATATATAGGCTGCTGCTCTGATGTTCTGGATAAACATTAATTTATATATTATGTCAACATTTTTTAGGATTGTTTACTTTTGAAACTATATTAACCACTGTCCTTGTTTCCACCAAGAATGGATAATACACTCTGAAGATATTTATATGGTAAAAATAACTGGAAACTGTTACTGATTTGCTTTTCATCTAATGATCATCAAAACAATCTAATGGTTAAACTAAGTGGTTATTTGGAGCAAGGGTCTTCAAGTCCAAGGCCGGAGAACAATGATGCTATGATTGATGTTGTTGTGTGTGTTTAAGGTCATAGGCATAGGGACTCCAAATGAGCTGAGGTACCTTCTAAGAAGGTCGATTTTAGTTGAGTTAGGGTGCCAAAAGTGCACAAGTTAACAGAGGAGCCTATCTTAACCTATATTGAGAATTAATTTCTTTCCCTTTTTTGTAACTTAATTTCTTCAAGCTCCTAATATCCACATGTATCATGTGGCCTTCAAAAAGAAAATAAATTTTATTGACAAAAAAGTATTTAGTATTTCACATGTCTTTTACTTATGTCAAACGTTTATATTCTACAATTTAGGTTATTTTCTTATCAAGTCATTATTAACTGAGAAATACCTCTTTAGCCCACTCAATCCTAGTGTTAGGGAACATGGATAATAATTAATATATTCTCTTAAGTAAGCATTGGAGATGTTTGGCATTAGTGTCTAATCAGTAAAATTGTTATCGACTTCCATTTTCTTTGACCTGTTTAATGATTGGGACACAATAATATAACACCCTACTCTTAGTTTCATCCATACCCTACATGCCTGACTAAGGTAGGATACCACAATTCTATATCCTCATTACTACTACCAATATGAATGCAGCGGAAGGTACGTAATCTTAAAATTAATACATGATAAGGTAATGTACTAAACAAACGACAAGGTTTCCCTTGTACACAATGATTTTGACACTTGTACTAAATTATACCATCTAACCAAAAAGGAAAATCCAAACATAACATGTCCAACTAGTTCTATCTAACATAAAATAACACATCCATAATTTTTACATAAAATACCCATAATTTATCATCCATATCTGCGTTGGCATGGGCTTGTATGTTCTCACTTCCCTACCCAATCACTTGGGTGAGTATCCTTAGCTGCAAAATAGGGTCTATAGCGAGTAATTACTAAGTATAAGCCTTTATAATTTTAACAAGATGAGCATGCATCAATTCATATATACAACATTTCAAAATCATGGGCATATGACATTTAATGGTAAACAGCTCATTGTACGACTTCCTTAACAAGCATAACCGTACAACATAGTATATGGACACTAAGGATGTAAAATTCTATGTCGAAATCATTTGAAATGCTGATATGCACGTGTGAGAAGCATAGCAAATTCATGGACTTCTACACCTCATATCATAACATATACGTGCACTCCTACACTGCACGTTATCGTAGTATATATATATGCACTTTTACATTGCACATTATGATGTATGTGCATTCCCACACTGCATGTCATAATATATACGTGCACTCTCACACCGCACGTCATAACAAATAAATGGTCTTATTGAGAAACAATCATTTATTGTTTAATAGAAGTGGTCTTCTTGTGATCTAAAGGAAAATTATTCTCCCTTCAGTACATCTCAAGATCTATATTTGCTTTAACATTTTTGCTATTAGTGAATGTAACTTTAATGCATTGTTGTATTTTGTATTCCCAGACTTTGTTCCCATTTTAGATTACATATTTATTATTGAGGCACACATTCAACAATGTCATCGGAGTCTATCAAGTGCATCTTTATGCTATAGAACTTCGTCATGAAGTGCTTATTGTCTTTTGTGAATACTTTATAAATCAGGAAGGTTTTGGTTCTTAATGTATTGTGATCAGTGTTGTTAAAAGGCACCCGAGTGCTCGCCTAGGTGCTCGGGCGAGGCGAGGCGAGGTCGGAGTGCCTTAAGACAATGCTCGGGCGATGCACTTCAGTGAAGCACTACCTGGGCACTTACCTCAGTCCAGGCGTCGGGCACCTCGGGCAAGCACTCGGTTGAATGTAAACTATTTTGTCAATTGGTTCAATTGAACTGGTCGTTAGTTGGTTCAATCGAACCAAGCATAGGAAACAAACCCCTCCCCTCCCACAACCCACGAATGCACAGTCAAACCCTAACTATTGTCAAACCCCCCCGACACACCATTGCTCCATCGTTGCTACCTCCGTGCACAGCTCTCTTTGCCACCGATGAACAGGCCCTAACTATTGTCAACCCCCCCTGACACACTATTTCTCCGTCGTTGCTACCTCCATGCACAACTCTCTTTGCCATCGACGAATAGGTCTGAAGCTCCCACCACTACAACTCTCATGTGTAGTTCCTTTTGTCATTGCTACTTTCATGTGTAGCTCACTTCGCCACCAAGGGACAGCTCCGTAGCTTCCTCCACCTACAGACACACCTGGAGCTTCCTCTGCCCCCAACGTCATCGTCTATAATTTTCTTTGTCGTTGTTGTCGACATCCATAGCTTTCTTTCTCCATCATCGTTGTTGCCCTTTGTAGCTTTCTTTGTTATTGTTGTTATTGTCCAAAGGTTCCTCTATCATCACTGTCCTCTCCTTCTCCACCTTCCACTATCGGTTACTCTTCTTCTCATTACTATGCATTGTTAGAACTGTTAACCCTATTAATCCTTTAAAGTTGATATTAATCTTTAGAACTGTTAAACCTATTTAGCAAGGTTTGCAATTTCGACTTGTACCGCTCGATACAGGCGGTACATACCGGTCCGTCAGGTTGTCGGAACGTGGACCGCCCGCTACCAGGCGGTTCCGCCAAAAATCGAATGTCGAGTGAAGGGAGAAATCGACTGTCGACGGTCGATTGAGGGAGAAATCGACCGTCGGCGGTTGATTGAGCGAGAAAAAGGGAAGAAGAAGAAGAAGAGGAAAAGAATAAAAAAAAGAAAAGAGGAGAAGAAGAATACCTAGCGCGCGCGTGCGGTCCTCGCCCACGGGTCGTGGCGCTTTTTCTCCCGCGCTGGGAGAAAGATTGAGGCGACGTCACTGATAATATTTTAATATATTTAATATTATATTATATTATATTATATTATAAAATATTTATATTATATTTTAATATACCAGGCGATACGCACTGTGCATACCGCCTAGTACCGGTACTGTACCAGTACCGAGATGAACTCGGTACACCAGTATGGACCGGTAAGTTAAACCTTGTTATTTAGAACTAATTCCTATTTTTGAACTACTAATCCTTATTGAGAACTGTTAATCTCTATTTATTTAGAACTGTTATTAGAATATGGACAATGTGACTTGATACTTTATATTTTTTCAATTTAATGTTATATTTTTTATAATATTATATATTATTTAGATTTTAATTTTTTAGAGTGCCTCATCTTGCTCAGGTGAGAGCTTAGATGAGCACCTAGCACCTTGGGTGTTTTGAGACCTTGGCGCGCTTTTAAGAACACTGATTGTGATGTGACATCCAGAATCAAAAAAATCTAGAAATTAATTGGTACATGTAAAGTGGCATTATAGGATTTTGCTGGTGAATATACAGATGTGCCACTTGTCTAGAGCAAGCATTTCATGGTTAGCCTGTTGAATCGTCAACAGTTCTAATATTTGTTTGTTGTCAAACTATATTTCGTGTTATATGATAATGATTTTATACAAGCCTGTTGATTAAAAAAAAGTAGTGTCTGTAAGGAAAATCTGAAAAGAATTTGATATGATTAAAAGCGTAAGAGAGTGTGTGTGGGTTTGGGCAATCACCAGCAATTTAGACCTTAGATTATCTTTTAGGGTATGCTAAAAGCAGAATCTTCTTCGACTCTGAGTCGAGTTACAAGCTTGATTATGCTCTGATATGGCTGGCATGTTATGTTTGAGGCAGCAGTATTATCATATTATGGTACGTTGTAAAGAATATAAACTAGTACTGATGAAAGATGAGATTGATCCGGTGAAGCCTTATGCAACCAACCCTTGCTTATGCAGTGTCCTTTATTGTTATTACAGCTTCAGTCATTACTTAATATGCGGCGCTGCAGCAGAAATTCTTGGAAAGCAATTATAATATTTTTAATCTTTATAACATCTTGTTTTGACGATTACTCCATCAATTGATCCACCAATCTGTTTTCTCATAGGTGGACATAAGGGTGGCACCTGGGACTCATGCAACTGAAGCAGCAGGTACTGCAATGATCTTGTTTGTGTGTCTGCCTATACGGCTATCCCATTCTTCTCTTCTGTTGGTGGTACATTTCTGCTGCTGAAGTTGTTTAATTTATTGTTTTCTCAGTGAATAAGCAGTTAAATGACAAAGAACGCATAGCAGCAGCTCTGGAGAATCCTAATCTAATGTACATGATCAACAGGTGCTTAGAACCAACCTATTATTACTGATCTTGGGACCTCCCGGAATTATGGAGACCACTGTTTGTATGTTTCTCCTGCCTTCTATCCCACCACTTTTCTTACTGCTGTTTTGAATGTTTCAAGGATCTCACTTGTATAATTGTATTCATTTTGTGAACTATGATTATTTAGAAACATAAAAATTCCTGTGATCAATAAAAGCAAATAGTTTTGACATACGTTAAGGTAATTAAGAGACATGCCACTATCACAATTTTGTTTCTGTGGAATAGCAGCACAGTGCAATCTAGGATGTGCATGCAACACCATTGTTTGTCTATAGATTAACATGAGTTTTTTTTTTTTTTTTTTTGTTAATAAGGGAGTCGAGGTCTGAGGAGAGTCGATGTAAGTTTATTCTCCTATGTGACGATAAATGACATTTCTTTTAAACCTATGATATTTCTTTTATTTCCTTTTTCATCACTTCTCTACTCTATGAAGTCAATTGAGTTGTGTTTTTTTTTTTTCTTTTGTTTGTTTTTTTATTTTTTTCACCTCATAAGATGCAACCAAGTTAATCAATCGACAAGATCCGAATATCTTAGCCATCCAAGAAAGTGGGCAAAACACATTTTTTTCAGAGTGGTCACTCCAAGATGAAAACTTGAATGCAGAAACTAACGAAAAATGAAGCTTTTATTTTATAATCTTTAATTTGTTCCTTTGTCATGTTTGATGAGAAATCGAGTGGAACAGAAAAAGAATCACCTCATTGACAAAGAGTAGTGGAGTAGTGGCTCTTAGTGTTGCTAATTTTGAGGTAACAATAACAAAAGATAGAAAAGAAAGAAAGTACGATGCTCCGCCATCCGAGAGGGGTTCTCAATGCACTTAGAAATCATGGTTACATTTCTTTCTAATGGTTGATCCGTATATTTTTTTTAGATTATGTTTTTTATCATATCAAATAAATTCATACGGACGAGAGCATGATGCTATAGAATGGCAGTCCAACCCGTGTTGGAATCACAGTCAAGGCCAGCGAAGTCAAATTTGCATTCAGAAGAAATATAGGCCTTTAGATCTTCTTTAAAGATCACCGTGTACAAATGCAATAATTTTTATACCTAAAAGATTTTTTAGGTCACAACTACCAGCCTTTGGAATGCAAGAAAGACACCTAAAACACAAAGTGTGAAGTCATCTGAAGCAGCATACCAACGCTCAAATGGTAAAGAGAACAGATCTGAGTGCTTGTCTCTCACAATGACAACAATTATTTATTTCACTACTATTTAAATGTCACTGTATACGGCCTGTTTGGTAAATCCACTACAATAATTTCCGTACTCTATACAAAGAAAGTGTGCAGAAGTTTTTTTTTTTTTTTTTTCCAAGCCCAGTAGCGGTAAAACAAATCCATTCGGGCATAATATTACTGATTCTTTGGTTCGGATCGAAGGAGCAATGCAAATGCAACTTATTCGTGAAGCCTGGAATTTCTAATGGTAGTGGCTAGAAGGTCATTAGATCGCCCTTCTGTTGCTTATGCTGTTTTTTAGGGTTTTGATCCTCAGAAGTGCTCCCTCCTATTTTACCGAAGATCATCTCATCAAGATCATCAAGGACGCCATCATCTCCATCCGACCTTGTTTGGGAACCTGGTGGTTTTCTGATGAGGGCATCTTCTCTGGTAGCTCGAGGAGACTCTTCAGGTTCCACAGCGACTGGTATCACTGCAGGCTCTGGTTCAGAATTCGCAACAGGAGGCTTCCGCAGCTCTTCATACTTGGAGAGGATCTTCTGAAGTTCATCATTTACATTCAAGGCCTCGAAAAGCACTGCCTCGTTATCACCGGATGTCTCTATAATTCTTTGGACAGTGCGTTGACTTTGTTGGCATTGCTGAAAGAGGGTCGTCGTCAAATCATCCTGAAAGCAGATGAAGAATGATGACATTCAGAGATTATACTAAAGTATCAACACGTCCACAGGCAGCAGAATTTAGAAATTATTATTTTTAATCAGGCATAGGTAACCATGACAATTTCTTAACAGCCAATGGAAGGGAATTATGTTGAGAAGTTTGTTGTAGCTTAGAATAACAAAACTTATCCATAGCACTTTGATCATCATTACCACTTCTGAAACTCCAGCTTCATCGAAATAATGCTTAGTGTTCAGTTGAAATAACTTCTTCTCTAAGTTTTCCTTCTAGTAACAAATATACTGAAACCCCTAGATGCACGATTGCTCTAGCATGTTAGAAATCAAATTTTGAAAAGATAAGGAGAAACAAATTATTTCTGTTCATATCCAAGTCTATGTCAATTTTATATAAAAAAAAAAAAGGGTTTGATTGCATATTCTAACTGAAAGCCCAAGCAATGATAATGCAGTATTGTACCCTAGTATGAACTCATCTGGTCTAACATGACTTGTGTAAAGAAAAGGGAGGGAGCCGACAACAGGGCTGGCATAATCCATGCTTGCACTAGTTGGCTCTAATATGTAGAAGATGTGTCAGATAGTAACTGATTCAGTAGTAGCATGTCATGTATTGATCCTTGGATATAGCTGCAAAATCATATTCAGGTTTACTTGCCAACAGCTATGTTCCATACCAGCTGCTCAAAGGATGTGTTTGAACTGACTTCTCTCAGTCTGTTCTTATCTGTAAAAATTCTATTCAGCCATTAATTCAAGTAACTCTAATGTTATGTTCAGTCATAAGATGACCGGACACTAATACTGTTTAACTCTTGCACAAAGGACACTAGGACAGGTAGTATGTCTATCCTTAGTATTCCAGAATACCATATTCTTCATGTAGTTAAAAAAGCAAAAAACAAAATAACAATATGATAGCACAAATTCATACTCTCACAATGGCAGAAGGGACGAATAGCAGAAACACAGGCTCGATGATATCTGCACAGTTCTATGTTCACAGAGCCCATCAGCTATCCCCCCACCCCCACATTCTCATGCAATTAATTAAAAACATATGAAATCAAACTATTTTTTATTCGTTAATTATTTTAATATTCTTATGTAATTTACCAGATCTTCCAAATCAATGGTAAAACGGTGAGCTAGAAATGTTGAAAGTTCACCATTGGACTCGACAAAATCATGTTCCAACAAGTACAACAATACACCATAAGACAGTGCAAAAGAACATATATGAATATAAGGACAGAACAGTTCGAGAATCATAGAGCCTTTATGATGTAGAAAGCACAAAAGTATCGAGAAGAAATAAATTGCAAAACATAAACTAGGAGCCTAAGACAAGTGCTTTATCAATGGACTTGTATGGTAACAGCTATGTGCATGGCAGTTTGCTATTTTGCTGAAACAAAGCACCGTGCCAGAAGATGTAATTGCTAGTCAGATGAACAGTGGAAAGTAAAAGAAAAATAACATAGGACATATCTACTGATTCCACTGTCCAACAGTTTAAAAAAGAAAGCATGGACATTATGGTTTTAATCACCTGTAAAGCTTCTTGATGTGGTGAAGATGATAAAATGGTGGACAGAAGTTCAATGCTGTTGCGAGCCACATCAAATGCTTCCTTTGTTTGTTCAGCAGTGAAACTATGCACATGAAAATCATTAGATGTTTGCTGCTGAATCACACTGTTATATGATAGTGTCTCTGAAACTGAACGTGGTGGAGTAAATATCGGAGCTAAGCTTTCAACGTCTCTTCCGGGAAACCGAACACCTCGAGATTTCAGGCTCTAAAAGAAAAAAGATAAAGCTGCTCACAAGGTAGAATACACAACGTTTGTACCATATATGTCATTAGAACAAATGTGTGAGTAATAATCAAACATGGAAGCAAAGACGAAAACTGAAATATCCATTACTCTTTTTATAATAATAATTTAATTACAAGACACAAATTAGTCCAAATTAAAAGTGGACAAGCAAGCTGGACCATGACCAAGGGAACCATAAACTTTCTCCATCTGTTTGTAGTCAAACTATAGATAGCATTCGATGTAAGTGCTGTCCAACTGATGCCAAAAGATACCTCTTTTACCATTAAGCAGCACGTAGCCTACTGCTGCTACAGGTTACCAACAAAGCTAAATTATTGCAAGATATTAACCATTAAGGGCTAGGTTCCAACAGCTAAAGAATTAAAATCCACAATATATGGAAATAAAGAAGTGAAACTTTTGATGCAATACGTCAATAGTCTAACCTTGTAGGTTTCTTCAAAGACTGGCAAGTATCTGAGTTCCTCTCCAGATTCCCCCCATGCTTCGATCATGACAAGAGCCTTGTTCCTGTTATTCACCACAGTCTGTGGATCATCAATCAACTTGACCATCTCATCTAGGACTCTCTCAGCAGCAACCTCAGAAAAAGACTTCTCACAGTTTTTTACACAGGTCTCAAGGAGAACTAAAGCAAGATATTGGACGGTGGGATTCTTCAACATAATTCGCTTTTTGATGCCACGGATGAATTCGACGCTGTGGAACTTTTCACTGTTAATCATGTCGCAGATCTCAAGGTTGGCAGACCAGTTAGGACCATCCAAGTTTTCTGAGGTGGCATCCTCGACAATTTTCTCAGCTTGGTTTTGAACTTGGAAGAAGTCCTTCATCTTAGTACTCACAGAGCTCATGCCAGCCGTCATCTTCCGGCTCACCTCAGACCCGCTAATCTTCAGACGCTCGCCAAAGGCGCTGACTTTATCCATGAGGTTGTCACCCATCCCAGGATGAGAAACAGGATTCGTATAACAGAAGTCCTGTAATCCAAGAACAAAGCATTCACCTCAAAGTTAAGGGTTTCAGAAGCAGAGGATATCAAGCGTACATCATAAACCTTTTCGATATACTGAAACAACATGGACCAGAAAAAAAAAAAGGAAAAAACCACAATTGATTGCTAAAGCGGATTTTTTTATGTAATCGATGTAGCAAAGTACACCTGAACTCCAACAAAAAGACTACCACGAGTTGTTCGTGTAATACGAAAGAAAATCTATGCTGTCCTGTCGGATTGGTGCTAAGCGATCGGAGGAGTATTTGACCTCAACAATTGAAGAACTTGACCACTAACCCCTCTTCAGCTTCAGTCATGTGAACAACTGAACGAAATTGTATTCGGAAGCAATAATCTACGGTGATTAAAAGAAGAAGAGGGATTATTGGTCCGAACAGAGAAGAGTTTGAGACCTCCGTTCCGGAACCACGAAATCAAGCAAAAACAATTACACTTTTTGAGGAATCAATCGATTCGCTTAGCATCATGAACGATGTTTCTACTTAGAAACAACTAACTAACCACGGAGGGGTTGGGGTTCCCAAAGTCGATCACAAGTACGGGGAGAAGAGAGTCGCCAAGAAGATAAATGGTACCTCGGGATTAAAAGGCGATGGAGAAGATAGATAGATAGATAGATTTCTTCTTCTCCTGCTGTTCCTGTGCCCCTTTTGCTCTTCCGTACTTTTTCTAGAAGTCCTTATTTCTCTCTCCTGCTCCCCTCGGCCGTGGACTTCCTTCCACTTTGACGGTCAGCTTTGGACATTGAATAGTAGAGGGTGACTTGGAACGGGTCGAGGGATCGTAGCCGTTGGATCAAGCACGGGTCTTGCGGATGTACGGCATCGTTGGATCTCAGCATGCACTTGGACGGTGGAGAGAGCCGATGACGGAAAGGAAGGCGTGGTTGTGTTGGTCGAAGTAGCAATAAACGCGAGAAGGCTTATATATTTTTTTATTCTTTACAAAATCATCGGTAAATAAGATGATGAGTGCCCCCTTATTCTATTTGTTGAGAATTTTTTATAGTTAATTATTAAAGTTAAAAAAATTTAATAACATTAATGGAATCATTCAAGTAAAAGTCCGAAGATATTTTCATACAAGTGAAAAAATAGACGAACATCATCTAATAAAAAACTAATAACGAGGTTTTTTTTCCCTTCCATTTTTTAATATTAAATAACCTACTGCATAACACCCGACTCACGACAACGTATAACAAGTCGTGGTTCCTCTACATCCATCTCATTTTAGTCAATATATATAAAAACATATGCATATTTCTTATAGAGAATCTTGGTAAGTTTTCTAATACTTGATCCAAACATTTATTGTTGTTGATTTTTAATTTCCTATTTTGATGACACAAATTAGGAATATTTAGATATTTCATTTTTAATATTTTTAACTAAATCTAATTAATATTAAATATATTTAATAGCGGTTGATTGAGTTTATTGAATCTGTAAAGAGTAACACCAAATTCAATATATCTTTTCCTTTTTGCAAAAGAATTCTATTTTTCACTTTACAAATAAGTCAGCAGAAGTTTTCTCATAGTTTTTTTTATAAACTGTTGTGATGAAAAAAACCTCTACCTTGACCCTATTTTAAATAAAGTGCGTTATAAGAAATTAATTTATCAATTGTACATTTGAGTGCCCAAAAAAATCATTAATTAAATCATTTGAAATAGGACAATAGTTATTAGATTTTTTTTATTTTCATGAACCTCCTTTTTTAGGAATCGTAAAACAATGAATTAAGAAAAGATATGACTGTACCAACAAAACAAGAAAATCATATTAAAGTTCTTACATATGAAAAGTGGTAGAATCAATGAATCAGCATAAAAGTTCTTACATATGAAAAGTGAGCTTTTCACCTTCAAGATTTCATCTGCTTTCCATTGTACACAAAAAAGAATAAATATAAAAAACTTGAATTATACGAATAACAGAAGACATACTTTGAGAATGATCTTCTAATGCTTGGAGACGGACGGTCTTCAGTCAAAATAAAGAGAAGCAAACAAACTCGTTAACTCTCATATTTGACTGGAAAACTAAATCTTACTAAAAAGAAAGAAAAGAAATGAAAACTAATGTATCTGACACCGGCAGTAGATGTTGTCATATCTAATTCATAGGGGAACAAGAACTAGATAGTACAAAAGGAATTTGCTCATGTTAGCATTAATACATATCAGATATATGGATCCTCCTCAGAATGTCTTACCACTCAATAAAAAGAACGGAGCTGGTGCTGCTTGTGGACAACGAGCCTGGAAATTACTATATACGCCGTCGGGCAGTTGATGCAAACCGCAATACTTGTAGAAATATATGGCTCCTGAATCCTGCTCAATATTCTTCGTTAATGCACCGTTACTTGTGTGCCAGTGGATAAAGGCCCCCGAGAATGCAGAGTTCATGATAAGTTAAGGTTGATACAGCTAGGCCCTTCACCTTTTAAAGGCTGCAGAATCTGTGTGAAGCTCCATTCAATTGACTTACGTAGCAGAGATACCACCAGCAGGCTTAGTGCAAAGTTTCGGAGGGCAAAATTGATCTGTCAGACAGAAGAGTAACTTTAGTCCTTTTTAGTCCCAATGTATTGCACACAATGAAATTATTAAGAAAGAATGCATAGAAAATTATGAGTTTCTAAACAAGCAGAGTTGCCATAAAAAGAATATATGCACTTCCAGAGATTTATAAGAGCACATGTAGTGAGTGACACATGAGAGAAGAATGTTATAGATAATGAGGATGATGAACCATCAGGCAGCATCAGATCTTTATGACTAATTCCAGAACTTACATGATCAAATCTCTCGACTTGTTTTGATACTTGGTATACAATTTTATCCAAAGAATTTCAGTTATCACACTGTATAACCAGTTAGTTGGACATCAGAGGACCATGAATGTTCGAATGGTTTTTGATCTTATTTACCCACAATCTATAGGATGTTTATTGGTTCTAAAAGCATGGTATTACAACTGGTGATTACTGGATGATACATTGTTTCTTTTCTTGTTGTCAATCTTTTAAATAGTGTCTTTCAGACAGTTCAAATGATGGACAGTTGGAAACTATGTCAAGAAAACTAGTGTCGTTTGATTCGACAAATTTAAGTAGATCATGAAACAAGAAGTTTCGACATAGCATGGAGTATAATAGGATGCTAGTGATTTATGATGGCTGCTGCATAGGATCGAAACTGAAAGTGACAGGGAATATCCATATTATCAGTGGAAAGCAGCAGGAAAGAAAAAGATGTATTTGCTTCAAGACTAATGGAAAACAAAATCTGAACGGACCAAGGAAAGAAACACTAATTTTAGTCCAATTGACATCCTTTCCACTGGGTAATGTGGAATCTGACAATACACAACTTTACCAGCATAAACATGAAAATGTGCCTTGACAAAAGCTATATAGCAGAAACAGTCCATGTAATGTGGAGTCTGACGATGCAAAGAACTTTGCCAGCATAAACATGAAAATGTGCCTTCACAAAAACTATGTAGCAGAAACAAACCATGTAACCACCCCCAACTCATGAAAGTCAACATGGAGTTTTCCAATTTTGCAAGCCCATTTACACTTTTCAGGTCACATGGTAATAGATAATGTACACCATTAATAACAGTAAAGCACAATACCCCAATGATCCAATAGCCTGTCTAACAATACAGCTTTCATTTGTGGTTCTATTTGTATGTTTTCTATTCTTAATAACATCTTAGCAAATTGCTCATCTTCAATCTCTATGCTCATGATCAACCTTTCTAAAGAGTTTAAAGTCATTGGTTATCACAAGCTTAATGCTGATGCACTTTTCTGTTAATTCCAAATTTGATTGTAAATCTACCTTAATTCTGCCAAGAAAGTGCAGTATATTCATACAGATAAAATGAAGGAACAAATGTCTGAACCCTAATATCTTCACACTATTTCCACGATCCTTCAAGGAATTTTAACATCATGAGACCTAATCACTTGGAAGTTAACGTCCACTGCCCACAACAATGCCATATCCAATTAGTTTTGTCATAAACAAATCAGCACTATTTCCTAGACTTTTGAGTGTTTCCAAACCTGAACTTCAGCCTTTTTAAGTAACCCAAGCCCAGAATGCAACACTTCACTATTGTATGACAAATTGAAGAATCAATTTGGATAGCAACAATACTGCCTGGCATGGACTATCGTACTGCCTGAAGTGGTATTAAGCAGGTGCCACAAACTGGTCCCAGAGCTGGTTTAGGTGCAGATCAGTCCACTCCAATCTGCCACAGACCAATCTGTACAAAGGGTGTTCGATGTAATGTTTGTTTGTGTATTTCTGTAACTTTCAGTTTTGTTCATGCTTTTGCACAACATGTAGAGGGCTTGCAGTAGGCTTGGTAGCATCATATTAGTTTGCTTTTGTGGTCGTTTAGTCCTGTAAACGCAGGTTGTGCACTGTTGCCATGCAGTGGTAAAACTGCCTAAAAATAAACCATTCAAATAGCCATTTTAGGGGTTTTCTAACTCCACAGAGCAATGCGGAGTGTCAACCAATACAGCAGCATGGAGCTACCCGAGTGACACATGGCTATATGGGCCTTTGAGGTATTGTCTAGGACAGGTTCGTTGTCTAATTATTCTATAGTAGTGTCATGTGAAATTTTGTGAGAATTTTTGGCCATCACGGATCACCTTGGACACTTTGTCGCACGACCTTTCAGAGCTTGCAAAATCTATATTTGTAATTTACATTGTCTATCGAGTGTTTGCTGAAATGTCTGCTTGTGGAATCTCGAGTGAACACTTCCTCTAACTCGTCTTCTCTTTTGTAGGTCCTTAAGGGATCATAAGAGACCGGAAGAGTTGCTCGGAGATTGAATAAGTTATGCAAATCTCACAAAGGCGAGGGGAAATGCTAACTCAAAGAATTTAGTACACATGCAAGGGTTTGTATACGGATGATGGATTGTCCATGGCCATCCCAAGGGGACTAAAACTCGGCACCATAAAATATGAAAACTTTATTTTCGGCATGAGAAGGAAATTTACATAGGAGGCTAAAGTGTGTTATAGGTTCAACATGTTACTAGGCCTTGAGGGGCATAGCAAGGGCTATATTGGCAAAGAGTCACAATATACCAAAGTGCATTCATGATAATGGAACAATGCACAATATGTTCAGCAAGGCAAAGTAGTCTAAGGTTACGATGGCCTCCAAAACTTTTAGAGAAAATGATGCAAAGAGAAAAATTGTTCCAACAAGACATATACTTAAGATGAACAGTCTCGATTCTCCAGAGAAAGAATCATGTGCAACGAACCACACGTATTGAGGGAGATATCTCAAAACAACAGCTCCATAAAGCTTAATGGATTAAGTGAGCGACAAGGAGTCGTCGCATGATCTTATATAAGGTAATGAGTTGTTGGCCGCATTACGAGTGTGGAGATCAGACTCAACGGATAGCTAACATGTGGAATGGTGGGCACTGGAGCCACCATCAACTCAATACAAACCGAGGAGTAGAGCAACTTGGGAGAAATTTATGAATTGCCCAAGCCGAATAAAGGTAGTCGATATAAAAGATGGAACATAGAGTGGGGGCGCAAAGCTTTCCTTAGAGGTCAAGGAAATAAACTCTTGCAGAGGCAAGAGCGAGATCATATCGTTCCAGGGTACCTCGTTCTAATAGAGCAAACGCATCTTGTATGATGCCAAAGTTGAAGGGAGTTTCGAGGCACATGCACTTTATCTAGACGAAACAATTGACGAACAAACTAAGGCGACTCAACTTGTGAATGCAAAGAGGACACAAAGGCAGATACTCTTAAAGAATATATAACAATGCTATCATTCAAGCTGTCACAAAGGAAGCTGTGAGCAGTGGAGATTGTGCTAGGGACAAGAGCCTAGTATCCAAACAATGGTGTATAAATTTCAACGAAGTTAGTAGACTTCAAGAGTTGCTCAGCGATGGACTATCCTAGAGTCGCACTTCGAATGTGTGTGACCTAAGAGCAGATGGACGAAGGTCGATTATCGAAGGAGCGAACATAATAAAAAATAACAAGCCCTGCGATGTGCTGATAGAGGCCACACATGAAGAGATCGTAATTCAAGTTTATCCCACAAAGATCATAATGCAATAAAGATGTTACCAGGAGAAGACATGATGTAACAGATTGCAGTGGAATAGTTCGAGGCAATACAACATACACGAGACATGAGGGACTTGATCGGAGCTACTGGGGGCTTCACTTTGGTAAGCAACATGATGGCAAAAAGGGCTATGGATTTAAAGAGTGAATGTCATGGTACCGCAGAGGCAAGATCTTCCGTGTATGTACCAAATTTTGCATCAGATGAAAGTCTTGCTCATTAGCATATGGGGGCTATGTACCATTGAGGGGGATTTCGAATGAAAGCTTTGCTCTAAGACGAGATAAAATTTTACTCTTTTCAGGCAAAACTTCTCATATTTTAGAAGTTCAATAAGCAATGAGGAGGCAAATTGTAGTAGGTAACTCAACACAAAAAGTGCAAATACTTTAAGTTCTTCAAAAGTGTAAGCAAACAGCAAGCGAAGGCTAGTAACCAGCTTGATGCATGAAGTACAACCCTCGGGGAGGCGAGTGAAGTCAAATACTTTTGCTTTCTCAACTCTTATGAGAATGGGAAAAACCGAGTACCTCAGTTCTCTTATTTATCTAGCAAAGTAGATCTGCACATGTTCAAAGATCCTTCGAAGAGATTTGGTGGAAAACAATAGTTGTCAAATCCACACCAATAGCGATTAATTCCACCAAGAATAGATTGTTCGTTTTATTTCCCAATAAAATGTTAATCTAAAGCAAAAGTGATGCAAACCTACATTGAGGCAATAACAAAGTAGAAGAGGAATCGATAAGCAAATTTTTTGTAGATAAAAGACCTCAAACAGACATTAAAGCGATGCAAAACGTTTAAGAGACTAACGCACAACAAGGAAGGTCTTTTCCTTTATCTAAGGGATCCATAGGACCCAACAAAGATCAACACAACTCGACCGACCCCACACCAGAGTCATCAGAGTCACTGGCGAGTTGAAGCAACGTTCATGGATTAAAGTTTGACTACTTAACAATAATGGTGGAGAGCAACAGAAAGCTAAGAGAGGTGCATTAAGCTCAAGCAGAAGACTAAAGATTCAGCAAAAGCGAGGAGATATAGCATTTGCAAAGGCTTCGATGAGGACATCGAAGGAATAAGCAGGGAGAATGTCATGAACAAATCTATACAAAGGATGTTCAATGTAATGTTTGTGTATGTTCATGTCTTTTGTCTATGCTTTGCACAATATATAGAGGGCTTACAATAGGCTTAGTAGCCCCATTTTGGTTTGGCTTTTGTGGTCGTTTTAGTCCTGCAAACGCAGGTTGTGTGTAGTTATCACGCAAAGGCAATACTGTCCAAAATAAGCCACCCAAGGACCATTTTGAGGGTATCTAGCTTTGGGAAGTGGTGCGGAGTGTTAGCCAGTACAGCACCATTGAGCTACCTAGGATGCACATGGTTGGATGGGCCTTTGGGGTATTGTCTAGGGCTAGTTCGCTATCTTGTTCTACATCAGTGTCATGTGAGCATTTGTGGGGACTTTTGGCCACGACGAATCACCTTGGACCCTTTATGCGTGATCGTTCAAAGCCTACGAAATTTATGTTTATAATTTTCGTTATTTATCAAGTGCTTACTAGAGTGTCTACTTATAGAATCCCGAGTTAAACGTTTCATCTGACTCGTCTTCTCTTTTGCAGATCCGTAGCGGATTGGTGCATAGGAAATGTGAGGTGTAGCGATCATGCCTCACTATCATCCAATATGATTGAATTCCTAACATTATTGACCCCCTACCAGTCAATAATGGTTAAATTTCGACCATATTAGTGTTATTTCGAGTGACACCAGGCCCCAATGGTCAAATGACAATTGGGAGTTGTTTTGGCCTTATAAAAGCCCCTCCCTTCCCATCTTTCATGTAATCTCATCCTCATTCTATTTCTCACTCTAAATCACTCATTAAACTTGTTTAATCTTTATATCAATGATTAATGGAAATTAATTGATTTCCATTAATCAATTGTGTCTCCAAGTAATCGATTGATTGATTGTTTGGATAAAAGAGGAACTTGAACTCAAGGTTGGATGGAATGTGTCTCCAATTAAATGTATTTAACTTCTCTCTATGGTTTCCTTATCATGTCATGTAATTAGCATAAAGTATACTGGTAACTCTTGTCTGATTAGTGACTAATAATTAATTATGACTTAATTAGAGGAATTTAAGAAGAATTAGCATAGATTGACCATGTATTATCTTCTTGCATGATTTACGAGCTTATTATATGATGTTTTATAAGTAATTAGAAGCTTATTAATGCATATTTAGGTATCAAATTTAATTTTGATATCAATAAATTAGGGAAAAAAACGTGAAAAAGGGTTTTTAATTTTGGCTGATTTTTCAGCCCAATACTAACCGGTCTAACTAGTGACTGATAGACCTGGTCGGCATGAAATGATGAACCATGTCACCTGGTATGGTAGGTAAGGATGGGTACTTAATGGTTTGATAGCCTAATGACAAGTGGAACAAGGTAAACTAGGCAGTATAAAGCATGTACCACTTGAAACAAGGCCTATAGTAGGTAGTAATTTTTTTAATTTTTTAAACTTTTTCAGAAACACAACACGTACCAGCATACCGATGCACAATATGCTGATACAGCTTGGACCCATATTCAAGGTTCGCGAAACCATACCATATCGTACCTAGCGGTACGCCTAGGCATACTACTCAGTACGAGTATATATATATATATATATATAATAAAGTAAAAAAATAAAAAAAGGGTGGCATCGTCGAGGCGACGTTGCCTCGTTCCTTCTCTCCGCGCTGGGAGAAGAAATTGCTGCAAGCAACGGTTCATGCGAGCAATGGATTGTGCGGGCGAAGGGATCAGGAGAACAGCATCGACTCCATATTCTCCCTTTTCTTCTCCCTCTTCTTCTTCTCCCTCTTCTACTTTCTCCCTCCGCTATACCGCCCGAAATTGACCACCGACGGTCAAAATCGACCGTTACTGGCCGATTTTGGGTGGTACCAGGACGAAAATAACCCTAATAGGCAGTATCGTCCGATAGTGGGCGGTCCCCGTTTCAGTCAGTGGGTGGATCGGTACATACCGTCCAGTACGGGCGATATCCATCGATATTGCAGTCCTTGCCCGTATCAGTCCAAGCCATGTGATCATACCCTCCTTGCAATCATCAAACAAGACTCTCACAAGTACCATAAAAAGGCCAAACTTGAAAATTCTCTAAGTGCCAATGACATGCAAATTAGAATAAAATCAAGAAATAAACAAAAGAATATCTTAAATTTATCCAAGGACATCTCCTTGTAGTTATGAAAATCTTAAGCAACTAAAGCAAGGAAAAAAGAATGCCTTAATGACAAGAGAACCTGCCAAAAGATTCATAACCATGGCTGTGAAAGTGAGACAATGGAGTTCGATGCATTTAGTCCTTTACATCCATATATAGCAGATTCAAGAACATTATAATGTTCAATCATGGAATCATATGCAGCCTGAGAAAAGACCTCCTTAGCCTGCAAAGTTAAGAACGTAGTAAAAGAACTGACATGACAAATAACATGGGTTGATGCAAAGAACTTTCAAGGAGAGAAGAAATTTGGGCACCAAATGTATATTTGACTAACATGAAAGACTCTTATTACAGGAAGGTTCAGAAACTATTAAGAATGGCTATATGGATTAGGATGTGCACATTTCAATACCAAGTAGAAACCACAAAAATTCAAATGGAATTAGATATAGAACAAATGTCAGTACAGGAACCACAATTCATGAGAACAATTTCAAAATAACTAGTCAGCTTACAACCCAAATTCTTGAAATTTATTGGCATTTCTAATCCTTCAGTTGTTTCAGTAGGTGAATATTCTGTTACTTCTGATAAGCAAATTCTGATCTAAAAGCTGTCATTTGGTGCTATAACTCAAAATATGGCATTTCAAGGAATTACACAATAAATTAATTTTGACAAATCTAACACTATGCTATCTAAACAATTTTTCATCATATACCTATTATAGCATATCTTAAATTTAGAGCACGTTTTGAAAGCCAAGTAATGATACTCATTTGCAACATGGGGATCAAGGGTTTGAATCATTGAAGCAGCTTTGCCTATAAGTGTAAGGTGCACCAATTAACTCTCTGCAGACAACTAACAAAAGCCTCATGAATTGAGTCATACTTTTTTTATTATTTCTATACAGTGATTGCAAAAGGTGCTTTGGCGCTCGCCTAAGCACTCGGGCGAGGCAAGGCGAGGCCTGAGCGCCTCACTCAATCTCTAGGCGGCACTTCTCAAAGAGGCGCGCGTGCCGCCCCAGCGCCAGCGCGAGCGCCGGGTTAAACCAGCGACTGAACCAGGTTTTTAGCTTTGGTTCTGTCGCATTTGCTTTAGTTGGTTCAATCGAACCAATTAACGCACTGATATCAACCCTAAATCCCTAATCCTACTCGTGAATTGTGATTACGTCGTCGACATTTCTCTGTTGTCGTTGTTGTTGCCTCTCTCGATACTGTTGCTCTCCGCTGCTACTGTCGCTGCTCTCCGCCGTCATCGCTATTGTCGCTGCTCTTCGTCGTCGTCACTCTTCGCTCTTGGTCATCGCTATCATTGCTCTCACGCTCGCTACCCGTTGTTGCTCACCGTTGTCCGCCGCTACTCTCGATGGCCTCGCTCTCGCTCGCCTCGCTCTACTATTAACAATATACTATTAACTTATTGTTAACAGTATACCGTTAACTTATTGTTATCAGTATATTATATATTTTTTTATATTTTTATATATTTATATATTATATTATATATTTTTTATATTTTTATATATTTATTAATTATATTATATATTTTTTTATATTTTAGCGTCTTGCTTCGCTGGGGTGAGCGCTAGCAAGGTTTGACTTACCGGTCCGTACCGATATATTGAGTTCATCTGATCGATGCGGTATGTCTGATCACGTACCAGATATTAAAATATAATATAAATATTTTATAATATAATATTATATTATATACTATTAATATATTAAAAATATTTAATAAAAGAGAAAGAGGCAACGTCGCCTCGATCTTTCTCCCGCGGAGAAAAAGCTCGCGACCCACGGCGACAAGCGCAGTCTTGGACGATGGTGCAGGCGAGGATTGTGCGCAGCGCTAGGTATTATTTCTTCTCCTCTTTTCTTTTTTTCTTCTTTTCCTCTTCTTCTTCTTCTTCCCTTTTTCTCGCTCAATCGACCGCCGACGGTCGATTTCTCCCTTCAATCGACATGACGGCCAACGATCGATTTTGGCGATCTGCCGTAGCAGGCGGCTACCGACAACTGGCGGACCGGTATGTACCGCCCGTACTGGGCGGTAAATGTCGAAATTGCAAACCTTGGCGTCTAGCGCCTCGGGCGTTTTGGGACCCTGGCGCCTAGCGCTTTTTCCATCACTGTTTCTACATTTGCAACACTTGTCCATCAGCATATATGTGCAGTCCCATTAGTTCAAGTATCTCTAGCAACTTGAACTAATTCTAGCAATTGCTTAACAATTTTCAATAGTTGGAAATAAATGAATGATACGTGTTTGAAGTTCAGGCAAATTATTGCATAAGCCATCATCTTCAGAACTTTTTGATAAACCTCAAGCACAAATTGTTACACATGAATATTAACCGTCCCCATGCATGCTTTCTATGATTAATGAAAGTTTACGTTGACTTAACACTTGAGAGATCTTTTTCTACAACAAACCTTAATAAATTTAGAAATCTAGCCACATCGCAATACAAATTAATATAAACTTTAGCTAATTTTATCATTAGGGGCATTGAAATTTGATATTAGAACAAGCACACAACTACATCAGAATAATCATGTAAAATCTGTAGGATAGTAAAATACAAAGATTATCACTAACCTCATCAGGGTTCTCACAACCAGCTGTGATTTCAGCAAAGTTAATTTCTGGAGCCACGGATAACCCAATTCCATGAAAAGAAATTTTTCTTCTCTCACCAATTTGCTTTTCTACCTAAATAGATAAATTTTATAAGATCATGATACAGTGTGCCAAGTCTAGACCACAACTCTTAAGTAGATCATACCTCTCGTGGTGGAGGCATAACCTCATAACACAGCAATGCTAGGGGATACATGTACCCAACTACACCAGAATGGTCCAAAAGCCTCCTCATATTGTCCACTGAAGATGCATCAAATGGTGCCTGCACTCAATGTCATCAGCACAATAAATCTTTAATTAATCCTTGTTTTGAAGTCATTGGTCTTTCTTACAAGAACCTCTTTTGCAGTTTGACCATGCATTAGATGGGTTTTTATATTCAATTCTTTGCCAAGTAACTTTTAGTCAAGTAGGACAAATATAACAACTGATACTGAGAATCTACTTGTGACCTAGTCTAGCATGAGTTAGGGATATATAACTTGAAGCCTGCATGGTCATGCATGACCTGTTGTAGCACTCCTGTAGGGATTTCTTTATTTCTGAAGGGCAGGTTGTCATCTAAAGTTTCCCAGATGCCCATACCTTGGTGGATGAAAGACACCTCTCAAATTTGAAAAGGCTTCCACAAAACTAGTTGTAGGAGGCTTCACATGATCCACACCTCAACAGCCTCTATGGGCCACAACAGACAGCTTATAGAGCAAAAAGATAGGAATGACCCTCGGATTTTCAAGAAATTGTGTCTACTTACATCATAATACAGATGAATATAAAGAGTCATAATTTCTTAGAGATCTAAATGGTGAATGAATCCACAATAAAATTTAGAATGATCAAATTAAAGTGTAATTTAAACCAAGGATTAACATATAGCTCAAAATGGTACGATACAGTATGGGCATTACATACCGGTCCGATGGAATACTGAGATGTGAACCGCCCTATATCGGGCGGTGTATATACCGGGGGGGGGGGGAGGGATTGGGTGTGTGTGGGTGGGGTGGGTTCATATCAGGCGATACAGCCTGTGTAATGGGTGAAACAGTCAGAATTTAATCAATACCGACCTGTACTGATCAACAGTGGTCGGATTTCAACCAATATGGATCAATGGCTGAGATTCATCTAAATCCAATGGTCAATTTGACAGTTGGACCACTTTCAAACCCCATTTAAACCCTCTCCCTCCCCCTCTTTCACTCTCAGAACTACTGAACTCTCTTTTTCACACATTCTCACTCTTATTCTCAATTAAAGTTGATCTTTGGTGATTAGAGCTTCATCTTGGAGGATTAACACATTCTAACAAGTCATTAGAGAAGGATTACTCTAATTCAAAGGTATGTATTCTCTTACTACTTCTTGGTTAACTTCCACATGATTAGCTCCATATTAGATCCAATATATCTGGTTAATGATGATTAGGGTCAATGACATATTTTTGGTTCTAAATTATGGGTGATTAGACATAATCACAGCTTGTTAATCATGTGATTAGTGGCATTAATTTGAATGAGAGTACTTTTAGAGTTTTAGCTAGCTTTTGTCATGATTAGATCCATAGATCCATAATAGCACCATTAGATCAAGTTAATGATGATTGGGGTCAATCTCTTACTATTGGTGCCAGATTAAGGGTATTTAGACATAAACGCAGCTTGTTGATTGTGTGATTAGTGGCATTAATTATGTTCCAGGCATCATTAGGGCCATTAGTATACTTTTAATTAGTTTTTGATATGATTAGTTCCTTATTAGTTTCATTATATTAAGTCAATGATGATTAGGGTCAATCACTTACTTTTAGTTCAAATTTTGGGGTGATTAGGACAAAACACAGCTTATCAATTGAGTGATTGGTGTTCATAATTTGAATTTAGGCACAATTAGGATCGATTGGCTTACTTTTAGTGCCAATTTAGGGGCAAGTAAGCACCCCAAATTACTTGATTTGTTTAAATCATAAAGTTTCGACATGTAATTTAACACTTCAACTCGTATCTTTGTAGATGATTCAATATCAACGGAAGAACCATTCAGAACGTGTTGAAAAGCTGCTCTTCAATGTCCGAAAAGATAAATCCACTATCCCTTCCTTACGTTGGATAAAATTTATTGAAATTGTACCATATTTGCATTAAGTTCTAATTAAAATGCTCTCATTTATGTTTTCTTCTTTAATAATTTTTTAGCTTTTTTTGGATTTTTGGCACATATCGATGTACTGACACATGGTATGCTGGTACAAACCAGTATGTAACATTTCAGCCATGGACCGACAGTTGTACTATTCCAGCCATGGACCGATACCGCCAGTTAGCATGAGACTATAGTCCTTGATTTAAACACAAAAAATGGGCTAAATTTGCTTTAGAATTGATAGAAATATGCTGAAGATAGATAGAAATATTATGCTTTAAGAGAAGAAAGATATACTATACTACCCATTTGAAAGCTAAAAAATTATGAAATGAATCAAAGAGGAACGGATTGAAGAGGTGAAGCACAAGTTTTCCAAGAAAACATACTGGATTCCATTCCCCTGTGAGTGGATCAGGTCGGTCCCTACCACCACTCGGTGCAATCCATATTACCTGTGATCCACTCCTATTTGGTAATTTTGAGTCAGAACACACAAAATACAAATAGAAAAATACAGTCAACTGGATTTTATAAGATGGACAAATAGAGATAATTATTAAATGTACCAACTACCAAGCAAGATATATCTTTAAGATAAATTAGAATTTATTCTATGCTTGAAATGTATCTCAACCTTGGAGGAAAAGTAATCTAATGACAAACTCAGTCAATGCTAAAGCTTCCAAGAAACTATCAACACATTGAGAAAAACTCAAAAGCTCTGCAGATTGAATATACAGCCGTCGTGCAATTCACATTAAAATTAAAACAAAAGCCACTTATTTAAAAGGAAAACTGATCAAAGATTAGAAGTAGGAAAACAAACATCAGATCTTAATAAACAAAATTTACCTTGATGATGGAGATGCAGATAATGAACCAAGTAACTAGCGATTGCAAAAGGCGCTCGGGCACTCGCCTAAGCGCTCGGGCGAGGCGAGGCCCGAGCGCCTCACTCGATCTCCAGGCGCTTGAGGCGTCGCTGGGCGCGCCGAGCTGGCGCTTGAGCGAGTGCGGGTTAAACCAGGCGAGGCGAACGAGGCTTTTAGCTTGGTTCGGTCGAATTCACTTTAGTTGGTTTAATTGAATCAACTAACGCATCGATAATTGCTTCCTCAACTCTAATCCCACTCGCGAATCGCGATTACATTGCCACTCGCGCTATCGCCGCCTACCACTCTCGTCGTTGATCTCTCGTTGTCGCCATCGCTCTCGTCGTCGCGCCGCCGCTGGTTTTGCTTGCGCTCTTGCTGCGATCAGCTCTCGCTTTCACTACTCTCGATGCGACTTTCTCAAAGTTAGCCACCTCACCTATCCAGTATTAACAATATATTGTTAACTTATTGTTAACAATATACTATTAATAATAAGTTAATAGTGGTATATTATATATTAACAGTATACTGTTAATGTATTGTTAACAGTAGCTGTTAATAGTATACTATTAACAGTATACTGATAATAATATTTTTATTTATTAGATTAATAATATATTATTTTGATTTAAATTTTAATAATACTAATATTTATTTATTTAATATCATGTTTCTAGATTTTTCTTAATTTAATATTATTTATTATTTAAATAATTATATTTATTAATGTATTATATATTTTTTATATTTTAGCGCCTCCCTTCGCTCGAGCGAACGCCTAGGCTGGGGCCTAGCGCCTCGAGCATTTTGGGACCTTAGTGCCTTTTGGCGCCTAGTGCTTTTTAAATCACTACAAGTAACTTGCTACCAGTAACTTTATATAGTCCACGTTGTCTATGTGTCAAGAAATACTTAAGCCCAATAAATCATTTTAAGTCGAGTAGACAAGTCTATCTGTTCTTTCCTGATATCATGCAGATAAGGTACCAACCACATTGTTTTCCAATTATTTTGACAGGTTATTCTCCACAACCTTTTAATAAAATCAAACTCTTACATTTGTCTCAAAAAACCTATTAATTATGGTACCAAAAGGTCCAAAACTCTACTTTTTAATTGGTCATTCTTATAATGTTCTGGCATATATATTCAAACCAGAAGTACCAAACAATGAAGCCAGAGAAAACATGAAAATCCAGGTACAAAATATGGGCATGGGAAAATGGCAACTTTTGAAAATTTATCATACAACACTCCAATAATATGTTAAAAATAAATCACATAAGCTTATGTACATGCATACAACTTATTATTCTTATTTTAGCTTAGAATATGCACAATGAGGCATATAAAAATGTGACATCAAGTAATACTAACTATTTTTTGGTGAAATCAATTAATTCAATAAATTACCATAGGTCAATACAATGGTTTGGGACAGGCTGTTGTCAGTGGCACACCAGCCCTGCTATATAAGAGATATTGGGTTTGATTTTATTAATGAGCCTAACGGGATGCAAGCGACTCATGAGGTAGTGATGTATAAAGACCACCTCTAATCTATCCTTATCTTTATCCAAAAGAAACAAAGCTAGTAAAATGTTTTAACTTATTATAACATGAACTCAACCATGCATGACATTTAGAGTAGCGCATAGTATGACCCTGAGAACAACATTAATCTTTATCCATCATAAAATTGATAGGAAGTAAATGCATTTACAACCTGTTTCATGACAGGAAATAAAGTTTTGGGTGCCTAAAAACAGTAGCCATGCCATAATATCATATACATGTGATTTCATCAATTAATTAAGGAAAAGAAAGGGAAAGTGAGACACTAAGGATTCTTTTGCAAAGATATCTCAGAAACTCAATCTAGGATTAATGGCTTAATAGGGTATTCTGCAGTTCATACACTCAGATCTCTGTAACCCTGAAAATCTTTCCACTGAAGATACTCATATGTCGGCATGCCTCCTATGAGGCCCATGTATATATCCATCCATTAAAACCATTACATTCCTTTATGTTTTTGCCTAGTTGCAATCAAGAGGAACAGCTCATGCACAATAAGTTGACCAGTTGCAGCGTGCTGACATTTTCTTTGCTGCCATTGAACTTGATAGTCTATGAAACAAGCAAAAATATGTAATAGATATGAGGAGATCATACATCAGATCATCAAACCAGAAGTGTCTATTAAATCAATTAATCAAAATTTTAGGTGTCCACCAAAGACCTATTTCATATTTCATAATATACGTGATGCAAAATTATGAAACAGCATACCCAATAAGAATATTAATCATCACCAATATCATCAGTATTATGAAATGAAACAAGAAATTGATGGATAATTCCTAATGTCTAAATTGTACATTACCATCTTCATAACACTAGCAAATTTATGCTGCATTTTTTCAAGTACTCTTTATGGAGCTAGCATCTGCACGAGTTGCTTAAGAAAAAGAAAGAAGCCCAACATGCGAAAGAAGGCCACATTCTGAGAACACTTAATAAGGAGAATCTTTGAAATCTTTTATTACCGAAGAATCATATATTTGTATATTTCGCTTCTTGTAAAGAGCATCAAAACACAAGCAAACCTCAAAAGCAAAGCCATTTCCTTTAAGCTTCGAATATTTGCTCTCCTTTTCATTTCAATAAGCTCAGGAACATCATGCATGTGCTTCTTTGAGTATACACAAATAAGATTTCTGGCAGACAAGCAATAAATGAGCAACTCAAATAACATTAAGAATGTTTTACAAATATTTAGTGGTGTTGAATCATAAAAAAAATCACAAGGACCTTCCCATGCTGAAGGGCTTGCAAAGTGGATCTGTGACCACCCTATCTCCTGCCACAAAAGCCTGAGGTATAAAATAGAACACTTCAATAGAACTGAAAATACTTGCAACAAAGAATTGGCACTATCATTAGCTTACCATTTTCTCAGAAAAATATAAATTTGTTCTTTCAAGTAACAGTGCAATGAGTGCTGGATCTGCTTCTGTCTGATGGTTGGAGAACAAAATGATGTTATGGCCCTAGATAATTCAGAAGATACTTATTGATCAAATATCAAGATACCAGAGAAGAAACATCTTACAAGGAATACCCAGAGGCAACAGCTCATAGCAACACTAAAGAAATGGCTGTCTATTAAAGAATTTAACTGTTGGGCAGAAACAAATGATTTGGTCATGACAGTGAAAGCAACAATTAATAGACAAATATCACTAGTAACAAAATGTATTTGCCAAACTTTCTACCACAGTCCAAGCAGGAAATTAACCAAGCAATGTCATGGTCATACATAATTCAGAAGATAATTATTGATCGAATATCAAGATATCAGAGCTGACTTCCAAAGGTTTAAATTGTGATTAAATTATTTTGTTTAGACTATAGTCCATAAGCTAAGTTTTGAATTAATGATATCAAGTAATAGCTAAGTCTCATGTGCTTATGCATACTTGGAAGCGACTTGTATGTACTTGGATATGACTTGCACAGGTTTGATGACAAATGCTCACTATAAATTATTTTCTCTGGTAAAAAACAAATTTCAAATTAATGACGTGTGATTTTCAAATACACAACATAATTTGTATTTAAATTGTGGTAAGATGATGACTTATAAATATTCAAAATTTTAATAAGGATTCAAAGAAATTAATGGAGACACAAGGCCCTCAACTTTTGAAACTGATCTTTCACATCCATCACGAATCATGTTACCATGCAGTGTATCATAATATATCTAACATGAGGCGAGTAGCTGTAATTCAAAATGGACCAAGCGCTGCAATAAACCTAGATATACATAATAAAAGCAACAAGTAATTTTTTCATACTTATAGTATAGATAGCATGAAGCATGTAGATGTAATTGACAAATATATGCTTAAAAGCTATACATAATATTAACCAATGTGATAAGACATACAAATATATGATAAATATTTAGTGCATAGGTGTAATTGACATATAAATGACAATTCTGTCAGGATTTTCTCCAATTCAAGAATAACAATCAGCCTCCTAAACAAGAATATGAGAGAGTAAAAGAGAAATTACTACTAATCAACCACTAGTTTGTCACACAAAAATCTCAAGTGTGACATTTAGGTCTTACAAGCTCCAAGATATTCAGTAGAAAATATCATCATCCACGAATTCCTATACAAAAAAGACTTCAGAATAAACAGACAAAAGCATAATTCATGTTTCTTCCAAGAATAAAACATTGTGTGGTACCAAAACCCTGCATGATTAGCCATTACATATGATAAGACAAACAAAACTAAAATAGAAAGTATAGTATACAAAAAAAAATTAGCCAGGAAACAACAATAGTTGATCATTAACAATAATAAATAGTCAATGATGCTCCCATACCTGCTGAAGCTTCTCTTCCATGTCAAAGAAAAGGGAGAGGTTGCCAATATATGATGTTCTGAGGATTAGGAAAAAAAAGATAAATTTCAACAAGCTATTGAAAAATGAATGCAATCTCACCACCAGAAGTTAGTCCAGAAAATTGAATATTTGATTCACGTGATTCTCAAGTTTCCAATCATGCATGCCATTACAAAGAAATAATCACCTTTTGGCTCTTAAAGCTGTATAACCAACATCAATAGTTAAATTGAAATTTAATGATAACAAAAGAATATGATAACTGTTGCTTTAGATGATGAAACATCAAAAATTATCTAAATCACTAATATAATTGGTGCTGATATCCTTTGCCAAGAGGTGTCAGGCAACAAATGGCCTGATGGTAAAAAGATCAAGGTAATTGAAAAGATTCAACAATGTTGGTTATTCAGTTTAAGGACATTCAATCAGTGAAAAAAAAAAGTCCGCTTTTAATAAGAGAACACGCAGACAATGACAACTGTCAGAAAACAGGACCACAAACACCATGTTTGCACCAACGCTGCTTTACACTTCAGAAACAGCAACAGCTTAAGTATCTTATTCATGCCTAATACAAAATAAGCCAAGGCCTCAACAAAAGAGATAAAAAGTATATCATGCAATAATAAATTAAGTGAGACAGATACTCCCACACTAGATAGACATAAGTTGCATCTTAAAAGACAAGGCAATACTGATCTTGAACCTAATCAACTTGACTGTGTAAATCCTTTCCAAGGAAAACCTAGTTCAAACCTGCATCAAACTTAAACTAAAATATAGAAGCTTACATCAATATCTTTTTTAATTACTGCCTAGTTTCCCAATTATACCTGCAAGATACTCTCTGCTGCAGCCAACATAAAAATAAATAGGTTTGAACCAAGCAAATGAAGATGCTACAGACTTTCAAAACTGTAAGGATTAAAAGCTCATACACTAAATTATCCTTTATTCCTTTTCACATTAAATAAGGTTGCCATTAATAGCAAAATAACACACTAATATATGCATGTGCAGCTTGTATCCTATCTAAATAATATCTTGAATAAAGCATAAACTACCACAAAGATGACACTAGTGGAATACTATGAGACAAAACATAAACTAAATGAGAAGGCATAATTAACTACCATGAAATTTTACAGACAAACCAACAAGAAAAAACCTGTCCTCCAACAAAACCTACATTATATATGTTATACATGAAAGATGATAATTTTGATGCCCAAATAAATACTAAACAAAGACTCACATTGAGTAATATTGACCCCACATTACAATCATAGACTAACAACACGAGATTAATAAATTAATATAGCTTAGTAAACTAAACAAATTCAACAAACCCAATCAGGATCAGTGTTTTCAATAGGCACTCGGGCAAGGCGTGGCGAGGAGCGAGCACCTCGAAATAGGTCGAGGCAAGTCATTTCAAAGAGACATGACTCAAGCATGTGACTGAGCCCAAGCATTGGGTGACTTAGAAGTGCACTATTTGATTCTAAGATCTTGGGTTCAATCAATTTGAATTAGTTAACTCAACCAAACCAACTAATTCAACAACTGACTCCTCCCCCTCCGCTTGATCCAATGAAGGAACCCTATGTTAGGACCCTAGCTGAGTCGGGTCCTAGTCGATTGAGTCGAGTCCTTAAACTAGGCTTGTTGGCCAACCTAGACCTGACATTAGGTCAGCTAGGAGAAGATTTGAGTCTATTGTAATAAATCAGCCCAAATCCTAATAGGGTTAGGATTCCATTGAACTGGAGTCTGATTAGGAGTCGGAGTTGGATATGGGTCAGAGTCAATTAAGTCACGAATGTAATAAACCCTAATCTAGCTGCCACCCCTAGTAAAGAAGTGGTTGGCTAGGGTTAGGGAGGAGTCCTTATGGGAAGGGAGTCTCCTAGCCGCCTCCTCCTCTTAAGAGAGGCCGGCTAGGGCAAGAGGGGGAGAGTTCCACTTAGATTGGACTCTCTCTAGTGTAGAATAAGAATAAAATTAGGAGTTGGAGACCCCTATAGCCACCAACCACATCATGGTTAGGAGTTGGCTAGGGGTTAGGAGTTGAGGGGAAGAGGAGTCTTAATTTAGTAGGAGTCTTGGTTTACTTGAAGTAGAAGTTGATTAGAAGCTAGAGTTCGTTGGAGTATGAGTCCTATTAGGAGTTAGGGTTTAGAAGCCTTATAAATAGCTTGTATTCTCCCCTCTTATCATCATCAATAAATCAATTATTTTTCAGCCTTTGTGCAGAAAAACCAAAGAGGGATGAACCCCTATAGAGTTCCAAGGAGGCCGATCGCCTATAGAGATCACCCCAAGCTTAGAATCCGCAATGGTTCTAACACTTGGTATCAGAGCAATGTTCTTGGCATCTCGCTGCTCTTCCACAGTCGCCCAAGCAATTCCCACAATTGCTTAAAGATCGTCGCCGAATTCCGCCGTCATCTCCACTACCGTAGATCATCCTTTGATCTCCCCATGAATTACAACAGGTTCTGGTTTCCTACCTTACTGCGGTTGCAATTTAGTTATCCTTATTCCAAAAACCCAAAAAAATTGTTCCTATCTTGCTGCATAAACTTTTCGTCGCAAAGTTTCCATCTCTATAACGAAAGTTACGCTGCAAAATTTCAGCCGCATACCACTGCCTATTTGATCTTGCTGCTGCGATTTTTCTGTCCAATCTTCCACGAGTTTTTTACGACAGTTTTGGCACTCTTTAACGGCAGATTTCTTTTTGGTTTCGTCAAAAAATTCTCAATATAAACCGCTGATCTTTTACGTCCAAACTGCTGCACTTTAGACGTAAAAATCTACTGCAGTACCTTCGCGTGATCTTTGATTTTGTCAAATTTTTGGCTGTTGTTTTCTTCCACGAAATTTTTAACGGCATTACCTCTCCCTTACCAGTGGATTCATCTTGAGTTTTACTCGAATCCCTGTTTCGAATTGCTGGGAAAAATTGCATCTATACTACTAAAATTTTTTCAATGAAAAATTCTGCTAATGTACCTTTGCCTTTCTTCTTCTCTCAACCCACCAAACCCTAATCATCTTGCGGCCACCAACTACGTCGTCTTTAGGGAACCCCTCTAGCCTTAAGACACAGCCGTCATAACCTATTTTCATAATCCATAGCCAACCCAAACCGCAGCCCAAACAGCAGTCTTCCGCGGCCACCGAACCTTCCACCATCCTTATCTTCCGCAGCCACCGAACCTTGCCAAACCCGTTGCTACCCCTAACAGCAACCCTAAACTTTCCTTCCCTACCTCAAACCACTACCACAAAAATCCTTTGTAGCCTCCACAGCACCCTCAAACCGCAGCACCAACAGCAACCTAAACCGCAACCTTGATCCATCACCCTTTCGGCCAACAATCCCTACCAAACAGTTGCTACCATCAACAGCAACCCTAAGCCGCCCCTCTAGCTCTAAACCTCTATCACCGAACCCCCCGTACAGCCTCTACAACAGTCCCAAATAGCAGCATCAACAGCATCCTCTTTGCCGAAAAATTTTGCTGCACTACCTTCGGTACTAGCTACATCCTACATCCACACCCAATCCCTACCAAAACCATTGTTGTCATCAACAGCAACCTTAACCCATTCCTTTAACCTTAAACCTTGGCCATTATACCCTCCATATGACCCCTACAGCAGCCCTAAATCACAGCCCCAACAGCAACCTGTTAGCCCCAAACCGCAGCCATCTACTCATGATCCACCATCCCTTTCGGCCACCAATCCACCCAACCGTTTCATACCACTCGCCCAACAGCAGGAGAAGGACAATGACATCTCAGATCTGGAGGCACACGCAATAGCATCTCAAGGTTCAATCGAGAAGTTTGAGGCCTTTGAATCACGCATGGAGGATGGATTGTGCGCCTTATTCGCCAAATTCGGATTGGGCCGATCTCCGAGCCCAACAAAATTCCAGCAAGGTGCAAGTTCAGAGAGGCCTCCCAAAAGGAAGTACGAAACACTGATATGATGCAGCCACGCATGAGGGTGGACTTCCCTCAACAGGAAGGAGACCCGACGAGATGGATTTCGTGCGCCGAACATTACTTCCCCTATTACCGAACACCGGAGGATTCCATGGTCGACACCGCCATCATTCACCTCGAAGGAGATGCAATTCAGTGGTACAATCGGCTTGAATACACCCATGGGACTTCGACATAGATATAATTCAAGAAAGCACTGTTAAACCGCTTTGGGCCCACCAAATACGAGAATATCAACGAACAACTTGTCAAGATCTGATAAACCTCCACGATCCAAGAATACCAGACCAGGTTTGAGGAATTATCTTACCTTGCTCGTGATTGGTCTGACAGACAATTATTATGGACGTTCATCGAAGGACTCAAGTCGAAAATTAAAGGAGAGATTAAAGCGCGGCAACCCCGCACCGTGAAGGCTGCAATCTCTTCCGCCCGAATCCAAGAGGAATGACTAAACCAAGATGCTCGGAGGATAAGAACCACTCCTAGACCAGCAGCATATAAACCTTCTTCTACTCCCAACCATTCTTCGCTGCCAAAGGAATTGTTGAGAGAAGAGCTACGCGACAGATCGACGAAGGGCCTTTGTTGGCATTGCAACGAACTTTGAAGCTGCAACCATCACTGCAAAAAGGGGGTGCTTTCCATGATAAAATCTATTGAAGAATCTGAAGAAGAGGTTCAGGAACCTAAGGAGGAGGACACAAAGGAAGACCCGCCGCTGGCCCATTGCACGACTCATGCTTTAGCCGGCCATGCAAACCCGCAAGCAGCAAAAGTTGACGAATCTCTTAAGCAGCATCCCGTCACCGTCCTCATCAAGACTAGGAGCACCAACAACTTTATGAACAGCAAGGTTGATGCCCAATTGATGCTCCAAAATAAATATTGCAGCAGGTTTGACGTTGAGGTCGTCGACGGCCAAATTTTAAAGTGCGACCAAAGATGCCCGCGGGTGAAATCGCTGCGGCAGGACCAAGAGATACTTGTTGATTTCTTCCTCCTTCCTTTTGATGATTATGATGTTGTGCTCGACATTAATTGGCTGACTACGCTAGGTGATATTCCCTAGAATTTTTTCAAATTTATATTGAAAATTTTCAACTATGAGAAACAGGAGAACCTACGTGGGAAACACGAGAGCGACGTAACGACGGTTTGTACGCAACAAACGGAGAAAGTTTTGAACAAGTGAACAGTGACTTCCTGATGCAACTTCAGCAGCATTCTATGGGGGAGCCAACAAAAATTGAAGACCCAAACCTTCTCCAATCGCTTGTTGAATGCAGCCTACTTTCTACCCACCGGCATAACCACCAAATTCTGATTCTCCCGGGCAAACCAACAACAAACACTTGGCCATGTCATTATCCTCATCTCTAGAAAGTTGAAATAGAGAGGATTGAAGAAGAGATGCTTGAAACAGGGGTCATCCTGCCAAGTTGCAGCCCCTACTTCTTGTCGGTGCTAGCTTTAACCGACTTCGACAAAGTGTTTGCGATTGACGCATCGGGAGCTAGAATTTGTATTATCCACATGCAAGATGGCCAACCCCTAGCCTACATCAGCAAAGCTCTCTCCCTATATCACTTGAAGCTATCAATCTACGATGAGTAAATGCTGACTAATGCTTAATTTGTGGCTTGGTATGATACAGGACAACAACACAAAGAGGAGATAAAATTAAGTCCTGAAAAATTGCAGCTTCTACTCCCTCCAAACTCAGATCGGACTCACCTTATCATGGACTCTACTAGAGGGTAACCACCATCACAAAAGAAAGCCTGGCTACTATTAAAGAATAACCACACGCCAGCCCGCGTAAGAAAGAAACAGCCGCCCGACAGACGCCAGAGTAGAAGGAAGTTTGCTATTAAAGATTGAATCTTTCTTCATCTTCATCCCTACCAGCAGGGATTTATGAAGACTCGAGCCTTACGGAAGTGGTCTCCCAGTTTATTTGGACCTTACAAAATTGAAAATCACATTGGAGCCATAACTTGTGGATCGAATCGGCACACTAATTCAAAATTGCAATTAATCCTCCAGAAATCTAGCCATAAATCGAAGTTTAGAGAGGATGACTCAGCCCAGATCTATCCACCCAACACCCAAGTTAATGAGGAGGCGTAGGTTCAACTGATGATTGCATGGGATGGCAAGATTAAGACACATCACTGTCCAGTCACTACTGCTGACGTTGGACCGCAGGAGCAGGATGTGCCTACTATAGGGACTATGAAGGAGCCTCATGAGGAGTTGCAAATCAGAACCCAAAGACGTGGAGCTCAGCCTTGAGGCAAGGCTGATTTGAAGAGGGTGGGTCTATTAGGACCCTAGCTTAGTCGGGTCCTAGTCGATTGAGTCGAGTCCTTAGATTAGGCCTTGTTGGCCAACCTAGACCTGACATTAGGTCAACTAGGAGAAGATTTGAGTATATTGAAATAAATCATCTCAAATCCTAGTAGAATTAGGATTCGGCTGAACTGGAGTCTGATTAAGAGTCGGAGTTGGATACGGGTCAGAGTTAATTGAGTCACGAATGCAATAAACCCTAATCTAGCCACCACCCCTAATAAAGAAATGGTTGGCTAGGGTTAGGGAGGAGTCCTTATGGGATGGGAGTCTCCTAGCCGCCTCCTCCTCTTAAGAGAGGTCGGCTAGGGCAAGAGGGGGAAAGTTCCACTTCGCTTTGACTCTCTCTAGGGTGGAATAAGAATAAAAATAGGAGTTGGAGACCCCTATAGCCACCAACCACATCATGGTTAAGAGTTGGCTAGGGGTTAGGAGTTGAGGGGAAGAGGAATCTTGGTTTAGTAGGAGTCTTGGTTTACTTTAAGTAGAAGTTGATTAGAAGTTAGAGTTTGTTGTAGTAGGAGTCCTATTGGAAGTTAGGGTTTAGAAGCCTTATAAATAGCTTGTATTCTCCCCTCTTTTTATCATCAATAAATCAATTATTTTTCAACCTTTGCGCAGAAAACCAAAGAGGGAGGAACCCCTATAGAGTTCCAAAGAGGCCGATCCCCTATAGAGATCACCCTGAACTTAGAATCTGCAAGGGTTCTAACACCCTACACTGTCGCAACGGAAAAAAACTCTGTATCACTATCGTTGGTTGCTATATTCCTTTATGGTTGTGACCTTCCTCTACCCTATGTCGTTGGTTGTTGTCTTCCTTCAACTTACATCATCGAACGTGTGCCTTCTTCGCCCTACATTGTTGTGTGTAGCATCTTTCCTTTGGCTTATGTCATGGACCATAAGCGTCCTCTACCTTACTGTCACGGACAAAAATATAAACAAGATGTTCGATGTAATGCTCATGTTTGTCCGTGTCCTTCGGTTTTTGTACATACTTCAGATGCAAGTGCTGGCTTGACCCTAGTTTGGTTAGCTTTTGTGGCCGATTTCGACTTGTAAATCTGAGTTATGTTATGTAGGCACTTGTGGGGACTTCGGTCTGTAATGAACCCTGATTCTTTGTGTACAACCGTTCAGAGCTTGTAAAGTCCATGGGTGTAATTTGTCTTGGCTATATAAAGTGTTCTCTAAAGTGGTTGCTTGTGGATCCCATGGGAAATGTTTTCTCTAACCCGTTTTCTCTTTTATTGGTCCTAAGGGACCCTAGGAGGTTTCGGGGTGGGTTGACCTTTGCACACGGATATGCAAGGGTGCCCCACGACTTAGGCAAAACCAGCTAAGTCCGTGACATTTTGGTATCAGAGCGGGACAAGCACATGCAGAAACACTTATCATGCAAATGTGGGGGACCTAGCTCGGCTGCATGGAGGGCAGCCAACACACGCAATCGTTTGGGAGAAACGAACATAGAGATGTAGGGAAAGGAGTCGCTCAGAGGAGCGGGCATCCATGATTGGCATTCAGAGGAATGGCCAACTCTTTGCATGAGAGGCACCACGAGGACAAGCAAGCTAGAAAGAATGTGTAGCGCACAAAGGTTGGGATGGTGAGCTTGAGCTGTGGCTCGGCGTTGGCAACCAGACTTGACGGTGCTCAAGACAAGCGGGGCGCTTAGTAAAAGATAAGACAGTGCAAAGTGGGATATGTTGCACAACGATCGAAAGAGTTGTGCAAAGCTCACAGAGGTGAGGGGAATTGCTAACTCGAAGAATTCGGTACTCATGCAAGGGCTTGCATGCGGACGAGGGTGTGTTCACGGCTCTCCCAAGGCGACCGAAACTCGACGCCATGGAGCATTGAAACTTTCTCTTCGGCATGGAAAGGATACGTTCGTAGGAGACTGAAGTGTACAACAAGTTCAAAATATTGCTAGGCCCTGAAGGGTGCAATGGGAGCTGTATTGGCGAAGAGTCGTAATCTAGCAAGCGTATTTGTGGAGGCAGAACAATGCACAGATTGTTCAGTAAGACGAAGTAATCTACAGGGATGGTGGTCTCTGAAACTTCCAGAGGGAAGAATGCAAAGAGGAAAGTTGCTTCAATATGACAGATATCCAGGAGGGATACGTCCTGGTTCTCTAGAGGGAGAATTATGTGCAACGGATCGCACATGTTGAGAAAGAGTACCTCAAGACAGTATCTCCACAAAGCTCAACGGATCGAGCGAGCAGCGAAGAGTCGTTGCATGATCTCGAATGAGGTAATGCATTAGTGGATACATTGTGAGATCAAGTAGGGGAGCGACAATGGCAACATCATACTAAGGCACACTTGGCATCGATGTGGAAATCGAACTCAACGGAGGGCTGACCTGTGGAATTGTAGGCATAAGGGGCACCATCAACTCAATGCAAATCGAGAGGCGGAGCAACTTGGGTGGAACTTGGTGAAGTATCTAAGCCGCATAAAGAGAGTCGATGTAGAAGAGGGAACATGGAGCGGAGGCACGGAGCTTTCCTTGAACAGAGGTCAAGGACATGAACCTTTATAGAGGCAAGAGTGAGATCATGTCGTTCCATAGATTCTTCATTATGATGAGTTGATTCATCGTGCATGGTGCCAAAGACGAAGGAAGCTTTGAGGCACATGCACCTTATCTCAGAGAAGCATTCGACAAAGGAACTAAGGTGATTCAACTTGCAGAGGCGAAGTTGGGATTAGAAGGCCTTAGCACGGGGCAAGAGGACGCAGAGACAAGTACTCTTGAAGAATATGTTATAGTGCTGTCATTCGATGAAGAAAGCGATGTACAGCGGAGATTGTGCTGGTGGGGGATAGAGACTCAGGATCCAGACAATGGTGCACCAATTTTAGCGAAGTCTGGGGACTTAGAGAGCTACTAGGCGACAAACTATCCTAGAACGATGCTTCTTCCGGGAGTGACCGAGAATGGGTGGACGAAGGTGAATTGTCAAAAGAGCGAACACAATCGGAGGTGGCGGAGGCCCTATGATGTACTGGCAGAGGCCACATATGGAGATATCGTAATCTGAGTTTATCACATAAATATCTGAATACAATGAAGATGTCAATAGGAGGCGACATGGTGCAGCAGATCGTGTTGGAATAGTTTACAATAATACAACACATACGAAGACGTCCCATGAGGGATGTGATCATGCGGAGGTATGATCAGGAGCTACTGGGAGCTCCACTTCGATAAACAACACAACGGCAAAAAGGGTTATGGATTCAAGGAGTGAATACAATGACGCAGGTCTTAGTCTTCCGCGTAATCGAATCTTGCATCGGATGAAAGCCTTGGTTATCGATATTGGAGGGCAGATACCACCGAGAGAATTGCAGTACTAATGAGTCCCATGAGAGGGACTTAATCATACGAGGTATGATCGGAGGTGGAGAGTTGGTTTGATGCTCACATTCGCAAGGGAGCCAAGTCGAGGAGGACGAGTAAGCGAACGTTGCTACCTAGGAAGCTAAGGAGAACAGAATCGGCATGAGCCCTGCAACAAGATAGCGAAGGCCATACAGAAGAGTTGCAATCTGTCTTTCCATCGACCAAGGGAAATTGCTCAGAAAACACATGGGTGTTAAAGCAGGTGGTCGAAAGGGGCGAGAAAGCGGCGATGAGTCCGGAGGGGCTCAGCTACCCAAAAGCAAAGCGTCGATTAGAAAGGAGGTGGACTCGAGTGCCACAATGCCGCAGAGGAGGATCTACTGATTGTGAAGAAAGGGACGTAGATGCAAGACAACGGATAGTAGGGCCATGGGCTGGGTAGCGTCGTGGTACCGCAGAGGCGGGACTTCCATGGAGTCATAATCCCTTGCTCTCATCGAGGGTGGTCGTAAAAGGGGGCCGAGGAGATGGAGAATATAGAGGCAAACTCCAAGTACCAAGACAGGGTGGAAGGGCAGAGGCCAAGGAACTTCACAAGACCGATGTCGACGGGCTACTCATCAAGATAGCCGAAAGTCAAGGACTTCGGGTTGATGCAGGAGTGCTCGACCAAGAAATGAAGTAGACAGTACGTGGTATTGTACCTTTTCTACACAGAGTAGGCGGCAAAGATGATGAAGAAGATGGTACAATCCCAAAAGCGACCAGAACGATCAAAGACTTACTCCAAGTTGGGGTAAACTTTTGCTCTTTCTAGGCAAAACTTCTTGCATTCCGGAAGTTCGATGGCAGTGGAAAGGCGAATTACAGTAGCTAACTCAACACAAGGAGTGCAAACACTTCGGGTACTTCAGAAGTGTGAGTAAAGAGCAGGTGAAATGCTAATAATCAACTCGATGCATGAAGTACAACCTCAAGGAGACGGGCGAAATCAAGTAACTTTTGCCTTCTTATCTCAAGAGAGCGGGCGTCGAGTACCCCAGTTCTTGTACCTCTATGAGGTGGGCAAAATCAAGTAACATTTGTCTTCTCAACTCAAAGAGAATGGGCGAAATTTAATATCCCGATTCTCTTATTTATCCAGCAAAGGAGCTCTGCATAAGTTCAGTGACCCTTCAAGGAAAGCTTATGGAAGAGAATAGCTGTCAAATCCTCACCGTTGGTGATCAGTACTACTGAGAGTAGATTGTCCGCTTCATGTCCCAATAGAATGTCAATCGAAAGCGGGAGTAATGCGAACCTACTTAGAAGTAACAACTAAAGTTGAAGAAAGGATTAATGAACGAATCTTGTAGAGGAAGGACCTCAAAAACTTCAAAGTCTGCGAAGCGATGCTCATTAAAGCTCCAACAAGCATCCATCCAGTTTAAGCAACATGAGACTATTACAATACTGGTGCATAACAAGGAAGGTCTTTTCCTTCACCAGAAAGATTCGCAGAAATTAATAAGGATCAGCACAGCTCAACCAACCCCACACAAGAGTCAGTTATTGGCGAGTTGAACCAGCACGGCGGATCAGAGTTCGACTACTAAACAACAACAGCAGAGAGCAGTTGGGAGCCAAGGGGCATGGTGCAGCCAAAGTAGAAGATTGAAGATTCAGCAAAAGGTAAGGAGATGCAGCGTCTACAGCGGCTTCGACGAGGATGTCGAAGGAATAAGTGGGGGAGAATGTCACAAACAAAAATATAAACAAGGTGTTCGATGTAATGCTCATGCTTGTTTTGGTCCTTCGGTTTTTGTATATACTTTGCACAACAAGTAGCATGCTTGCAGTAGGCTTGGCAGCCCTAGTTTGGCTAGCTTTTGTGGCCGGTTTCGGCTTGTAAATCTGAGTTGTGTTATGTAAGCACTTGTGGGGACTTCGGTCTGTAATGGACCTTGATCATTTGTGTGCAACCATTTAGAGCTTGTAAAGTCCATGGGTGTAATTTGTCTTGGCTATATAAAGTGTTTTCTAAAATGGTTGCTTGTGGATCCCGTGGGAAATGCTTCCTTTAACCTATTTTCTCTTTTGTAGGTCCTAAGGGACCCTAGGAGATCTCGGGGTGGGTTGACCTTTGCAGACGGACGGACATACAATGATGCCACACGACTTAGGCAAAACTAGCTGAGTCCATGACATTTGGTATCAGAGCGGAACAAGCACATGCAGAAGCACTTGTCATGCAAACGTGGGGGACCTAGCTGGGCTGCGTGGAAGGCAGCCAGCACGCACGATCGTTTGGGAGAAACAGACATGGAGATGTAGGGAAAGGAGTCGCTCAGAGAAGCGGGCATCCTTGATTAGCATTCAGAGGAATGGTCAATCCTTGTAGGTCCTAAGGGACCCTATGAGGCTTCAGGGTGGGCTGACCTTTGCGGACGGACACACAAGGGTATCGCACAACTTAGGCAAAACCAGCTAAGTCTGTGATACTATACCGATGCGACTTTATTTAGCTTACATCATCGACCACAAGCCTCCTCCACCCTACGTCATCGTGTGCAATTTCATTTCTCCACTATGTGCAGCTTATATCATAGACCAACTTTGTTACATTGCTATTAGCCAGCTTTAACCACTGTAGTCATGTGAACCATGCCAAGGTCCAAGAACCCAACATTACTCTGTCATGTGTTGCTGCCCTCCTTAATCCATACTCTATAGTCTTTCGCCAATTGGTTACTTCTTCATATCCTCCTCTTTCTCAATTATGCGTTCGTTAAATGATCTCCAACTTCTTACACCATCTTGAGCACTTCGTTTAATGATCTCCTGCTTCCTTAACTTTATTAAATTGTCAGGAATTTATGAACATTGTTAGGTGGGTACACTGTTAGGAGTTTGGACATAACAATATGATGTTAGGTAGATAATAGGAAACACTACAATTTTGATGAACAGGAGGAATATAAATCGGCTGAAGAAAGATGATGATAAGTTTGAGAACGATGATGTTGATACTGATGATCATTGATGTTAATCTCATTTTATTTTGTCATTTTTCTTTTATATTTGGACAATGCAATTAGTACTTTAAATGATTACAATTTGATATGCTGTTTTTTTTATTTTTGTGATCATATTTATCAATCATGATATATATTTTTTTAATTTTAATATTTAGGAGCACCTAATTTCACTCGAGCAAGTGCCTAGTGCACCAAGAATTTTGACACCTTGGCGCCTTATGCTTTTGAAAACCCTGATTAGGATATAATTTTATGCAAATGTTCATAAACACATGGGGCATTTAACATACCTCATGTGAAAGAGAAGATTTAATAGAAGATAAGCAAAATGAATCTTAAAGCACCTGAAATCGATCAGTGGCCGGAGATAATTTTGACCAAACATGTAGTAGTCAAAAGGCTCTCGTATTGCCTTATGACAAGGTGAAAAGCTAAAAGGATCCTGCAAGATATACGGAGCTACTTTTATCAAACTATTTATGAAGAACATTAACAACATACATATTTTCAATAACAGTCTAAGAACAATAAAGGTGCATGCCAAGACCTCAACATCCAAAAGAACACGATCAAATGCAACAGCCATATTGGAAAGTATGATCTCCTTTGCACTTGGATCTCCACTTTGCATGACCTGAAATTTAAAATTCGCACATGTTTATATAGTTTCCTTTCTGAGACGAATGGCAATGTACCAACCAAGAACATAGGGAAAAAAAACACAATATTCCTATGCACAGCAACAAAATGAAGAAGAACGGTCATCAACTCGTTTAAATATAATTATCCAACTTGTTCAACTACAATTACTCCAAAATGAAAGTCCTCTGCCTTTCAGGGGAATTTCTCTATTTCAGAGCTGAACTTACAGCATTGCGGTAATTATAATAGAGTTCTTCCAGTCTAATCGCAATTTCTGAAGAAAGTTTTCCAGCTTCAACTTCCCTCCTTATACAAAAAAGCAGCTCTGCAGATAAAATTGGATGAAAAAAAAAAAAGTCAAGATAATACTTCTTGTGCTCCTTTTGAGTAGATCATTGGCATCGTACCATGAGGTAACACAAACATAGCCCAAAATGTCGGCCATTGCTGGGTTAAATGTCTGCTGAATTTAAAGCTTCCACTAAGCAGAGCCAAATTTTCATGTCAATTACTTAGTAAAAGAACGTGACAAACAATTCTTTTGACATAATAACAGGCTAGAGATGCAACTTAACTAGGCATCTTTTTGTCCATGGGAAATTGAATAAAATCCTCAAAGTAACTTTGTCAAATCCTCAAGGATGTAAATTTGGCATGCTACAGGTGGTATTCCGAGAACTGCTTGCTGCCTATACTACACTGAAAGAATGGTGAGGAGATATCATATCACCAAAATCGTAAGATGGACAATTTGTAGTACCAAATTGTGCCAACCAAAAGATAACGCGGAGAAATGGTATTGTTGGATATGATATCAAACAGAGTATTAGTGTATATCACCTAAGAATCTTTAAAGCTTCTCAAATGTAATATAGGAACACCAACAAACCAAAGCAAACGTCACCAGAAAAGAAAGAATAACATCCAAGAAAGGAGAAAAGAAATCAGTAACAGGTCGCACCTTCTGCATTCCGTGCCCTAAGAAAACACCTGGAATAGCCAACCTCCTCTTCCGCTCCCATATCCCAGGCAAGGACCGCCCTTCTGGTCACGCTCCCGCAACCCCTCCCAACCGGCCGCACCACCGCAATAGCCTTCCGGCCACGGATCTCCCGCTCCCGTCTTGACGGATCCGAACAATCCAACCAAACGCTGCTCCCCAAACTCGAATCACCAGTAGAACGACGAGCAATCGGCAGTCTACGTCCCGTAGTCCGGGGGAGAGCGGAAAACATCGTGACCACAGCCGCCGTCGTCCAATAGCTCGATGAAGCAACAGAAAAAATCATCTATGGTCAGCAAATTTGCTTCGAATCCTCCTTGGAGCTCGCAGCCAATCCCTCTACCTTTCTCTTCGCGGAGAGTTCAGTAAAGGAGGGGGGCGGACGGAGAGATTAGAATGAACGGAGGCCTTCTTTATAGTCGGGCTACCGAGTATGTTTATTCGTCGATCGCGAGTAGGGACTCGAGTAGTAATCAGAAGAAAGAAAACTACTTTGCAAGGAGGAGCGGACGATAGCGCCTTGGCAGACGAAATTTCATTTTCCTCATCAGTTGAAGCGACCCAAAAATATACCCGCCTCGCTAGTGAGCAGGAAAAAGACGGGGAACTCGTGCAACGTTACGTCGCAGTGGGTTTTCTTTGAACTGATGTGCGGATGCTCCGGACCGTCTGATCATTTGATTAAGTTGGAATTGGTGGCATCTAAAAAAAAAAACGTAAATAAAAAATATTGTTACCAGCTACTGAAAAAATATATAGAAATAAAAATAAAAAAATAATGATGCCAAAGTGACAATGGTTTGGTGAACGAATACGAATTAAGAAAGCATTTTTGATCATCAGAATTGTTAAAATAAATTTTAAAAAAATATATAGTTAATGCACGAGGCTTGTGTTAATGCAAAATTAAAAAAGAGTCAATGTGTACAATTTTATCTTTAAATATTTATTAAATAAAGATATATTCAATGCACAAGGCTTATATCCCAAAAATATGATAAGAGTCAATGTAGATAATCGTATCTTCAACTCGAATCCTGATTTCCCAAACGGTAAAGGAATAATTTTATCATTATGCCCCGATCTCCCTGAAATAAACTATCGTATGTTAATATGCTACATAATGATCAGTTCCACAAAGATCCCACAGGCAAGAATTCTGCCTAATCCACAGGACGACGAAATGAACCAAACTCATTAAGCGCAAAATAAACTATCGTATGTTAATATGCTACATAATGATCAATTCCACAAAGATCCCACAGGCAAGAATTCTGCCTAATCCACATGACGACGAAATGAACCAAACTCATTAAGTGCAAAATAAACTATCGTATGTTAATATGCTACATAATGATCAATTCCACAAAGATCCCACAGGCAAGAATTCTGCCTAATCCACGTGACGATGAAATGAACCAAACTCATTAAGCGCAAGCAACATATGACCGACCCTCACTGTCGTACATTCAAAATACAGAAAGTCCAAACAATCGATACAAGGATTTTGTGAACATCTCTAGACGCTAAATACTAGTATTAGTAGCTCCCGATGTTGACATCATACGATAGCACTATTATCTTCCACCCAAGACGTCATAAAAAGTTAAGATTCTATTGTGATGCTTTTCGCCTTGATTGCTCCGAGAGGTACCTATTTAACATATAAGATTATTGTCAAATCATAGTGTGTTCAGGTACTAATGGAAGAAATTAAGCAAGATATATCTGGTTCAATGACATCCAGCAAAATTTAGTATGGCTATTTAGAATATAGTAAATGTGTAATATAAATCTAACTTAATTGAATATGTTGGAAGGATACGAGTAATTGTTTGAGCGGTAGACAGTGAAAACCAGATCAAGAATGCAGGGTTGTAATGTCTGGTGAACAAACTAGAAAGCTTGCCTGCCAGTGTGGAATCCTGCAGAGTACCATGCACTTAGGACAACAGCAAGATCAGTCTCCTGGCTGATGACTCCTGATGCCTTGCATTCATGTTCACCCGAAATTTCTCCTTTATCCTTCATGTTCTCCTTCTCTACAGTCATAATAGGAACCAAGTTAAAAGCGTGACATCCAAGAAAAAAATGTTTAGGTTGTAGAACAAAATATTCAGTTTATAAGAGTTCTTATAAAGAATATCAATCATAAATCTGAGGGCACTAGAAGCTGAAAATAATAATGGAAGGTTATAATAATGATGAACAGAACCTTCGGGTAACATTTTTTTATGTATATCCACCAAAAATTCACATACCGGTCCATACCAGTGTACCAACATTTTGTCGGTACCAGTATGATGCCAGTACCATGCTATCACGGACAACAATATAAACAAGGTGTTCGATGAAATGCTCATGTTTGTCTGTGTCCTTCGGTTTATGTACATATCTTGTACAGCAAGAAGCGGACTTGCAGTAGGCTTAGCACCCCTAGTTTGATTTACTTTATGACCAAGTTTGGCTTGTAAATACAAGTGTGTCTTGTAAGCGCTTGTGGGGACTTCGATCTGTAATGGACCATTATCCTTTGTGTGCAACCTCTCTGAGTTTGTAATGTCCATGGGTGTAATTTGTATCTGGCTTTATAAAGTGTTTGCTTGAGCAGCTACTTGTGGATCCCGTGGGAATTGTTTCTTCTGGCCCGTTTTCTCTTTTGTAAGTCTAAGAGACTCTAGGAGATCTCGGGGAGAGCTGACTTTTGCGGACAGACATGCATGGGTGCCGCACGGCTTAGGCAAAATCAGCTAAGCCAATGACAGTATGGTATCAGAGCGGGACAAGCACACGCAAAAACACTTGCCATACAAACGTGGGGGACCTAGCTGGGCTATATGGAGGACAGCTAGCACGTGCAACCGTTTGGGGGAAAACGGACATTGAGATGTAGGGAAAGGAGTCGCTCAGAGGAGCGGGCATCTAAGTTTGGCATTCAGAGGAATGGCCAACCCCTTTGCGCAAGAGGCACCACAAAGACAAACAAGCGAAGAAGAATGCGTATAGCGCAAAGAATGAGATGGTTGAGTTCGAGCTATAGCTCGACGTTGGCAACCAAACTTGACGGTGCTCAAGGCAAAGCGGGGCGCTTGGTGAAAGATGAGACCATGCAAAGTGGGAGGTGTTACGTAACGACCGAAAGAGTTGTGCAAAGCTCACAGAGGTGAGGGGAATTGTTAACTCGAAGGATTCGGTACTCATGCAAGGGCTTGTACATGAACGACGAAGTGTTTGTGGCCATCCCAAGGCGCAATCGGAACTCGACGCCATGGAGCATCAGAACTTTCTCTTCGACATGGAAAGGATACGTCCGTAGGCGGCTAAAATGTGCAATAAGTTCAGCACATTGCCAGACCTTGAAGGGTGCAGTGGAGACTGTATTGGCGAAGGGTCACAATCTAGCAAGTGCATTTGCGGGGGCAGAATAAGGCACAAGATGTTCAGCAAGACGGAGTAGTCTAAAGGGGATGGTGGTCTCCGAAACTTCCAGTGGGAAGTATGTAAAGAGGAAAGTTGCTCCAACAGGACAGATATCCAGGAGGGATAAGTCCTAGTTCTCCAAAGAGAGAATCATGTGCAATGGACTGCACATATTGAGGAAGAGTTCCTCAAGGCTATATCTCCACAAAGCTCAACGAACCGAGTGAGTAACGAAGAGTCATCGCATAATCTCGAATGAGGTAATGCATTGGTGGATGCATATCGAGAACAAGTGGGGGAGCAATCTAAGGCAACATCATATGAAGGCAGACTTAGAGTCGATGCAAAAATCGAACTCAACGGAGCGACTTGGGTAGAACTTCAAGTATCCAAGCCGCATGAAGGAGTCGACATAGAAGATGGAACATGAATCGAAGGCACGGAGCTTTCCTTAGAGTCAAGGGCATGAACTCTTGTAGAGGCAAGAGTGGGATCATGTCGTTCCATGGGTTCTTCATTCGATGGGACGGACTTATCTTGCATGGTGCTAAAAATGAAGAGAGCTTGAGGCACATGCAAGCTACCTCGAGATGCATTTGAGTAACTAAGGTGATTCAACTTGCGAAGGCAAAGTTGGGATCGAGAGACCTTAGGGCAAGAGGCGCAGAGGCGGGTACTCTTGAAGAATATGCCACAGTGTTCCTATTCGAGTTGTCAGGAACAAGTGGTGCATAGCGAGATTGTCTTTGGTAGGGGATAGAGACCTGGGATCCAGACAATGGTGCACCAATTCTAATAAAGTCATCGGGACTTCATGAGCTACTAGGCGACGGACTGTCCTATAGCTATGCTTCGTCCAGGTGTGACCCAAGAGTGGGTGGACGAAGGTGAATTGCCAAGGGAACGAACTAAAAATCGGAGATGGCGGAGGCCCTACGATGTGTTGGCGAGGCCACACGTGGAGAAGTCGAGTCAGTTCATCACACGAGAATCAGATGATAGAGATGTCACCGGAGGCGACATGGCGCAACGAATCGTGGTGGAATAGTTCGTGGCAATGCAATACAATCATGTCCCGTGAGGGACAAGATCATGCGGAGGTATGATTAGGAGTTCTTGGGAGCTCCACTTTGGTGTACGACACAACAAGAAGAAGGGTTATGGATTCAAGGTGAATGTCAGTACAAGACGGGTTTTTATGTGTGAGCTTGCATTGGATGAAAGCCTTAGTCATCGATATGGGGTTGTATACCACCGAGGAAGAAGTCTAAGTGCAAGTACCAATGAGTCCTATGGAGGGGACATGATCGTGAATGATCGAGGGCTGGGAGCTCCACTTTGGTGAACAATGCAACGACAAGAAGGGTGGATTCAAGGGTGAATGTCGATGCAGAGGCTGTCTTCGTGTGTGCACATCGAAGCTTCATCGGATGAAAGCTTTGGTCATCGGATATGTGTACCACCGAGGGAAAAGTCGATTGCAAGTACCGGTGAGTCCCATGGGGGACTTGATTATACTAAGGTATGATCGGTGGAGAGTTAGGCTTGCTCACATTCGCTTAAAGGGCGGCGGTCGGAGGACAAAGCCGAGTAAGCGAACGTTGCTACCAAGGAAGTTAAGGAGAACAGAATCGGCACGAGCCCTGCAATAAGATGACGGAGGCCATGTATGAGAAGTTGCAGTCTTTCTTTCCATCGACCAGGGAGAACTGCTAGGAGGACATAGTGGTGTTGAAGCAGGTGGTCGAAAGGGGCGAGGAAGCGGCGACGAGTCCAATGAGGCTCAGCTACCCAAAAGCAAAGCGTCGATTAAAAAGGAGGTGGACTCAGAGGAGCACCACAGTGTCGCAGAGGCAGATCTACCGATCGCAAAGGAAGGGATGAAGAAGCAAGGAAACGGATAGTAATGCTATGGGATTGGAAGCACCATGGTACTGCAGAGGCGGGAACGAAATAGGCAGTACAAGGTACTATACCTTTCTACTCAGAGGAGTAGGCGGCAAAGGTGATAGAAAAAACGGTACAATCCCAAAGGCGACCAAATCTATCAGACTTACTCCAAGTTGAGGGATTCCAAGTTGGGGTCAACTTTTTGCTCTTTTCAGGCAAAACTTCTTGCATTCGATAAGTTCAATGGCAGTGAGAAGGCGAATCACAGTAGCTAACTCGACGCAAGGAGTGCAAACACTTCAAATGCTTCAAAAGTATGAGCAAAGAGGCGAATATTAGTAACCAACTCAATGCATGAAGTACAAACTCGAGGAGGCAAGCGAAATCGAGTAACCTTTGCCTTCTCAACTCGAGAGAATGGGCGGCGGTACCCCAATCCTCTTGACTCGAGGAGGTGAGCGAAGCCAAGTAACCTTGCCTTCTCAACTACTAAGAGAATGGGTGAAGTCAAGTATCCCAGTTCTCTTACTTATCCAGCAGAGGAGCTCTGTATAAGTTCAGTGACCCTTCAAAGAAAGCTTATGGAAGACAATAATTGTCAAATTCTCACCATTGGTGATCAGTACTACTGAGAGTAGATTGTCCGCTTCATTTTTCAACTGAATGTCAATTAAAAGTGAGAGTGATGTGAACCTACTTGGAAGTGACAACTAAACATGGAGGATGGATCAATGGGCAAACATTATGGAGGAAGGACTTCAAAAACCTTAAAGTCTGCGAGGCGATGCTCGTCAAAGTTCCAACAAGCATCCACCCAGTTCAAGCAATATGATCTTCGTGATCTTGGCGCGTAATAAAGCGGTCTTTTCCTTCATCGAAGGATCGCGAGAACCAACAAGGATCGGCAACTCAACGAACCCTACACCAAATTCAATCATTGGTGAGTTGAGCGGCGATCGAGTTCGACTACTCAACAATGCGGAGAGCGTGGGAGCAAGGGCATGTTGCAGCGAAGATTAAAGATTGATAATGCGAGGAGATCGCATCATTGGCTTCGACGAGAACGTCGAAGGAATAATTGGGGAGAATGTCACAGATAACAATGTAAACAACGTGTTCGATGAAATGCTCGTGTTTGTCCGTGTCCTTTGGTCTATGTACATATCTATGCAATGAAGCGAGCTTGATGAAGCTTAGACCTAGTTTGATTTGCTTTATGGCCTAGTTTGGCTTGTAGATACCAGTGTGTCTTGTAAGCACTTGTGGGGACTTCGGTCTGTGATGGATCATTATCCTTTGTGTGCGACCTCTCTGAGTTTGTAATGTCCATGGGTGTAATTTGTACTAGCTTTATAAAGTGTTTGTTTGAGCAGTTGCTTGTGGATCTCATGGGAATTGCTTCTTCTGGCCCGTTTTCTCTTTTGTAAATCTAAGGGACTCTAGGAGATCTCGAGGAGGGCTGACTTTTGCGGACGGACACGCATGGGTGCCGCACGGCTTAGGCAAAATCAACTAAGCTCGTGACAATGCGATATGCACAGTACGTACTGCCCAGTATATTATAATATATTATAATATAATATTAATATATTAATATATTATGAAAAGAAAAGAAAATTGGGCGACGTCGCCTCGATCTTTTCTCCCCACGCGGGGAGAAAAATCGCCCGCGGGCGATCTGCGGTTGGCGATGGCGCGCGGGTGGTGAGGGCGGCAACGAGGCACTATCACCGACTTAGCGGAATTTGCCTAAGTCGTGTGGCACACTTGCGACAAACTTGTAGACTTAGCTGGAATTGCCTAGGTCGCGAAACAATCTTTGCCTAATGTTCCGAACTTAGCTGGGATTACCTAAGTCATGAAACGCCGAAGCGTATTTGCCCGCAAAGGATTAGCCCAATTGCAACCTCGTGCGGATCCTAAAGGACCTGCAAAAAGAGAAGTTGATTAGATTTGAAGACGAGCGACGGACAAGTCCTGACGTCTCGCCAAGAGGGCAGCTCTTACAAGCAATTCGTCGAACACCTTGTGTGCAACATAAAAAGAGAGAAAGAAAGCGAAACGGGACTTTAGAGGACTGTAAGAACGGTCGCAAGTCCACAAACGATAGTTCCTAATTGTGTCAAATGCAAAACACTTCAACTAATTTTGAAAACTTATGCCCAACTACTATCCCGAAGCCTCATCTAGCCCTGTGCCACCCGGGGGGTTCCAGAGGACTAAGATGGCTGACATTTTATGTCACTTAAAAAGCCTACTGCAGCATATGAAAATGGCCCAAAAGAACTCATTTTTTAATATCTAAGAATCATGTAAACACAAAAGCATGCTCCTTTTCCTTCATTGTTCTATTAGGTCCTTGAGGAAAGATAATGACACTAGTACCAAGATGGCCTGACCGCCTCGAATACTTCCATTCTCCTCAACTTGTTTTATGAGCAAGTGACAATGAGTTACAATGAGGTAAAGGAAAAAAAAAAGATTGAGGATACATCAGAGAGCTCAAGGTATTATTATTAAAATATCCAATCGCTCTACAAAAAAAGAATTCCATAGTAAGGTAACTACTTTTGCATTATATGGTACTATCATTAAATTATCCAGTAATCTAAAAAGGGATGGCCTAGTGCATGAGTTTCCCACTAATATATATGGTCTTAGGAGGTTGAGGATGTTCTCACGACTTGAAGAACTCTTAAAGTAGCAACTTTATCATGGAAACAAACTCATTCTCTACTAAAATATCTAGCAATCACTTAAAAAGTTCATTACAGTCTAGATTCACTAAATTATCCAGTAATCTAAAAAGGGATGGACTAGTGCATGACTTTCCGACCAATATATATGATCTTAGGATGGTATGTACAAAATCTTATTGAGGCTGTTCTCTGACTCAATGAACTCTTAAAGGAGCAACTTTATCGAGGAAATAAACTCATTTTCTACTAAAATATCTAGCAATCACTAAAAAGTTCATTAAAATCTAACTTCATTTGTTTTGGTTTTAAAATTATCATGACAATGGGGGATGAAGCAATTGGTCACCGTTCTCCCATCATGATTCATGAGAATGTCTATATCAATGCACTGCATAGTACTCCATTCCAATTTTACTTCTGAAAGACCTTCCTTTGGTTCATGTGGCTATTGGAATTCATGATTTACTTCTTTTGACTATTCATGACACAGAAACAGTACATATTTCATTCTAAAAGAAGAAAGAGATCAGAAGAGTCAGGTGCACTTCATATGTCAATATCTAATCTTAATGGTCATCTCTCTCTCTCTCCCCCTCACTTTTTAATCAATGTCCATTGCACGATAAAGCACAGAAGGATGACCCCTATAAAGGTCGAGTTTGATGATGTCCAACTACTTTTTACTTTCTCATCATCCATAGTTCATACTTCATGGTTAAATCATAGGGCAATAATAACACAGCAAGCAGAGGGACCTGATACATGGTTCTTGAATGCAGCAGTAGAATCTAAAAGTTCACTTATGTCACTAGAACAACATTGTCATTTTTGTAGATCTACATCTTTACATGAACAAAAAGTTCTAACAGTTACAGAAACTTCCCAAAGACAAATAAGTACAAAAACATGCTATCAGATTTGCAAAAGAATCTTATGACCCATCTGTAGTGAATAAGAAGTAATCAATTACATATTTGTTCAAATAGTCCAAAGTCACCACAATGTGTCCAAGTTGAGTGCATGTTTGTACATGAACTAATAGAATCAGATAGTGTCTCAGAAAGCAATTTTATAGTGTGCAGTGTGCACCATGACAGAGGTTGCGTTTCAAAACGCATTTGCATTTTTAATATACAGTTGCATAAAGAGGCTTGAGTGAATATGCAGTTATAGAATACCTTAAGTGCTTGGTAAATAATAGATAAAAACTATATTTTGAATATGCATTGACGTAAGTGTTGTTTAATAATATCGTATTGAAAAAGTTCATTGAATATTTTATGACAAATTTACCCTTCTAATATTTTTAATATTTATTCTAAAATGAATACATTTTTTATTTAAATTAATAAGTAAATAAATTACATGTAATCTTCAAATAATGGTATGACCCAAATATATAATAAATAAAAATATAATCATAGAAATAAATATAAAATATTTATTTAAATAAATAAATAAATAGAACTTTATCTTATAGAAATATATATCATGTTGGTTTTTCACTAAATCATTTTGACAATCTTGTAATTTTAGATAAAATCATAAAGTATTTTCGAAATTTGAAAAATTATATTATCATCCCGCAAATGCTGAAATATTGATGCTACCCTAAGATAGCATCAACATTTAAGCATTTCCAATGCAGCATCCAAGTCAAATGTGATTTCGAAAAAAATTAATCAAACACCAATTCACGTTTGAAATGTACATTGAGCCTTCAATGCATATCAAACGTGTTCCCAAACGCACCCAAAATCAGAACATCCCAGATGCATCCATCCTGAATACTAAAATTTCAAGGGTTAAGGTCAGTTTTAGTCCTTGTGGTTTTGATCATAGACCACTTAAGTCATTATTATTTACTCGTGTCTAAAATAATTCTTACATTTTTAAAAACGTAACATATAAGCCCTCCGGTTAAGTCTGAGTTAACAGACATTAGAGTCTGCTTATGTAACATGCTACTCATAATAAACTATTAATGTAATGATAAGTATAGTTTGAGTTTAAAAAAAGGGTCACTTTTAGCCTTTGTGGTTTTGGTCATGGTCCACTTAAGCCCTTATGGTTTTACTTATGTCTAAAATAATTTCAAAATATGGCATATAAGCCCCTCCTGTCATGTATGAGTTAACAAACGTTAAAATCCGCTTACGTGACATGTTGACTCATAATGAATAATAAATATAATATATCCACCATCAATGGCAAGAGGAGGCATTGTTGTGGAAATGACCACCAGCAACAACACTAAGCTGTTGCTGTTTAGCAGGGCATCATACGTACATAGCCTTTCCTGCGCTGATGACGAACTCAAAAGCTTCCAGTCCTACCCCAAGTGAATGTGCATCGATCAGTCTGATGCTAAGCATGCAATGGTCTCCTGATCCCTCTTCAGCCTCTTGGGCGTTTTCGTCCCCACCATCTCTCACTTCGTCCTCTCCTGCGCCCCCACCCACCATGCCTACAACGACCCTCACCTCTGCCTCTCTGCCTTCGCATGCCGCTACGGCCTCCGCCGCTTCCTCTTCTTCAACAAGATTGACCTTTTCTTAAGCTCAAATTATATGTGTTATTATATTAATAATTTATTATGAGTCAACATGCCACATAAATAGATTTCAACGTCTGTCAATTCAGACTCGGAGGGGCTTATATGCTACATTTTTAAAAATGTAGGGGTTATTTTAGACAAGCAGAACCAGAAGGGTTTAAGTGGTCCATGACTAAAACCACAAGGGCTAAAATAAATTCTTTTTAACTTAAATTACACGTGTTATTATCATTAATAGTTTATTATGAGTCAACATGCCACGTAAGCAAACTCTATCATCTGTTAACTTAGATTTGACGGAAGGGGGTTATATGATATGTTCTTAAAAATGTAAAGGTTATTTTAGACATGAGTAAACAATAAGGACTTAAGTGGTCCATGACCAAAACCACATGGGCTATAATGGACTTTAACCTAAATTTCAATGAAGCAATAAAATCTCAACTGAAACCATTTCCACATTTCATAACCTATTCTACTTAAATATTATGGTCACTTGTCTCTAAGAGGAACATTTCTAGGAATATGCATATGCCAACCATGTACTTCAAAGGGACCAATCCTTACTCGTTGTGAATAATATCATAAACATATCGATATTGGGCAAGCAGACGCTCTCATAAAGGCTTGCATTGACCAAGATGATTAAGGATAAATAAAGATAAGGCATGTCAAAAGAAAAGCTGCAAGAAAAGAAAGGATACATAACAAGAAAAGTCATCTATTATATATAGGGCAACATGAGAAGACTTAGTTAAACCCTAAACGCTATAGTAAATAATAGCATATCGTCATAAAGTTGAAACCGCAAGGTAGGTCAGCATAGTCCCAAAATATGTGTGCCTACCTTGACAGATATTAGCATCCACAGATATTTCTTTTTTCAATGAACTTAATGCTTTTTCAGCAGCCATCATCCCTATTCTGACAGCTGGATCATCTGTATGTGTAATCTGCTCTGATGGATCTACTGTGAGTGATCCTCCAAGAGAACAAATACCACTTTGAACATGATCTTGACAGCCTTAGGCACATAGCAAGGAATGAGAACCACGTAGCAAAAAGAAAAGCAAGATTTACAGGAACATGGATAACTGCTATTGTGAAAGAGGCAATGTGTCACCTGAAGAATGATGCAGAACAGATGTAGAGCAGCTTTGTGGACAACAATAATAGCCTCTCAATGAAGGACCACAAATGGCACAAGCAGAACCAGGGATCAATGAAGCAGATAAAGAATGGCATGAGCACAAGGAATATGGAGGTTGTGAACAACTTTCAGAAGCATTATTTCCAGGAAATTTCTCTGCCTGATATTCGCCAGATTGAACTGGGGTTTGGTAATTCCAATAATTTGCTTGCTGGAGTTGCTGAAGAACCTTTTGCCTCTCTTCCTCGAGTTCATAATACTGTTTAAGGAGATGATTGTACTCAATACTTTGCTCATCATTATGGTAATCGATTTCTGAAGTAGATACAGGGAAGTCCGATGAATCTAGGATAATTTCCGTGGCACGTATATTCACACCTAGACTTTCTTCTAACTGATGGCCTTCAGTAGATGATACATACTTGTAGTAAGGCATATTAGTCTCTGTTACATCTTTTAGGACATTATTCTCACCAATGCCATGCTCGATTTGGCTTCAAAAGGAGAACAAAATAGAGACCACTTAGAAACTTCAAAACCAACCAATCATATGAAGAGTATAGACAAAATGAATATAACTGCTACAACGTTATAGATTGCAGAGAAATAGCTTCAAGATTTGCCTAATATACTTTAACAAATGTTCATCATATAGACCTTAAAATACATTAAATAAAAAAAGGGAGAGAAGCTTAAGAACAGAAATTATCCTTGATAATCTGTCAACACTTCTGCAGCATAAAATCATTGGATAATTGAAAAACTTAATATGTACATCTCATAACTGGTTTCAGGTCCTCAGTATAAGATACTTTTCAACATCAATACTCGAAGGAACAAGAGGCAAGAGATAGGATGGGTGTTCCATGATCAAATACTATCCTTCATTTGAAGGAATATAATAATTGTCTTCAACTTAAGTTCCTAAGATATGAACATACTAGTGGCAACACATACATTGATTTTGCATAATAAGGATATGGCTAATAGATTTTCTAATGTGCAGGAGAAAATTCAATCATATATAGGTCTTCAAATATCTGAAGATAAGCAGAACTACCTCCTGTTACCCCATAAACTATATAAATAAGTAGATACATAGACAAAATAAATAACACTACCTTCTCAAATTCTCACTATGAACAGGCTCATCTTGAGTACTTTCACCTATATGTTTTTCTTCCCCCAGAGGATTGGCTGGATAGCTTTCCCTGTGCACTCCCTGACAGAGTGCCATCATTATCAGAAATATATACTACACTAAATTTCCTCCTTGAAAAGGAAAAAGAAACCTAACGAAGGTCAAAATCAAGGAGATGTTTGAAATTCATGAAAATGCAGAACATAAGCATTAAACTTCTTATTGTCAGTCTATCTGCAGTTAGAAACAGGAAAAAGTGCAAACAAAGTCTGAATAACATAATTTAGACAGTAAAATTAAGAAATACAGATCAATAGGAAAAAACACATCTGGAGCTTCTCAAATTAAGCAAGACCTATTATGCAATAATAACCCAATTTTGTGGTGGGCAGGTAAAATTGGTAACATCATTTGTTGCTAAGGATGGGAACAAATCGAGTAAGGCATATTAAAACATCCAGAGCAGAATATAGAATCCAGGAAGCAATTTGGTGTCACTATTTAAGAAACAAAGTGATAATTAAAAACAAGAATTAAATCTGATTTACTCTTTCTATTACACTGGCAACAAGACCCAAGTTCTCTTGCTAAGGCACTCTCAATTTCTCTGCACGTAAATTTTACCTACGGGGCTCTTCTAAGTAAGAAAGAAACTCATTTACCATGCTAAGATGTGTCTAATACTAATTCTGGAACATACACATACATTTTCTCATACGTACAATCAGCAAATTTCCCATTCCAAGATCTGCAGCTTTGAACACGATATCATCAAGACAACAAGTTATCAGTATATATTTGAAGGAGATGGGTGAGATGAAGATAATGATCCGTGGAGTTAAACCCTAATAGTAATATATATCTACGTAAAAAAGCTAATAAAGGTCGAGAAGTAAACGCATCAACTGACCTACAAAACTACACCGCAAGAGCGCAACTGTACATGGAAGGGAAAAATAACACCCCAACAATCGAAGACAAAACGAAGAGAAGGAAGAAAAGCGGACCTTGTAGGTGGCCATGGCGTGATCAAAAGCATCGATGAGAGCAGAGTCATCCCAAAGATCCGTTCCTTTCCCCATCCTCTCCCTTCTTCGCCGGTCTTCTCTCTGCTCGAAAGAATGCCCCAGTGAACTGGAGATTTATGTAGACGCCTCCGCGATCCTAAAGAGTATTGCTTTGGGTTCGACCAATGGACGCGGCTGACATCTTAGGTCCAGGGCTGTTCAAATAGCTCGATGGTCGATAACCCGATATATATATATATATTGTTGGGGTTCTTTATGTCGACTACTATGTGACTTGGTCCAATATGAATGGACAAGGACGCCCCCATAGCTAAAACATGTCGAAGAGGGAGCGCAATGAGTTGATAGCTTAACTTCTGAATATTTAGACTATTTTCTCAGGACCTGATTAGCATCCGGCTCCTCCTCCTCCTTGGGGTCTGCATCCTACAAAAAAAACCTAAAGTAGGCGAAGATTTTTCTCGATTTAACCCCTCCAATGATCAAGATAGTTACGAGCCTGAGCTCTCAAATAAGTATTGCATAGATGTTTTCTGCATATCTTCCCCTCTATATTATTCATTGTAGTGACTTATATATCTCCTTGGAGACGGTCATCGTACGAGGATGCTTAATAATCTACAACGCTACCGTATATAGATATTAATGCGTGTTGACACTTGAGGATGGTTGGAGCATATTTTAGTATCGATGTCATCTGAGCTATGTCGTGTTTCTTGAATGATGGAACGGATCGACGATCTGTCTACTTACGTCATATAGGCGCATCACATCTTTCTATACCCCTTGGGCGGTTGGAGAGAGCGAAGTCAGATTCCAAAATCTTGATTTGAGCTAAGTTGAAGGTGATTAGTTGGTTTTACAGTGGTGAACTGATCGTATCCGTCAAATGAGTTAGAATATATCGTATCATATTATATATATATATATATAATATTAGATCTAGTGGACAAAATTTTAAATTATAAATATTAAATTTAAATCCTGCGCACTCGGCGAGTCGTATTCCGGGAACATCGAGGAAGGTTGGGGGAGCCTTTCTAGCGGAGATGTGCTCCTTTTTTTCCTCTGTAAAGTCGATCATTCTCTCCGATCCTGATGTGTTTTTTTTTTTTGTTCTCTGGCTTGTTGCTTCAGTGCGATCGTCGTTGTTCGTCTTAGCTTTCTCATTGTTTATGTTCTGCTGAGTAGTAGATCTGTAGGTTGGGGTATTGTTCCCGGTGAAATTTGTTTTCTTTTGTCTGCGTTCGGCGGTGATTCTCGTGAAAAGAGAATCTGGTCTTGCGGCGGTGGGTGAAATTTAGTGGTTGAATAGTGCTATTTGTTGTTTGATCATTTGACAAAGATGATTAATTGTCTGTTCTTATTTTGGTTGTTCCATGGAATTCTGTTTCAGGGTGTTAATTGAATGATATTTTCTTGATATCAAAGAGAGCTTAAGAACCAATGCCACCAATCTACAACGGCCCTAAGATACGTATCATTGAAAAGTTTACGTTGTCATTCTGGAATCTTTGAGGACGCAACCAAAAACACGGAGGTTCTTTTTTCCTCGCCATGAGAAATCGAAAGGTTCACAAACCAATTAGCCTTCTTTGCACGCAATTTTTGCTAGTCAACGAACATCACCCGCTGCACCTTTGCCCAGCAGCTGGTTCCTCTCTTCATCTTTGAGAAGTTCTGGATTCAATATATCCAAGAAGATATTATAGTGGTTAAGATGCAGTGTGTGCGGTCATGAGGTCGATCGAATATTGAAAAAAAAAAGAAAAGGAAAAATCCTAGCTTGGTGGTGCTACACTTACTCGATTCACCACCCCCAAATACTTTTCTTAAAGATATAAAAGGTTGCAAACTAGGGATCTAACTGCAGCTTTTGGATTGATTACAGACAAATTCTGATGAGAGCCTTATGTTCGCCAGGCCATTCGTAGTTTCTCTCACTTTTCTTAGTGCAGTAGTTATTTGCATTCCATCTGGTCTGCGATGGTCTCAGAAAATACAGCAGAAACCATTGGCACAACAGAGCAATGCTTGCCCAAAGGGAAGGGCATTTCAGTTTATAAACCCTATTTAGATGCACCACTGTTGGGCTCAAAGTTCCATCAACATTTATTTTGATCCAATCAATAGGAGTGAGGCCCCTTAGAAATAAAACTGTACCAGTTTGAACCCCATCCTAGTCATAATAGAGTCAGTCATTAACATTGTTCTTTTTGTTTTCTGCTAGATATACCATTCAAAGCTTGTTTGCTTCCCTTGTATACTTTGGCGCTGGGCTGCCACCAGGATCATCTTTGATCTGCATGAGGTTACCAAGTTTTGCCTGTAATTCTAAGGCTGGATGCTCAGTATTTTTATATAATGCTACTTTCTGTTTTCATGATTTATCAGGATACTTTATCAGCTTATGTTGGATATATTTCTATATACTTCAGGGGTTACCTTGCATGGGGTCTTCCATGATACAAGTGTTGCTAGCTATACTCTGATGAGATATTTAGTTAAATGAATTTCATGGTCTTCATGGGGACAAGTCCCTCGTAAAGAATTAGTCAATGGTTGATGTATGCTTTCTGGAGAAGTTGGAGTGATGGTTACAAAGGTATTGAAAAAAGTGAAAAAAATCATGCACTCTGAAGAGAGAGAACCTATTGCAATCAAGGTTTGAAATTTTGAGTTGTACCGCTCTGTCACAGGCTTAGCTAATTTTGCATAAGCCGTGCGGCACCTATACGTGTCCGTCCACAAAGGTCAACCCTCTCCGAGATCTCCTAGGGTCACTTAGACTTATAAAAGAGAAAACGGGCCAGAAGAAACAATTCCAATGGGATACACAAGCAACTGCTCAAGCAAACATTTTATAAAACCAAATACAAATTACACCAATGGACATTACAAACTCAGAGAGGTTGCACAAAGGATAATGGTCCATTACAGACCGAAGTCTCCATAAGTACTTATAAGACACTCGTATTTACAAGTCAAAATTGACCACAAAGCAAATGAAACTAGGGCTGCTAAGCCTACTACAAGCCCGCTACTTGCTGTGCAAAATATGTATACAAACCAAAGGACACGGATAAATATAAGTATTTCATCGAACACCTTGTTTACATTATTGTCCGTGACATTCTCTCCCACCTATTCCTTCAACGTCCGCGTCGAAGCCACTGTAGACGCTGCATCTCCTCGCATTTTGTTGAATCTTCAGTCTTCTGCTTTGGCTACAACATGCCCATTTGGCTCCCAGCCGCTCTCCGCCGCTGTTGTTGAGTAGTCTAACTCTGATCCACCATGCTGCTTCAAGTCACCAATGACTAAATCTAGTATGGGGTTGGCTAAGTTGTGCTGATCCTTGTTGGTTCTCATGGATCCTTCTGATGAAGGAAAAGACTTGCCTTATTATGCGTTAGTATCACAGTATACTCATGTTGCTTGAACTGGATGAATGCTTGTTGGAACTTTGACGAGTATCGTCTCGCAGACTTTTAAGTTTTTTTAGGTCCTTCCTCCATAATGTTTGCCCGTTAATCTTTCTTCCATGTTTAGTTGTATCTTCCAAGTAGGTTCGTATCACTCTCACTTTCGATTGATAGTCAATTGGGAAATGAAGCGAACAATCTACTCTCAGTACTACTGATCACCAATGGTGAGGATTTGATAACTATTGTCTTCCATAAGCTTTCTTTGAAGGGTCACTGAACTTATGCAGAGCTCCTCTGCTGGATGAGTAAGAGAACTGGGATACTCGACTTTACCCATTCTCTTAGGAGTTGAGAAGGCAAGGTTACTTGGCTTCGCTCACCTCCTCGAGTTAAGAGGATTGCGATACTCGGTTTTGCTCATTCTCCTAAGTTGAGAAGGCAAAGGTTACTCAATTTCGCTTGCCTCCTCGAGTTTGTACTTCATGCATTGAGCTGGTTACTAATATTCACTCACTCTTTGCTCACACTTCAGAAGCACTTGAAGTGTTTGCACTCCTTGCATTGAGTTAGCTATTGTGATTCATCGACCCACTGCCATTGAACTTCTGCAATGCAAGAAGTTTTGCCCAAAAAGAGCAAAAAGTTTACTTCAACTTAGAGTCCCCCAACTTGGAGTAAGTCTTTGATAGTTCTGGTTGCCTCTGGGATTGTATCGTCTTCTCTATCACCTTTATCGCCTACTCCTCTGAGTAGAAAAGGTACAGTACCATGTACTGCCTACTTCGTTCCTTGGTCGAGCAATCCTGCATCAACTCGAAGTCCCTTATTTTCGGCTATCTTGATGAGAAGCCCATCGGCACCGGTCTTATGAAGTTCCTTGGCCTCTGTTCTTCCGCCCTGTCTTGGTACTTGGAGTTTGCCTCTGCATTCTCCACCTCCTCAGCCTCTTTTATGACCAATGCCCTCCCTCCATGAGAGCAAGGGATCGATGACTCCACGAAAGTCCCGCCTTTGCGGTACCATGGCGCTGCCAAGCCCATGGCCCTAATACTCATTGCCTTGCATCTGCATCTCTTCCTTCACGATCGGTAGATCCACCTCTTCGGCACTGTGGCGTTCCTCCGAGTCCACCTCCTTTCTAACCAACATTTTGCTTTTTGGGTAGTTGAGCCCCACTGGACTCGTCGTCGCTTCCTCGCCCTTTTCGACTATCTGCTTCAACACCTCTGTGTTCTCCAACCAGTTCCCCTTAGTTGATGGAAAGACAGATTGCAATTCTCATACATGGCCTCCACCATCTTGTTGCAGGGTTCACGCTGATTCTATCCTCCTTAGCTTCCTTGGTAGCAACGTTCGCTTACTCAGCCTTGTAATCTGATTTATCGGGCTCCCTTAAGCGCGTGAGCACTGAAGCGTCCAACTCTCCAATCACTCTAACCATACCTCTGTATGATCAAGTCCCCTCCATGGAACTCATTGGTACCTGCAATTTGACTTCTCCCTTGGTGGTACACAGCCCCCCATATGTTGATGACCAAGGCTTTCATCCGATGTAAGCTTCGATGTGCATACGGAAGACCCGCCTCTGCGGTACCATGACATTCACTCCTTGAATCCACAGTCCTTATTGCCGTTGTATTATTCATCGAAGTGGAGCTCCCAGCAGCTCCTGATCGCTTAGATGATCGTGTCCCCTCCATGGGACTCATTGGTATTTGCACTTGGACTTCTTTCTCAATGGTATACAACCCCCATATGCTGATGACTAAAGCTTTTATCTAATGCAAGCTTCGATGCACACACAAAGACCCACCTCTGCGGTACCACGACATTCACTCCTTGAATCTATAGTCCTTCTTGTTGTGTCGTACACCAAAGTGGAGGTCCCAGTAACTCATGATCATACCTCCGCATGATTGTGTCCCTCATGGGATATGATCGCCTGCGTTGCATTACCACGAACTATTCCACTACGATCCGCTGCACCATGTCGCCTCCTGGTGACATCTCCATTGCATACAGATTCTCGTGTGATAAACTCGGACTACGACTTCTCCATGTGTGGCCTCTGTTAACATATCGTAGAGCCTCCGTCATCTCCGATTTTTGGTTCACTCCCTTGGCAATTCACCTTCGTCCACCCACTCTTGGGTCATACTTAAACGAAGCATAGCTCTAAGACAGTTTGTCGCCTAGTAGCTCCTGAAGTCCCCTGACTTCGCTAGAATTGGTGCACCATTGTTTAGATCCTGGGCCTCTATCCCCTACCAACACAATATCCGCTATGCACCACTTGTTCCTGACAACTCGAATGACAACACTGTGGCACGTTCTTCAAGAGACCCACCTCTGCGTTCTCTTTCCCGTGCTAAGGTCTCATGATTCTAACTTCGCCTCCGCAAGTTGAATCACCTTAGTTACTCCATTAAATGCATCTCTGAGGTAAGGTGCATGTACCTCGAAGCTCCCTTCGTCTTTCGCACCATGCAAGAGAAGTCCGCTCCATCAGAATGAAGAACCCATGGAACGACATGATCCCACTCTTGCCTTTACAAGAGTTCATGCCCTTGACCTCTATCTAAGGAAAGCTCTGTGCCTCCGCTCTATGTTCCATCTTCTATGTCGACTTCCTTCATGCGGCTTGGATACTTCACCAAGTTCCTCTCAAGTCGCTCCGCTGCTCGATTTACATTGAGTTGATGATGGCCCTCGCACCCACCCTACGGGTCAACCCTCCGTTGAGTTCGATTTCCATATCGACTCTAAGTGGGCTTTCATATGATGTTGCCTTGGATTGCTCCCCCACTTGATCTCGAAGTGCATCCACCAATACATTACCTCATTCGAGATTATGCGACGACTCTTCATCGCTCGCTCGGTCCGTTAAGCTTTATGAAGATATTGTCTTGAGGAACTCTTCCTCAATATGTGCAGTCCGTTGCATATAATTCTCTCTCTAGAGAACTAGGACTTATCCCTCCTGGATATCTGTCCAGTTGGAGCAACTTTCCTCTTTACATTCTTCCCGCTGGAAGTTTTGGAGACCACCATCCCCTTTGGACTACTCCGTCTTGCTGAAGAACTTATGCCTTATTCTGCCCCCGCAAATACACTTTGTTAGATTATGATTCTTTGCCAATACAGTCCCCACTGCACCCTTTAAGGTCTAGCAACATACCGAACTTGTTGCATATTTCAGCCGCCTACGGACGTATCCTTTCCATATCGAATAGAAAGTTCTGATGCTCCATGGTATCGAGTTCCGATCGCGCCTTGGGATGGGCACGAACATTTTGTCCTCCGTATACAAGCCCTTGCATGAGTACCGAATCATTCGAGTTAGCAATTCCCCTCACCTCTGTGAGCTTTGCATAACTCTTACGGTTATTGAGCAACACATCCCACTTTACACGGTCTCATCTTTTACCAAGCGCCCCGCTTTGCCTTGAGCACCATCAAGTTTGATTGCCAATGTCGAGCCATAACTCGAACTCAGCCATCCCAATATTTGTGCGCTACACATTCTTCTTTGCTTGCTTGTCTTCGTAGTGCCTCTTGCGTAAAGGGTTAGCCATTCCTCTGAATGCCATGCCTAGATGCTCGTTCCTTTGAGCGACTCCTTTCCCTACATCTCAATGTCCATTTCCTTCAAACGGTAGCGCGTGCTGGCTGTCCTCCATACAGTCCAGCTAGGTCTCCCACGGTTGTATGGCGAGTGTTTCTGCGTATGCTTGTCCTGCTCTGATACCACAATGTCACAGGCTTAGCTGATTTTGCCTAAGTCGTGCGGTACCTATGCATGTCCGTCCGCAAAGGTCAACCCTCTCCGAGATCTCCTAGGGTCACTTAGACTTATAAAAGAGAAAACGGGCTAGAAGAAGCAATTCTAATGGGATCCACTAGCAACTGCTCAAGCAAACACTTTATAAAGCTAGATACAAATTACACCCAGGGACATTATAAACTCAGAGAGGTTGCACACAAAGGATAATGGTCCATTACAGACCGAAGTCTCCACAAGTGCTTACAAGACACACTCGTATTTACAAGTCAAAATCGACCACAAAGCAAACCAAACTAGGGCTGCTAAGCCTACTGCAAGCTTGCTACTTGCTGCACAAGGTATGTACACAAACCGAAGGACACGGATAAACATGAACATTTCATCAAACACCTTGTTTACATTGTTGTTCGTGACAGCCCAGTACGGGCGGTACATACCGGTCTGACCGAATATCAGTACGTGGACGGCCTGCCACCGGGCGGTACCGTCAAATCCAAAGTCTCCCTGCGCGAGGCGATGCCGAGTGGAACGAATGAGGTGAGGCGACGCCTTGTTCCTGCGCGGGACGAAGCAAGGCCTCCTTCCCCGTGCGAAATGAACAAGGCGAGGCGACGCCTCCTTCCCGCACAAGAACGAGGCGATGCCTCGTCCCGCGTTGCCTCGTTCCTGCGTGGGGAAGGAGAGACGAGGCATCGCCTCGTTCTCTCGCGGCGTCGTTCTCCACGAGGCGAGGCAACGCTGTTTTATTTTTTAAATATATAATTATATTAAATTAATATAATATAATATAATATAATATTATATATCGAATGGTATGCACTGTGCGTACCACTCGGTATCGGGTACTGTACCGGTACCGAGATAAACTCGATACACCAGTACGGACCAGTAAGTAGAACCTTGATTGCAATTTTAACTAATTTTGGCCATGGCATTGTAGCACATCCACATAATGCAAACAAATTTTTTCCAGTGGGTTGGGACTTGGTGATTGTGAAACTAACTTCAACTGCAGTTTCCAGTGCCAGGCTCTCAATAAATATCACAATTTCACAAAAAGTGGGTAGCCAGATCAAGTGCTATCTTACTAGGAAGGTGTATGAAAAGATTTTCATCAATATCATTAATTTGGTCCAGGAAGATTTCTGGCTAAAGGAGTTAGTTACTGAAGCATACGTTCAGAATTAGCAATTTTTATTTGAATTTATTCCCATGGTTCACATCGATTTGTAAACAGGATTACACAAACCGATTTCTAGGATTGATGTAGATGGCAAATGTTTCTTCCCAGAAGTTTGTTTTTTTGAACATTATGAATTAACTAGATACTACCATTTTGCAAAGGTAAACAAATACACATGATTCTTCACCCAAATTTGAAACTTGATATTGATGCCCATATTGAAATTTCTGTTAATGCAGCTGAAAGCTCATGTTCAGGACCTGATAATGGGGATATGTCTAATGTCAAGATAGTCAAGAGTGAAGAAAATTCTGTCATTATGAGAATGATTGAGATTTCTGTTAATGCAGCTGAAAGCTCATGTTCAGGACCTGATAATGGGGATATGTCTGATGTCAAGATAGTCAAGAGTGAAGAAAATTCTGTCATATCAAATGTGAAACTTGATATTGATGCCCATATTGAGATTTCTGTTAATGCAGCTGAAAGCTCATGTTCAGGACCTGATAATGGGGATATGTCTAATGTCATTTCAAAGAGCTGGTTGCAATCGCTGAAAAGTTGGCAATGTGAATGTCCTTATGCCTGGCTTGCTTCTACCAAAAACACTGTGGAAGAGATGATGTTGAAGGAGTTCTTGAAGAAACCTGTGTTTGGTATGGACATTCATCTTGCACCAGCAAATTGCTCTAATTTATGGTGACATTTTATTTCAACCTTATGATAAGTACCTTTCGGCAATAACATGAAGACCCTAATTTCTTGTTCTAGAAGACTGCAAACAGTTTTTTATTTTAGATTTCAGAATTCCTGTCAATAATGCACTATTCTGTTTTTTTCTTTTTGTTGCCAATGTTCTATGTTGAAGAGATGCACATATATTAACCTTATTGCTAGCTATTCTGATGCCTATTCAAATGATATTATCCATATGATTTTGCACCTTCTTAGTATGGGAAACATGGAGTTGATTTCTTCTGGATTTAACCAGTGTCAGCCTAGCCATGAAAACAAGGCCAAAGGTAATTTTCAACATGGGATTTGAACATGTATACTCGTACCTATGCAGAATACAGTGACTATAAAATTTTCAACCATTGCCAAAGGTAATTTCTTAGAATATCTTTGTTGATTTCTACAGATTTTCCTTTATTGCAAGCTATATTTTAAAGCATGTATTCTATATGCAGCTCAAAACTTATTAATGATAATGAAAATAAGGATAGATGGAGAGATTGTTTCTGTAATATAAATTATTTAATGAACATTTCACAAATAACTTAACCCTAAATATAAATAATAGTGGTAGAATTAACAATATAAATTATATAAGAGTGTCGGACTTGATGACATCCCTATTAAGGTTCGGAAGAGGTTAGGAGATTGAGGTAGAGTTCGGTTGATTATTTTATCCAACATCTTGGGATCTAGAAAAATGTTTGAAAGGGCCTGCTAGTATCAATTTATAAGAAGTTATAAGAGTAAGAGTAACATCCAAAAATATTCTTATTATAGAGAAATTAAGATTATGTGCAGGGTTTTAAATTTTTAGCCGTATCGCCTCGTAAGGGCGATACATACCGGTCCGTCGCTACCGGGCGGTCTGCGAGATATAGCCCCGTATCGGATGATATGGGGTTGTTTCGGGCAGCAATGGTCGATTTCGATCGTGACCGCTCACTATTGAGCGGTATCAGCCTGACTATGGCCTGGCTGTGGCGAGGGAAGAAGAAGTGTCGAGGGAGAAGGAAGAAGAAGAAGTAGAGGGAGAAGAAGAAGGAAACTTGGGAGAACCTGGACGCGAAGCTCTTTCTCGATCTTGATCTGGCATCGCCCTCCCTCGACGATCCCGATGCAAGCGGCGACTAGAGCAGCAGAAGAGGCGGTCTCCTTTATCGCCTCGTTTGTGACTCTACAGCTTCTTCGCCGAAGGTCAAAGACGTCTGCGGCCTTTGACGCCTTTGTCGCCTTCTTTGTTGAATGCCGCAGATGAGACAACGAGGAGAAGAGGAGGAGGCGACGTTGCTGAGGTAGCGCATGCCTCCTTTTTAGATTTTTTATATTATTTTTATATATTTTTATATTATATTAATTCTTATATATATATATAATATTTTTTATATTTATATATATATATTAATTAATTATATATATAGATGTACTACTCGATACACCTTGACGTACCACTTGGTACGTCCGTACCCATACCGAGCAAAGCTCAATATATCGGTATGGTACGAAATGTCAATCCCCGATTATGAGTCACATTATGAAACTTTAGGAAAGAGTGATTGAAGTTTAATAAGACATGAAATAAATATTCTCGAAAATCAATTAGGTTTTATGTTTGGAAGATCAGGAAACTATATGAGATAATTAATGGAAAAGTATAGAGAGAAGAAGAAGATTTTGTATATATTTTTTATTTATTTAGAGAAGGTTTATGATAGAGTTCGTATTGATTTATTATGATGAGTTTTAGAAAAGAAAGATGTTTTACTGGTTATATTGATGATGATATAAATTATGTGTATGATAGTTTAATCATTATGTTAAGACTACATGGAGAGTCTTTTAAATTTCCTATTAATATGGAACTAAAAAAAGGAAATAATTATCTTTTTATATTGGTAATGGACAAACTTATAACTCATATTTAGGATAAACTTCTTTGGTGTATTTTATTTGATGAGACTTTAAATAGAATTAATTCATATATTAAGGTATGATTTTTAATTGAGTAGGACTAAGATTAAATATATGAGATGTAATTTTAATAATATTATGATTAGAAGTTTCATTAAGTAAATATTTTCGTATTTTAAATGAATTATGTAACTAGATGAAAAGATATATGAAGATATTGTTCATAGAGTTAAAATAGATAAATGGAGAGGAGCATAAGAAGTTTTGTGTGGTCATCGGGTTTCTCTTATATTAAAGATAATTTTATAAAATCATTATTAGACAATGATGCTTTATTGTTCTAAGTGTTGCATAGTTAAGAAATAATATACAAAATATTTGTATCGTCAAAATAAAAATATTGAGATGGATGTGTGGAGTTATAAATAAAAGATAAGATAATAATTTATGACCAATTAGGTATAGCTTTGATAGATAAGATGATGACAATAATTTTATGATATGGACATGTAATAAAGAGTGCCATAATTGCTGAAATTATAAAATATGAATCTATTAATATTAAAGATATGAAGAGAGGTAGAGGGATATTTAGAAACTACGACTAAATATTTAAACAATATATTTTTTTACAAAGATCAATAACGGTACAAGATTCATGTAGTCGATCTCAAATAGTTGGGACTTTAAGGTTTTGTTACTGTTGTCGTATTTTATATTTGACATATATTATATGTATCTGCTTTGAAAAGTTTTGATTTTATTTATGGCTTATTTCAAATTTCTTTTGTAAATTAAAATTATTTATTTATTTTTCTTGCAATTGCTTATTGGTAAGCTATTCAAATTAGTTCTTCAGTTTACAAATATATATTTGTGGTTAATCATTTGGTTAATTTTTTTATGTATTGTAACATCTTGGTTAGTCTCTTGAGACTAAGATTGGCTTGAAGGGTTTAATGGGTGTCCTACTGTTAACTTTGGCTTAAGTATTTTGGCCCAGTGGTTTAGGCTCAATGAAGTTTATAGGTTAGTTATCCCATCACGTCGAGTTATGACATTTGGTCTTAGAGTTAACCTAGTATTAGGGCATGGTGAGAGACTCGAGTAAAAACGGATTATCTATGGACCGAACTAGAGGGTACGTCATAGCGTGGAGTCACCATTGGACTATGTCTCACATGCATCATACTAGAGTTTGATTTTGGGCTAGTTGAGCCTTGACAAGGACATCAAGTCCGATTGTAATATCCGGATTACTCCTACACTAGAAGTGGGCTAAAACTACTACTTTTACTTTTAGCTTAAGCATCTTGAGTCGATTGTTTACCCTTAGCGAAGTTAATAGGTTAGATATCCAATTAAGCTAGGTGTATATCTGTAAATTATGTAGTCTCATGCTAAAAGTTTTCTTTGCATTTGCATGACAAAGTTTCTGAAGGTGTTGATATCTGAACCTTCTCCATGTTCAATTAGTTGGTATTTAGATTCAACTACCGATGGTCCTTCAGATTACAATAATGTTTGTGATTTTATTTCATGAACTATAGTGCTACATTTTTTTTGTTACCAATTATTTGATTGCCTTGCCTTAATTGTTCAGTAGGATAGGTCTGCCATCTCCACTGTTGGGAAATCAGTCTCCAAGAACTCCAACCTCACCATGGACGGCCTTTTTAATGTTTGCAGCAATTACAACTAAATTGTCTTCTCTAGACATATTCACTACACATTATGAAGTATTTAAGGTCATAATTTTCTTTGACAAACTACTATTTGAGATCTCATGAGACTTCGTCATCCTAAATGACTCCATATAATGGTCCTATTTCCAGAAGAGGAAGATCAGTAGGAATGACCTGGTTAAATTGCTGAAGCAGATAATTGGTGATAAACTGTTGTTATCTACAATACTGAGGCTAGAACACAACGATAGTAAGTTTTGATAAATGTAGGTGCAGTATCTGTGGAAAATTTGAAATTATATGCTTTAGTCTGATCTTTTGGTGTACGGATAATTTGCAATAGCATATACCAATCCAACATTTTGAGATCTTCATTGTTCTTTCTTAATGATATATTTGGGTCCTGCTGGCTCTAATGAACTTCCTGCAAGTTCTGATCCACCATTACAATCTTTATGGTGGGCATTAGCTTTTGCTTACTGCATGCACTGTTGAGAGTGGTTATATACATAATTTTTTCATTTATGTAGCATCTTTCTATCAAAGGTGTTCTGTTTATTCATCGGGTATGAACAAGCTCGGTGGGATTTTTTAAAAGCTTGCATTGTTGAATTCAAATTTTTAACTTTTGTTGGGAGTATTTACCTTTGCTTCTATTTTTACTGCCTTGTTCACTAAGAGGTTTTGGTTGCATGTATATCTCTGACAAGCAACTTGATAGTCGATATGGAGCTCGTGATTTCTAGTTATCAAACATGATTATAGTTCTGGAAGTCATAAGGCAATTGGGGCGTCAAATGTGTTCGCCAAATCTGTCCCATATCTGGCTTGATTTGCTCTAGAATTTTACTATCAGAATGGACTAATCTAGGGATCTCCATTATAGAGATTTGCCTGAACGAACTGAGCTATCTCTCACTTTATTCACGCATGTTTGTGTTTGATAGAAGTAAGCATCACTTCCTATATTTGAGACCTTTTTTGCATATGGTGTAATGTTTATACACGTCACGTGTTTCCTGCTCCTTGAGCCTCTCTTTTATTTTCCTAACGGAGTGACTGCTGATCAAGTAGCCGTCTCTTCCCTCCTAACGTCTTGGTTTGTTCTTTTTTAATCTTTCTTATGTGACTACTCTTTTGTTTCCTTATATTTGCTAGATAAAAGCACAAATCGGTTCTTATATTTGTGACATGTGCTGTGTACAATTTTCATCCTTGTTTCAATAATAAAATTTCACCAACTAGCAAGATTTGCAGATGGCTCCGGTGGCAGCCTTGCTTTTCTTTTTTTCTTCGGTTGGCATGATCAATTTCTCTTCTTCTAGTAACTTGCATCCTTTTTGTCACATCTTTGCTGTCTCACGGGCCTTCTTTGGAATTGTTTCTCAGCTGGGAAAACCAACAGGGTAAATTATTAGGCAGTATTATGGATGCGGCGATATTGTGGCATTGTGTGCTGTACGCAGACTCTTTAGTTTCGGCGAGATGGAACAAAGCATAGATATTTAGAAATATTTAATATTCTTTCACTAATTATCGCCCAAACCTCGAAAGAGCAAGGAAATTTACATTCTTGCTATTACATGTTTTGATGCTACTGTTATTAACTGTAGGCAGTGGCTGTTATTAACTGTAGGCGAGAAATCAACCTTCAAGATCCTGGTCTTAGATCTTGCAGAACAAGCATTGACGTGGTGAAGACCCCTCAGCTTACAGCACGCTTGCAGAGTTCATACAATGGCCGGTGAACTTGGTTAATTGCAGGTATGGGTAAATTTACTGGTTCTTATCTTGATGTTGTTAGAAACCCTAAATAGGTTATATGATTTAGGAAAATAGTTCATACTAAATGTTAGCTAATTTTAGCTTTACTACTTGGAAGTGTCTGTTTGTTGTTGGCACCTGGGAATGGTATTACAGTGGTCCGCTAGTTAGTATATGCTATCCATCAGAAAATGAAGAGTTCAGTAGTTGTTCCGCTTGGAGTCTCTTGAGAATAGGGAGACATAACTTGGGAGTTGATTTGAGTTGGACAACTAGATATCAAGGATGCAAACTCTGTCAATCTGCATCTAACCACACATGCAGTGTTGTGATTGCTTAAATATTTTTTATTCCGTAATAAAATCGAGATTGCTGGGAGGATTAATATGGAAAATAGAAAACAGAATATATATATATATATATATATTAAGGTTTGTTGCAATGTTAAATACCCCCCTATGCATGTCAAGATTTTGGTACCAGGATGGTGCCAGAAAAAAGGACAACTTGAAGTGCTTATAAGATTTTATCTAGTAAATATATATCCATGCAAAGAAAATTATCTTAAATTGAAGTTGAGGGAATATAGAAGAATATTTGTTGGATGATTCAAGATATACTTTATCCTTGAATTTGAAGAATTTGGATTTTTATGGTTGGAATGTCCAACTACAAGAATCTAAAAATAGATTGTTTTTCAAATTTTTATATCTTGATGTTGATTCTCCTGATTGTTCATTTAGTATGGAGATCATATAATATGTTTAGAACGATGGAGTAGTTATGGGTGATCAAAGTGTGATCATTAGGAGAGGAGCGGGTCCTACATCTCTTTTCTCAAAGGGCCTCCACCCAAAACCCCAAGACTCAAGAGAGACCTGGCAACCACCACCCCCCACCATCCGCGCTCTTATCCTGTGAAAGCAGGTGGAGGAGGGAGAAGAAGGTTCCCTCGAGCCCACACGTAAGCGAGTGGCGAGACAAGAACGCAGGATCCGTTGGTGCTTCACAAGGTTGGTATGCTACAGCTCATCATGCATGCTGCCTCTGTGTCGTATCCGAGGTAGCCCAGTTGAAGCTACTCTCTCTCTCCCTCATCCTCTCCTCTCTTTTGGTTGCATGTGGACAGCTCCTGTTGAGCTACCATTCTCCCTCAATTGGTTTATTCTTCTCGGTCCCCAGTTGGTAGGCGGTCATGTGTCACCCAAATGACGCCTCGTGGATCCCCACCGGCCACCTTCCCCAATCAGTTAGTGACACGTCCCCGTGCCAACTTGGGTCAACTTCCCAGGTCAGCGTCTTTCTTCTTCTTTTGGGGATGGGAATCTGCTGTGGTGGCGCAGGTGGGTGGTGTGTTAATATCTTGCCCCGTCAACATCTCTCTGCTTTCGCTTCTGCCGATCTCCAACAAAAAAAAGACATATATATTAATTACATATACATATATATTTTGATGCTCCCACCGCATTCCCTCGTGGATAAGCACAGAAAATTAATAAGGTCTCCTTTCTTTGTGGCAATACAGTTGTTCAGTGGGTCCACTTGCAGAGTGATGTTGATGTTTTGGTGCACCTCATCTGTGACAAGAAGGAGGGGCCTATTCGATATATAATCGATGATATATTATCTATAATTTTTTTTTAATATGAGTGGGTTACAATCTGTTAATTGTAATTGGTGATTTTTTTTTTTGATAATAGGATTGGGTTTTTATTTTTTGTTTTCGAAAGGAGGATTCATCTTTTAATTTAAATGTTTTGGTATGCAAAAAAGAAAAAGAAAAATTATAAAAGTAAGTGATGAAGGTTTTGATGGGTTTAAATTAGTTCGTACCTTCAATATATATATACATACATATATATGACGGATGAAGTTTTAAAATGCTAGATGATGGGATTTAGAGAGTTGTTGATATTAATATTTGAGGTGTACTCTTGATCCTGGATTAAAACATCAGTAGGTGATAGATAATAGTGAGAAATAATATATTGTAGTTGATTGGCACAGCAGAAATAAATTGTATTTAGAATGTTTGTGTTCCTTAAAAAAATGCGAGAATCGAGAATAATTTTAAATTATATAATATCTGTGATATTATCTTCATGTAACACTCACTCCTGTTGGAAGGTGGTGTGAATTGAAGAAACGGGAACGGGACGTTTTAGGTGCCACATGAAAGCCAAGTTTAGTAGTTGGCGTGTCCTTCATTCACAGTCTCTCTCTCTCTCGCCAGTGAAATTTCGTCCTGTCCTCCTCGATCGGACCGGACCCAACTCTTCTTCGTTTCTTTCTGAGCCGAAGGTTGCATCTTTATGGCACCGTCCTTTGGTTGCCTGCATAGAATAGTTTCTCTTGCAAGAACCAGCATGACAATGATGAGCTACTGAATGGAAGGTAGCCCCATCTCATCTTCAATTGCTTGCTCCTCCTACCTAAGCGAAGGTTATGATATGAGTACGTAGAAGGTGGGTTCTTCTTATTGGCCTCTCTCTCTCTCTCTCTCTCTCTCTCTCTCTCTCTACACTCCCGTGGCAGGAGAAATAAGCTCTTGTTTCTTCACTAACAAGGCACTTGGGGATAGGTGGAAGTCACTTTTCCTCACACGTAAAGATGTGTCTCAACTTCCATGCTTTTCTTGTGAATACTTGGTCAAGCCTTTACTCGTTCAAACTTGACTCATTCACAAGCTTACTATTAAGTTTGATTTCAATTGGTAGCGGTCTGTCTTAGATAACCCACGTCACTTTTTTTTTTTTTTTTAATGATAGTAAGATAATACTTGGTATTTCGTGAAATGCAAATTATCTTGTATCTTTCTCGTAGTGGGTTGTAAAGATCGATTTTTTTTATCATATATATATATATATATATATATATATATATATATATATATATATATATATATATATATATATATATACACACACACTAAAGACGAGAGTTTTTGTATAACTAAGAAAATATTGTTTAAGGTTAAACTTTTATTGAATTAATATAATCAAAAGAGAGATTAGGGGATTGTAATAGATGATGATGATGAATAAAAAAAGGGTTTAGTGACGGATGACTCCCATCTTCTGCTCTATTGAAATCTTCTTTTTATGACTTGTTAAAGTCCACCATTATTTTAAAGCAAATATTTTAATGGAAGCAGTGGGCATTGTTGGTCATTTGAGTCAAGAGGCAACTTGGAGAAGGATGATAACAAACATTTGGTGGCCATGGAACTGGTCCCATCCGTCTCCTTCACCTTCCTTTCCATAGTATAATTCTCCATTTTAAATCCAATCATTATATAAGAGGCTGCAAAAAAAAAAAAAAGCCTCTCCCTCTCTCATTTATATACAGCTGAAGAAGGAGAAGATAAAAAGTGCAAGGAAGAGAGCAACGAGCACGAGAAAGAAAGAAGGCCATGGCTACGTCGACCGCCTTCTTCATCTTCTTCCTCCTCCTGCTCACCCCGATGGCGGCCGTGGCGGCCTTCGACGTGCCGACGCTAGCCTTCAGCGAGGGCTTCTCCCACCTCTTCGGCAACGACAACCTCATCCGCTCCAAGGACGACCGGAGCGTCCGCCTCTCCCTCAACCGCTACTCCGGTAACCCAATCGACCGTCTTCAGCCTTAGTCTTTACCTTCTCGAGCACGCAACTAAAGTAGATGATGCTGTGGTCATCAGGTTCGGGCTTCATCTCTTCCGAACTCTACGAACATGGATTCTTCAGCGCGTCCATAAAGCTGCCGAGGGATTACACCGCCGGCGTCGTCGTCGCCTTCTATGTGCGTCACCGGTCTCCTCTTTCTTTGTCCTTCCTTTTGCGTACTGCTTCATCTTTCCTTTGTGCGTGTCGATATTATCGCCCGAAGCCACTCGATGCATGCAGTCCATATTATTATTATTATTTATTTTTTTTGTTGAAGTCAATCGCTTCGAGAAGCGTACAAGTTCATCACATCACATGTAATTGACACGATCACATGACGTATGCGAGAATACAAGGAAGCATTTGTTTAACATCAACAGGAGGTGAGAGCAGCGGAGAGGATCACATGGCGTTCGTCGCTAGCTTAGATGGCACTAAACAACTCCTCCTCCTCCTCCTCCTCGGACTCGGTGAATGCGAAGCTGATTGATTGGTTTCGACGTTGAATGAGTGCAGACATCCAACGGCGACATATTTCCCAACACGCATGACGAGCTGGACTTCGAGTTCCTCGGCAACGTGAGAGGGAAGGACTGGAGGATTCAGACCAACGTCTACGGAAACGGCAGCACCGCCCGCGGCCGGGAGGAGCGCTATCTCGTCCCCTTCGACCCCACCGAGGCCGCCCACCGCTACTCCATCTTGTGGACGCCTGACTACATCATGTACTGCCCTTCTTCCCTTCCTTCCATTGGCATGGCCAAGACGTGGTAGTCTTTTGTTTTTGGCGTCGAGCTCCACGTTCGAGCTATCGGTAGGTTTCGCTTGGCACGGTGCGAGGCCACTGATGCATGCTCTTATCCTCTTCCTGGCATGGTTGTGGCGGAAGAGCTCAAGATGGGTCCACGGTCGTCATGATTCATGACCATGCGACGCTTACGTACTTCTTCTTCTCGCTTGATTTCTCCTGCAGATTCTACATCGACGACGTGCCCATCAGAGAAGTCGTGCGGAGCGACGCCATGGAGGGCGACTTCCCGTCGAAGCCCATGTCGGTCTACGCCACCATCTGGGACGGCTCCTCCTGGGCCACCTCCTACGGGAAGATCAAGATCAACTACAAGTACGCGCCGTACGTGTCGGAGTTCTCCGACCTCGTCCTCCGCGGCTGCCGCGTCGACCCGATCCAGCAGGTGGACACCGCCGAGCGGTGCGCGGAGGCCGTGGAGGAGCTCATGTCCGCCGACTACGCCCTGCTGACCCCGATGAAGCGCGCCGCCATGCGTCGGTTCCGCGAGAGGTACATGATCTACTCCTTCTGCTACGACCAGCACCGGTACGGCAACTTCACATTCCCGGACTGCGACTACGTCTCGCCGGAGCACACCAGGTTCGGGGAGTGGGGTGACAACAGGTTTCCGCCCAAGGAGGTCCGGCGATCAAGGCGACGGGTCCGGAAACCGAGCCCCATCAACGTTCCATCATCGGAGTAAATCGATATTGCTGTTCATAGAGATGGGATTTATTGATTCTTTCGTGTTTGACGTTGATTCGAAACATGAAGTTGGTGCCACAAATAAAGACGAGTTCGTTCAAACAGATCCATCGGGCATTTAAGATAGCATCAGTCGGTGATGTGTTCTTTCTTGAAACGGTCTGCCATTTGGTGTTGTCTTGCTTTGGCTTCTGTTTTCCTGCACCCCCCCACCGCCCTTTTTTTTTTTTTTTTGCTTTTTACACCTAAATTAACATATAAAAGATTTCAATTGAAACTTGAGTACAGAACCTATGCATGTCCAACCGAGGAATAAAAAACTTACTTTTGATTAAAATAATATTGGATGAAACAAAAGAAAAAAGAAGACTTTGCTCTAAGATCATCATAAAAAAAAAATTGATTAGATAACCAATAATTTCAAAATCTTAAGTTCCTAGAAATGACTCCATATATTTATAAATCTTAACAAAGAATTTAGTGATCTTATTTTTCTACAACTAACTATGTATTGAGATTACAAGATCAATGACTAGCTAATAATTTAGACTAAAAGATCAATTATCTGACCACTAACCTCATTAACTAATAATTTAGTCTGCAAAAATAAATCGATGTTACTCCTCGTATCAATCATTCAGAACTCATTAGACATAGATGAGGAGAAACGCTTTATGATGACCGAGTGTAAGTAAACATGGCTGGCTGGTCTTGCGGATGGCGCGACGCGTCACTCTCTCTCATCGAATGCCATCCTCTTCTTCTTCCTCCATGACATGTGACGTTCGACCTTACGCTCGAAAGCAGCAGCAGCAGCAGCAGCAGCAGCAGCCTTGAATGCCAGCTCGTAGACGGCGATCATACGAACGACCATCGACGACGGTGGGGTTGGACTTCATGGCAGATCTTCAAACACGGGGGGGGGGGGGGGTCATCCGGTCATGGCCTCCGCTGCATGCGTGGTTCGACGCCGACGCTGGTGTTAATACGGCGTCCTGTAGGCTAGACTGCAGGAGCTAGGGGGGACAAAAAAAGTATGCGGCGAAGGCTGGCTTGTGGGTTGGAACCCATGGCATTTCTTCAAACGCGCGGTGGGTCAACGCGGCGTGGCCTCCGCTGCATGTATAGGGGGTTCATACAGTTTGCTATAGGCTGGATCGCGGGAGTTATAACGCGAAGTAAGCCATGAACGCAAGCTAGTAGATTGGAACTCATGGCATTTCTTCAAACAGGGGGTGGGTCATCGGGTCGTGGATTTCCCCTGCTTGTGGGCTGGTTGCTGCAGCGTTGGACAGTTTGAGCTGGAGCCAGCGGCGACTTTGGGAGGAAGACGCCTCGCGGATGCCGATTGCCCCTTCGTGTTGCGTGGTCAGACACGGCGGGAGATGGATGGATGATGAAGCCATTACCACTATGACTTGCTTGCAAAGTAGGGACTTGAGGTGTGAAAAAAGAAGACACAAAAAGGTTCGAGACGTACGCGTTTAGAGTGATCGGGAAACGATTAAGTGGGTTTTTTTTGGTCAGCTGTGCCTCGGCACGCGCGTACGGAGGAGAGGAGAAGAGGTCGTGGTTTCGGAATCGGCGGCGGTTCTCTACATAAATAACTAAATAAATTAGTGAATTTTAAAAAAAATAGTTTATCTATTTTGATTTCATAGCCATTATCATTATATTAAAAATATTATCATATCGATATCCTTGTTAAGCACCAAGGATATTAATACTAAAAAAAACATAGGCACTAGGATAATAAACACAAGATAAAAGACCTTATTAAAAACTTTTTAAAAATTTTAAAATTATTTCACACACATTTTAATGTTGTGGATATAAACTAATTTATCTAACATTGTTTGTAATAAAAGTACATAATAGTATTTTATATTTAAATTCTTTTTAAGTAATTCATATGTAAAAACCCATCGGGTACAAATATCTCTAGAGAATCTTTTGAATCTTTTGCTATTTAATTTATAAATTGAGCTCACTCTTTCATTATTTATAGATAATCACATAAGAATGAAATTGTTTGCTTAATAGAAGAAATAAAAGTTTCAAGTGATCATAAACCTTTTTGTACATATAAATTTACAACATGACAAGCACACCTAATATGAAAAAAAAAAATCACGAAAAGCATATCCATATACTTTTTGTAATTCCAAAATAGAAGTGGTATTTATGGCTGCATTATCAAAGCCAATAGAAGAAATTTTAAAAATCAAACAATATTCTTCTAAAATTATTTTTATTATTCTATAAATGTTAATGATAGCATGTCATTCATAAAAAAATTCTAAAAATATAATAATTTATTTTTGTATGATCTAATCATTATCAATCCAATGACAAGTTATTCCTATGTAGGAGTGCATTTACCAATAATCATTGTAAATATCAGCATAAATAAAAAACACGATTATCAAAAACTCGATAAACCTTTATAATTTTTTTTTAATAAAGATTATGTAAAGTGTGGATCAGAGTGGTTTGAGGAATTTATGCAACAGTGTGATGATTTAAAGCATTTTGATAGTAATTAAAAAGATCGATTTTTTATTAAAACTAAAAAATAAATATTGGATAAGAATTAATCCATCTTTGTACTTATCTTTTTTACCATAGTAATGTGTATCGAAAGTTTCTTGTCAATATGTAGTCAAAAAAATTTCATATCCTTCTTCTTTGAATTAGAAAATCTTGTCATAATAGTTGTGTATGGGGGGCATGAAAGGAGCTACTGATGTTTTGGATCTTTGTTGAATTGTAACTTGAAAAATGTCTCACTTTACTTTGACCATCATATCAATTTCCTATAGAGCCATGAATTCCAGTTATTGAACTGTCAGTTCCAATGGTTCCTCTGAAACTAATGGTTCTAGTTTCTCAAACCTAGGATCCAAAACCAAACTACACTTGGACAGTGTCGATTCGATTTGGAACCAATGAATCCTCGGATTGATTTGGTTCCCATTCCAATCGAATTGTGATCAACACTAGACCAATATTATATGGAAAAGTGAGAGAGGGTCAGATCTCAGGTCAAACAGATGAATCAGATCATATATTTAATTGACATATTTTAATTTATATACAATAATTTTAAATTATATTAATACTATTTGATGTTTTAAAAATTAATATATCAACATTAATAAAAAAATAGTAATCTTAAACATATGTAAAAAGATAACCTCAATCACATAGGAATAAGATAATCATAATAAAATCAACAAACATTATAAATATAAATCTTTACATATAAATTATTCAATAACATGCATGAACTACTTTTATCCCTAGTTGTTATGATAAGGATATAATGAATGCTATACGACAAATACTACAATTTACATTTGATACAACGAAGTACAATAAGAAAGAATAGCAATAAAAAAAGATCATAATATAAGAACGAGAGTGATCCTAGGAAAGATGAGTAGCCTAGAGTGAGACCATGTCGGAGAAAAAGGAACGATCCATGATATAAAAGTTACCAATAAGAAAAAAAAAAGAGATAGAAGGGCAAGGGAAATATGTGAGATAAGAAGTGGTGAAAGGGAGAGGGAAGACAGCGAGATTGCATCGGAGAAGAGGGCCAAAAAGGAGAAAGATGATACAGGGAAATGAGGAGATGAGATAGAAAGGAGAATGATTGGATGAGACAAGAGTGCATTCTTTCATCCCCTAATTCTAATTTAAGATCGAAATAAACCTCTTCTTGAACAAATAATTAAAAAGGATCTAAACTAACGCAATTGATTCATGCAGGTTATCAACAAAAAGATCCACCCATCTTCGAACAAAACCGATCCAATAAAATGAATCAATCAATGATCCATTTCCCATTCTAACAACTGCCAAGAGTCTCTTAGCCTTAAAATTTTAGACACAATTATTCAAGCTACCAAACTAAAAGCTATATTTCTACTTAAGTCTCGATCCTTCAACAATCATACAAAAAGTGTAATTATTTTCTTTCAAGTAATATCTTCGGCTTATGCGGTAAGATACTACGTGAATCTTTTGTAACATAGCCTAATTGTGTTACCATTTGTTTGCAACAAAGCCCTATATCAAATAGAAGCGCACATGAGATAATTTGCTATAAGAGAGGCCACTAAGAAGGAAGCATTAAACAAGGCTAAGATAACTGCAGCAAATGAAAGGGCGCCTACTGAAACAACTACTTGCGCAAGTGATGCTTCTAACAGTCATGTAGCCCATCCCTGTACCGTGGGCTATATATTCTTCTGAAAATTAAGCAAAAGAAGATAATACATGAATTGATTCAGATCTGAGACTCTCGATAGACAAGTATAATGGTTAAACTGGCATCGTTCTAGCCTGAATATCTAAAAATAATAAACCAAAAGTGGACATTATATGCTCAAGATAAATCCATAAAGCAAAAAAAAAAAAAAAAAAGGCTGCATAATGATTGCACAAGGTAAGCCCTAAACTTACCGATGGATAAGAACAAGTCACAGTCACTTCCAGTTGTAATTTTACTCGATCCTGTGGTGGTAGATATCAAGAACGGAGTGGTTCAACTGTTCCCCAAATGCCTTCGTAGAGAACTGCTGGGTAACATGATCTCTTGCCTCTTTACCCATCCTTACAGCCATCTCAGGGTCAGTCAGAAGCTTCGACATGGCCTGTGCAAATTCAAAAGGGGTGGGTTCGGAAAGAAACCCTGTGACATCATGTTTGATGGTCTCCAATGGCCCCCCGCTGTTGCATGCAATTACAGGTTTGCTTGCTGCCATTGCTTCCAGAGGCACAATACCAAAATGTTCATCCTACGTGGAAAAAATATAACATCTTATAAGGATATGATGTCTCTAAAGCACAAAGTGAAAGAGTTTACATGTAAGACGATTCACCTACAGGATACAGTGATTTCATTGTCAATAGAAATATGCTGACCATGAGTAATGTTAGGTCACAACAGGAAAACAGAGTCCCAGTATGATTGTAGGAGTTACCTTTTGGATATCCTGTAATGGCCATCGTTTAACAAGTGAAAAGACAAGTTAACTCCAGTAGCAAAGAGAGCATATGGAGGTTACGTGATGACTATTGCAAAATTCTAACCATCGTAGGAAGGTGGTCAGTGTGAAACACAAGTGGTGCGCACACTGTAGAACTATGAGGAAAAAGAAATCTCACTCGTAACTTGGATTTTGACTAGATCATAGGAAAAACATGAAAAATCCAACAGCTAAAGAACAAGGTAATTAAACACAATCCAAGAAAAACCATCTGCACAAAATTACCTTTGGTGTGTACAAAACAGCAATGCATTCTGAGAGTAATTTATTTCTTTCTGCTGTTGGGCAAGATGTAACAAATTCAACATGTTCTGATACTCCCTCGACTTCTGCCAACCTCTTTAGTTCGTCTAGGTACTCAACATTTTCCTTGAGGCGTTTGTCATAGCCACCTGTAACAAAGTGCATAAAGATGCCTGCCTGTCATGCAGTTCACAGCTTGTAACTTCTTCATTCTTATAGATGAGAACGGTAACCTTATGTACTCATCAAGAGTATGAAGAAACACAAAAAACACCTAGAGTCAAGCATAATCTTCGCCTTTGCACTGTAGAGGCTATGTCAAATTCATGGGTTGGACGATTAGTCTTATATCAGAGCTGACCTGGCACTGATGAGCTTGAATAGCTCAAATGTAGAAATTTGAAGTTAAACCCTCTTTCCCAATCGGAAATGTTTTTGTGGTAAAGTTGGTAAGTTTCATGCAAGATCATGCTGACATGTGTTTATTTAATAATCACATGCAAGTCTTATAAACATTGGATTAGTCCGCAAAGCTAACCAATATATGTTAGTGGCTAATTTGGCACATGCTGACATGATATACAACACGGGAGTGTCACATTGCAATCTTCTAAACCTCACTTAAAGGTCAAGGTCTTATGGTGATTTTGAGGTAAAATGATATCAAATTTCTCTAGTATAACATAATGTCATAAACTAGGAATACCTACCCGATCCTCAAAATTTTGTGAGCAAAAATTATCAGGTATATCACAATATAAGCTGTGGTTATTTGGGACTCAAGGAAGCACAATACATGGAGTTTCAACCGCAAGGAATTCCTTATCATTTTAGGAGGTATGTCAGTGAGTGGATTTACGCCATAGCACTAGTCATGCCCTGTACGGACACAATTCTGATAAAACACATGTCAATCAATATGGACTTGCATGCCCAGCAAGGCAATGCATGATTTGCCTTGCTTTGAAATCCATTAAAATATTTCTCCATGTTACATACCCAACATACTTCCCTGCCCAGACTCTACCTATTATTTTATGAGTAACTTGGTCAAACATGAACCACTCTATATGAATATATCATATTTTTGAGTCTCCAAAGAACCTGGTCTTAGTGACAAAATTAAGAAAAAGGTCCAAACCACACTGACCAAACCATATGTAGAAGAAAGAAAGTAATTGAAATATATAATCACCTGCAATTGTCAATGTAGCCTCGGCATAACTAGGAGGTGCACTTCCAAACGAACGAAGAAATGCAAATGCTGATATCGCTAATTGAAGGTTCTTTTTCCTTTCAAAGCGGTTTACTGAAAGGAAATTCAACCTGAACAATATAGCAAAATTCAAAACTTTAAAGGACTCTAACACATGCACAAAGTTGATATATGATCTAAAGCTCCTACAGTGGTATCCTAGAATCATATTCAACCAGTGATGATGGCAAGATATATACGAGTATGTCAGTTACTTGTAGGTGCAAGGCCCATCAAACTGTTCAACATTAACTGCTGGATAGAGTACAGCAGGACGAATTCCTCTTGAATGGATTCGACGGAAGGTTGTGGAAAATACAGATGCAGTGTATTTGCTGTTGACTAAGATTAGATCTGCCATACCTGTACATATCATAAATCAACCAACAGCGAATACTGATGAGCAACATGGAAAATTGTAGAGAATACTGAAGCAAATATATGTAACAAGAAGAGCAAAACCTAAAATAAAGAGATTTCAGAAGACAAGACCTGTAGTTGTTTCTTCGATCATGTCAATTGGACAGCGATATATCCTCCTAAGCGTAGTTGTGTGTTGTGCCAGCAACAAATCAGGAAAATGGCAGTAGAATAATATCTAAAAGAGACTCAATGATCCATTACCATAAATTCCAAAGTCTTAAAAGTTTGAATGAATCAAAAAACCAAGGATAATACCTTTGTTGCCCGTTTTAGTTTCAGCAGTGGAATGACAACAGAGACCTGGTCTGCCAGTATAACATCGAATGCAGGCCATAAAAGAAGAACACAGATTGCAACAAAAATACATCGAAGATATGCACATAATGCATGAAAGTGGTAGAATATGTGGCGAGGCAGGAAACTACCATATACTTTAACTGAAAAAGGACCTGAAAAATGTTGACAAAATTGTTAACATCATTAGTTCATTAGTCAATTCAGCTTAACTTCTAAAGTATCTGCATAAACCAAAACAAAAGTTGCTCAATTCACCTGGCCTTCTGGGACAGCTTGTGAAATGCAACGGTTTGGAAAATATTCACGGTATCCACAACAATGAACAAACAACAACAAGCTCAACGATTTCATGCCTTTTAGCTAATTAAATGGTCTGGAAATTCAAACAAATTCTTAACTTATTGTTTGTCTTTCATGGAAATTACAAGAAACGGATATTTTAGCTAACAACCAACCGTATAATTGTGCAATACGACTAACAACCCATCATTTCATTCTGATATTAATAAATTCATCACTAAATCCTAGAACAATCGGAAGTTGTGCAATACAACTAGTTGTCAAGAATATTCAATGCACATTTCACATTTTTAATTTCAAAATCTTAGTTTCCAATGGTTTGGTAGTGCTCCGTTGTCAGTGGTCTGATAGCATTGAAGCTTAAATGACAAAACCCACAACATACTCACCAGCAACAGTCTCCTCGAAACATCGATTCTTGTCATGATGTGATGTAAAAAGGTGAACACTATGCCCATGAGATGCTAGTTGAACGGCTGCATCGACAATCAACCTTTCAGCACCACCTACAGATAAAGATTAGGTCATCATTTCTCAGGTAATGAAATGTCAATAATGATTAACCATGATGGACGCTTTAATGGATACAAATGAGGAAATACCACATACTAATGGACATTTTTATTACATTTATCAAATGAGACTAAACATTACAGTAAAATCTATTCATTGTACTTCCACTTGCAGCTTGAAGCTGATACTTTGGAAAGTTTCAATGTATTCTGTTAATTCATTGATCATAAGAACTCAGACTAATCATTCATCAAAATATTCGCCACAACCTCTTTAATTTCCAGCTTTGATAGGCACCTTCTAAAAATTGATTTTTTTTGCACAATATGAAAGGATATATTGGGCACTCAAAGCATGGTATGCATTTTGATGACCCAAAGTCCAGTATCTCCCACTCTATATTCAGTGCTTACTTGTTTTTATTATTTGAAGGCATACAATGAAGCCCTCAATACACACACCACTACATGAATAAATCCTAAGCTTTTAAGGAGAACGTTGCAGCGACGACCATTCAGTAAAACAAAATCACATGAAGGAAGCATAAACTTTTTTCCTCTTTTTCTATCCAATTTGAGGGGTAAAAGGTCTCTGAAGTAGGAAATTCAAGACAACCATCTACGTATTCCAGTCTACTTGTTGTGTAAATTCCTGTGGATAGGAGTAAAATTAAAAGAAAAAAAGTTGAAGAAGCCTACAGAAGAACTTATTTAGAAAAAAAAACTTTATAACAGTTAAATCCTTTTGTTTCCATCTTTTTTAGACAGATTTCATGAGAATTATCCACAGAAGCTATGTGCCTACACAATACACATAACATCACTTGAACTTGCAAATCATATTTGTCAATATTGATAAACTGGAATTGGCATGATGTGGCAGAATATTTTAGGGTTTTGTTGGGCCAATAAGAACGAGAAATTTCTTTAATAGAAAATGAGATGTACAAAGATTGATGACCAAAGGAATCTCAGATCAGCAACGAAGCCAGACATTCACGAGCATACACAAACCACGAGAAATGATCACGAACCCGACCCATCAAGAGCAAAGAAAGAAGTAAATTTTACTCCCACGACACATGAATAGAATTCTAACATCTGAACTAATCTTTCCACAATAATCCGCCTCATTTATCTAGAGGTAAAGATCAAATTAAAAGACCGAATCGATTTGAGAAGGAAAAAACTCTGGATCGTGTGACGTGGAAGGAAACGAAGGAGAGAGACTGACCGATCCCGAGATCGGGGTGGATGATGGCGATCTTCAACTTCTTGTTCGCGTTTCCATCATTCTTCGTCATCCCTTCCTCCCTCGCACCCGACCAAATCCCTTTATCGGCAAGAAGATGGATCTCTATCCCTCTCCAATCTCAGGGTGCTGCTATCGTCCGAGCCGGGCGGTCATGGAACAATACATAGACATAAGATGGTTCAGCGAACGGCGGCGGTCGAAACGGGATCGGGGATCGACAAGGCGGCGGAGGGAGACGCCGTCAGGAGTGGAGCAAAGCCGGCGAAGGTGGTGAGGATTCGTGTTGACATAAGAGGAAGGGGAAGAGTGACGCGATGATTCACGAAACCGGATCTTGACCGTTCAAAACAAACAGAGAAATCCCGTCCATTGGGTGCATAAATCGGATTCGGGTCTCTGCTCCGCTGGTGATTGCGGACGGCTTTTCGGATCTATAACCTCCACCCCTTCCAAGTGTTGTTTACTACAGTGCATGGTTATTAGATTTTTTCCATTTTTGGATTAAAGCTCTTAAACGTATTTTTAACCATAACATGTATCTTTACCCTCAAAATGATAGCTGCTAAAGTCCTTTAGAAGAGTATAGCAATGGCAAACAGATCTCCACTCTGTGACAATGCATTGAGACGCTCTCGGCGTCTAAAGGCTTTTAAGATAATCTCAAGTCAAGACGATGCGTGGAAGTCAGCTCCTCTTGGAAATAACTTGACACTGGATCTTCCTCCATCTCCGTTTGCTCGGCTGCATCCCTTATGAAGCTCCCTTGATTCATCTCCTCGCTTGCTCCGCATAAGCCGAGTTCCTTCTCCAAGTATTCCAGCCATTCCAAGCTCTTCCCTTCTCCTTCCGCCGCCACTACTGAATTCCTCTGAGTCAGCTCCGCCATGGCCGCCGCCTCCTCCTCCTCTTGCCATGGACTCAGAGATTCCAGCTGGATCACCGAGTCAGGTGTCACTAGGAAATCTTTCATGGCATCTGATGAAGAAGAGCATGGAGAAACTTTGGAGCTCTCGTCTCCTGTGTCATCCTGTTGCTGTGGCGACCCCCATATATAATCCATGGGGAGCTCAAACATTTCGATCGACAGATCAGCGAAGTCTAAACTCAGATCATCTTTGTCCTCATGAGCATAGCACGAGAGGTACGTGCTCGAGGACGATGAGCTCTGAGAGTCGTCTGGTTTGTCGACCAACATCGATCTCCGCTCTTGGGATGCCAACCTCTTCTTCAGGTGAGTGTTCCACACGTTCTTGATCTCGTTGTCTGTTCTTCCCGGCAGGCAGGACGCAATCTTCGACCACCTGAGCAAAATGGCATCATCGAATTAGGGTTGCAGAGAAATCCAGAGCCACCAATATGGTGACATCTTAGATTCGGGGTCCTACTTGTTTCCCAGCAACTCGTGTAGATTAATAATGGTGGCTTCTTCTTCCTTTGTGAAGTTCCCACGCTTGATGTCGGGGCGAAGGTAGTTGATCCACCTCAAGCGGCAGCTCTTCCCGCATCGCAGCAGGCCTTTTAAGATCAGAACACTTCACCGCAGTCATTTTAGCTATCACTCGTCTGAACTCTACTACAAGGCATTTGATAGAGCATGATGAAACAGGAAGGGGAGGGAGACCTGCAAGTTTAGGAAGAGCACGCCAGTTCCCGTGCCCGTGCTTCTGGATGTAGGCTATCAGTCTCAGGTCCTCTTCCTGCGTCCATGAACCCTTGTTCAGGCCGACCTTAGCGCAGCAGGGCGCTCGTCCTCGACCCATCTCTCTCGCTCTCTCTCTCTCTCTTTCTCTCTCTCTAGTCACACCTTAACTTCCACTTCTGTAGTTGCAGACAACTGGCGGAGTGAGCTCTTATATAAATGGCGGGAGGAGGGAGGTTCACAGCAGCACTTCGATCACCAAATCTGGACTCGCAGAGTTAGATTCTCTCTCTACCAACAATTGGTGCGGGGTGCCACTTGGATTTGAGACACCTGCCATGTTCTGCTTCCTGCTCTCTGCCACGAGAGCTTCTACTCCATGTATTCAACTGAGTTGGTGGCAGCGTCGCAGCCTTTACCAGTCTACCAAGAAAACAGGTGACATGATTAAATGGCGACCACATCGATTCTTGGGCAATCCACTTAATCAGGCGCTCTTAGTGGTGCAAACAATTCGATCCCATCATCGCCTTCGTCATTAACCTGAAACTTCACGTCAGTCATGCTAATCTGCCACGAATAATAAACTTGACCGGTAGTACGATGCACTACTACGACAAATTTACACAAGCTAGCTCAACTTGAAGATGAACTCAACAAGTCAAGAAACAAGAACTGACATCATTTGGTTAGGGTGACTTGAAAATGGCGCAGGTTGGTATGTTTAGGAGGTGAGATCACAAGGATAAAAACAGGAGGTATAAAATCATTAGATATGATCAAAGAAATATGTAAGCAAATGTCGTTAATGGCGTCAGACCAAGGAGTCCCATGGTTTAGGTGATGACTAGTTTCATCTTAGAAGAGAAGGTAGCTCAACTTTTGGCCAACCCCAGGCCTTCGACATCCGATGGCTCCGTCACCTCATCCTGTTCACCACATTCCTCAAGCCTTAAGCAAGAGTAACTGGCATTTAAAACCTTTTACCTCACAGTCGCCTAACTTTGAAATGGTTCATCGCTCAAGGGTTTACATTAATATTATATCCTTCTTGTAGACTTATGGGAGTGCTGAAGCTGTCAAAGTTCTTGGCGTTTCTGGTCCAAGATTTTGAGCTTCTTTCTTAAAGTTTCTGATGGCTGATCAATGGCGATTTAGCTAACCTACCTTTTGACCTTCTGTGTCACATAACTGGGAGAAAACAAGAAAATGGAGGAAAGGACAGCGACTGGGACAGAAGAAGAACTGATGCAGAGTAAGAAGCATGATGAAGTCAAGGTATGCACATTGTACACCAAGACATCATCAATTGAGGGGTGATATGAATGGGACGTGGTTGTTGCGTCAATCCAAACGTGTGAGGTTTGATATCACGTGTGAATGGAAGCAATGGCTTCGCTCACTTCTGCAAGGCAAAGACTGTGCGGATCTCAGGTTGCATGATGGGATGATCGAAGACAGACACAATGTTGATGGTGTTGGGAAAAAAAAGGATACGATAAAAAAGAGGATAAAAAATACTATGAAAATAAAAAATAAACACAAGATCAAGAATACTTTAGAAAAAATATTTAGGCTTGAAACGTGTATAAATACTTTCCTAAAAACGATATTTGCACCCTCTTCTCAATAAGATTGCTATGGGTTTGATGCAAATAGTTTTAGTAGATACGACAAGTCTTTAGAAGATCTGTATTGAGCAAACAATAAAGAATCTTCAGAGAGGAATTAGAGAACTCAATCACTTGGAGAGTAAAGAAGAAAAGCATAAAAGAGTTTTTCACTTGTGTTTGTAATTTACCGTCAAATATCTATTTATAGATATTTTCTCAAAAGATACAACCTTTGAAAATTAAATATTTTCTCAAAAAACACAATCTTTGAAAAATAACTATTTTCTCAAAAGATACAAACTTTAAAAAATAACTACCAAAATAAAAGAAAACACATTTTTTCTTTTTAATTTGAACAATTTATAACAATCCCCCACTTGTTCAAATTTAAAATTTTCTCCAAGTGATTAAATAGTATTATGAATAAAGTAATATATCTTTCGATTTGAATATTACCTTAGTGTAAGCATCACAAAGTGAAGTCGAAATCCCAAATAGCATAAAAGCTTTGAATTTGTTATTCCTCATGACAACACCAGTGATACCACACACATAAATACAATATTCTTGTATTCCTCATAAAATCTCGCTTAGCCCTAATATGGCCTTGGGCTCATCCAAGTTCATGAACTTTTATAAGAGAAACTCCAACTCTCAATCGAAGCGGCACCACTTCTAAGTTCATATAGGTGAAGTTCTTATAGTATCTTTGTCACTCTTTGAGATACTTATCCTAACTTGACTGAACTTCATTAAGAGTATAATTAACTCAACCCTCATTCGGTGACAACCAGCACTTTAACATCTTTAGATGGGACTCGTAAAATATTTCAAAGTGTTGAACCACTCCACATGTCAATGACTTGTTCTTACCCTTTGAACTCTTCATTACTCATTTCATAATGTTGAGTAGGGTTGCTATCATTGGTGGATCTTTTATTCAAGGAGTTTTAGTCCCATCCATTTTGATGTTGATCTTACAACTTCTCTTGTAAGAGGTTTGGTGAATGGATCAGCCAAATTCTCACTTGTTTTCACAAATGTGAGTGAAATAATCTCACTCTTGATTAATTTCCTCACATAATCATGTCTAAGACTTATATGTCTTGACTTTCCATTATATATTTCACTATACGCACGAGCTAAAGTGACTTGACTATCACAAAGTACAGAAATTGAATTCATACTCTTAGAAGTCAATGAAATTTCTAATAGAAAGTCCCTCAACCATTCAGCCTCCTTTCCTGCATCTGCTAGAGCAACAAATTCGATTCCATAGTTGAGTGAGTTATACACGTTTGTTTCTTACTCTTCCAAGAAACACCACCTCCTAAGGTGAACACCCAACCAAGAGTGGATTTGTTATCTCCAAAACTCGATATCCAACTTGCCAAGATATCCTTCTAAAATAGTAGGAAATTTTGAGTATTGTAGGCCATAATCTTTGGTTCGTTTAAGGTACCCAAGAACTCTTTCAATAGCCTTCCAATGCTCTACATTTGGATTGCTAGTAAATCTACTCAATTTACTAACTGCAAATGCTATATCGGTCTTGTGCATCGCGTTGCATACATAAGATTTCCTATAGCACTTGAATATTCTAATTGAGCCACTTCTTCCAACATTCTTGACTAATTTGATACTTGGGTCAAATGGGGTATTTGCTTCTTTGATTTTTAAGTGACTGAATTTCTCCAGTACTTTCTCTATGTAATGAGTTTGACTCAAAACATATCCCCCACTATTTCTTTTTACCTTGATACCTAGTATAGTATCAACTTGCCCAAGATCTTTCATCTTAAATGTTGAAGATAGAAACCTCTTTGTTTCTACAATACCTTTCATGTTGTTGCTCACTATTAGCATATCATCAACATAAAGGCAAACTATCACCATATAGCCATCACAAGTTTTGAGATAAACACATTTATCTGCAATATTATGAACAAATCCGTTAGAAAGAATTATTGCATCAAATTTCTCATGCCATTGTTTTGGGGCTTGCTTTAAACCATACAATGACTTAATAAGTTTACACACTTTATGTTCATTTCCCGGTAGAACAAAACCTTCGGGTTGTTCCATATATACCTCCTCATCGAGGTCTCCGTTTAGAAATGTTGTTTTGACATCCATTTGATGAACATAAAGATCAAAAATTGATGCTAAAGCAAAAATAATTCTAATAGATGTGATCCTAGCCACAGGAGCATATGTGTCAAAATAATCTATTCCTTCCTTTTGTCGAAATCCTTTAGCAACTAACCTTGCTTTGAATGTTTGGAGAGTACCATTTGTATGATACTTCCTACAAAATATCCATCTACAACTAATAGGTTTTGAGGCAAAAGGTAAATCGACAAGTTCCCAAGTTTGGTTTGACATAATAGAATCCATCTCATCATTAATAGCATCTTTCCAAAGCAGCATCACGAGAAGCCATAGCTTCTTTAAATGTTTTAGGATCATCTTCCACTTGTAAAACAAGAGGAATTGTTTTTAATACTCTCTTATTAGTTCCTTCTACAAGATAAAAATAAATACTTTGAGAATCAATCTCATCCGATCTTAATGTTTTTGCTTTTCGTACACGAGTGCTTCTCCTTAATTCATAAGATTGCTCTCCAACCTCTTGTGAACTTGATTGATGTCCAATCAAAGGAATTTTAGGTTGCTCACCAACCTTTTGAGATTTCTCCATTAGTGACTCTTCACTAGTTGGAGGATGAACATTATTACTAGAAGTCAATAAATGTTCAAAGAACTCCACATCTCGAGATTCTATTATGATATTAGACTCCAAATTAAGAAGTCTATATGCTTTGCTATTTGAGGCATAGCCTATAAATGCACATTTGATTCCTCTAGGTCCCAATTTTGTCCTTTGAGGATCATTATTCTTACAATATGCAAGACACCCCCACACTTTAAAATAACCAATGTTAGGTTGTCTTCCTTTCCATAACTCATATGGAGAGATCTTATTCTTTTTAGAGGGAATTCTATTTAAGATATGACATGCAGCCAATAAAGCTTCTCCCCACAAATTATAAGATAATTTAACATGCAACAACATAGCATTAATCATCTCTAGATAAGTTCTATTTTTTCTTTCTGCTAATCCATTTTGCTCAGGTGTTCTAGGTGATGAACATTCATGAATTATGCCATGTTGTTCACAAAACAAGTTAAATTCACTAGAAAAGTATTCTCCTCCTCTATCACTTCTTAAAGCTTTAATTTTCTTCCCCAATTGATTTTCAACTTCTGCTTTATATGCCTTAAAAGCATTAAAAGCATCATTTTTATGTTTCAATAAGTACACATATATGAATCTAGACATATCATCTATAAAAGTAATAAAATATCTATTACCTCCTCTCGTTAATATGCCATTTAATTCACATATATCAGAATGTATTAAGTCTAACAAAGTAGTATATCTTTCAACACTTTTGAAAGGTTTCTTCGTCATCTTTGATTTAACACAAATTTGTAATCAAAATATTTAGAAATTAAAAATTTCTTTGTACCTTCTTCCTCGGCATGATATTTGAATTCCAAAGCATTCCAAATTGCTTTTACAGATGGTTCCACCGTATAAAGATCATACCGAAGAGCATTGAGAATGTGTCTTCTACACATGACTTCATCTTCATTTCTTTTCTTTTGTTCAGCCTTGACTTCATTGGTGTCATCGTCGGTTGGATCAGGAATTTGTTGAAGATTTGGATCAAGCATATAGAAGATCTTCAAAGCAGTCAACATGAACTTCATCTTGTCTTGCCAACGGGTAAAATTCGTTCCATCAAAACGATCCAAACGAACAAAATCTTGATTCAATAATTTGATGGTATTTGTAGCTTCCATAGTGAATTTGTATAAACTCACAAAATATCGTTTTTAGATTGTTGGGAAAAAAGGATACGACAAAAGAAGAGGATAAAAAACACTATGAAAATAAAAAACAAACACAAGATCAAGAATACTTTAGGAAAAATATTTAGGCTTGAAACGTGTATAAACACTTTCCTAAAAACGATATTTGCACCCTCTTCTCAATAAGATTGCTATGGGTTTGATGCAAATAGTTTTAGTGGATACGACAAGCCTTTAGAAGATCTGTATTGAGCAAACAATAAAGAATCTTCAGAGAGGAATTAGAGAACTCAATCACTTGGAGAGTAAAGAAGAAAATCATAAAAGAGATTTTCATTTGTGTTTGTAATTTACCCTCAAATATCTATTTATAGATATTTTCTCAAAAGACACAACCTTTTAAAATTAACTATTTTCTCAAAAGACACAATCTTTGAAAAATAACTATTTTCTCAAAACACACAACCTTTAAAAAATAACTACCAAAATAAAAGAAAACACCTTTTTTTCTTTTTTATTTGAACAATTTATAACAGATGGATCTTGAAACTTAGGAAAATTTAGCTTTTCCCGTCCATTCATCACACAGAAATGTTCCAAAGTTCTTCAGTTTTTGCTGTCTCTCTTGACACCAACCTTTGATCTTTCTCCACCGTCGCAGTGTTTCAACTTCACTTTCACCATGCACCCAGACATTTGCTTCAGATGATTTCCAAGGCCTACGCAACAACACATAAATTTCGAGCAGAAGCTGAATCACATCCACAGTGCGGAAGCCAGATTCAACTGGTTTGGACATACATGGAAGAGCTTATCATCTTCCCCAAGTGCAGAAGCCAAGTGAACGTTTGACTCATGTGACAGGATCTTAGATTTCTTTTCCCAGTCCCAGAGAAAGAACACACCGGATAAGTTACAGCAGTAGACCAACGTGAGCTCTCAAGACCCTTTTTATGTGGTTTTGGCCACCTACTTCAAAAGCTTTGGTTTCACTGCCATACTGTGTAAGGAAATTAGTGGATGGACTTCTCTTGTTTTGAGAGAGTCAGAGGGTATGGAGGTAGAAAGATGTTGATCATTATGATTCAACTAGAGGTTCCCACAAAAGCTGGATGATTCATGCATGAAAGATTGAACACCTTGCCTTTACTTACCCCGTTCATCATAGCCAGATCATAGATTTTTCTCCTCGAGCCAATCAAAAGTCACCACAGCTGAAACTGCTCTTCTTATTCTTTCTCGACTATGCTTTTAATTGAGGAACAAGTTTACTCTAAAGATTGCGAAGCACATACAAACGCACAAGTGACATGCAAACATTCTTCCAGTGACTTCTCTTGTTCATACAAATGCAACCAACAAGGAAACAGATGCAGGATTTCTGTAGGTCCACGTCCATTTTATCTTGTGCGATACCGCGAAGAGAGGGATAATGAAAGATGGCAGAGCGTGTCACAACTGAAGCTTGAGTAAAGAAGTGATCGAAAATGATCAAACTCGTAGGGTTTTTTGGGCCTTGTAATCTTTTTGACTACTTGTTCATGCTTCCTCACTCCTTTTTCATTAACATCTTATACACACATTTCTTCACAAACACGGATGATTTTGATTGTTCAGGTCTGCATCTCTCTCTCGTGCTGAAAGATAGGAGCATATTTATCATACTTGTTCGCAACTACGATTAAAAAAAGTGCGAAAACAGAGGAGTTGTAGATCATGTCTCAAAGTATAGTTACTTGGAAATTATAGTACACCAAATCTGTGTCATTATCCATCAGAAACCAACCACAGAACGAGAGCATATCAAGTCACTCGCCACCTTGTTGTGTCAGGTGAAACAGAGACCGGTCCCACCTGCCCAAAACTTTCGGATACGAAGCATTCTCCTCATTTCTTCGATGATTGAAGGCCTGGAAACCCATAGCGATCGGTTGTTGGTTGCCATATCAGAGTCAGGATTAAATCATGTTTTCAAGCAAGTGCTACTTCTCCTCAACTGCTCCTCTCTCTCTCTCTCTCTCTCTCTCTCTCTCTCTCTTCTGTGGGGTTTGGTGGATCTGCAGTGGTCAGTCCCATCATTGACTCGCATATCACGTAAGGGTGGGGTGAGCAGAGCGTCAGGCCGAGTTAAACTCTGCTTCTGCTGATGTCTTCGAACAGAGTTGAGTCTGAGGACGGAAGAGCACTGGTCCTTACTGTTTGTTTACGAGGTAATCGGCTTTGATGTATTATCATTCCTATTTTAGATGATAGCGTGTAATCAGGATTTTGGGGAAAACTAAATTGAGCTCTACCAGAGAGTATGGTGGAAATTTATACAAACACCTTATCTGCTCTGTTTTTGGATTTCCTCTTCCTCAAGTAGGAGCTCTCAGGTTGACGTTAAACTCCTCCTCTGATACGGAACTGTTTGGTACCACATCGAGAAGACTTTTGGTCCCACATCAGTAAGAGTCGCGAGAGCACAACTGCGAGGATCCCATATAAACTATGATAACCCACTGTGTAAGTCACGCAGCTGCGTGGTGGTCACAGAGCTATCTATTCTTTCGCCTTTTACTAAAGAATACCGTGGGCCCGTCGCTCCATGCAGCATACGCCAATTTTTTTGAGGGCCTATTCTTTATTGGGTGGGACCTAACAAATCATTTATAAGGTATTTGCTTCATCTTAATTAGATTGGATTTTACATATACAATTTGCCCAAATAATCGGGGTTTAATAATTATTTAGAATTTGGTTTAATGTAGTGCGTCCTTTTTTTTTTGCAAGATTTTAGCAATTTCATTGACAAAACATTTATTTATGGAATATAAATACGAAAAGATAAATTTTTCAAAAAAATATTTTTCTTTTAGTTCTTTGTCATTTATTCACTAAGAGAAATTTATTTTTTTGAGAAATTTGCCTGATAAAAAATTGGAAGAACCAATGACTACTCCAAGTGAGAAAAAAAAAAAATCTCTCTTAAAGGCTAATATGAAAAATACCAGCATGAATAATTAGCCCTTTTACAACCATAAAATGGTGGTAAAAGATGGTTTAGATGAGACGATTGAGAACATCATCCACTCCCTATTGGAAACGATTCCCATCCCACTCCTTCATTTTGCTGCTCTTTGTTGCCTTCCCAGGTGGAACCATCACTTTGGCATAATTCAATATAAAAATAAATAAAAAATAATAAAAATCCATTAGAGCTCATAAAAGGGAGCAGCCCTCTTCTCATGATGGGTCCTTTTTGCTGTCAACCTATAAAAGAGAATCTAGTTCTCCTAGATGTTAAGGATTCAAAGCTAACTTTAGTTTTAAGTTTATTTGAAATCAGAGATAAATAGGTTCGAAACAGATGTCCTATTAAAAAAATTATGATAGGATAGTGCCTGACATAGGTAATTTCAATGCTGATGAAGTTAGTAATATAAAAGAAGAATAATATAGGAGTCTCAAAGTTCAGAACCAAATAAGTTTGTTTCACCCAAATCAATACCAAAAGGGTGATATGTATCTATTCAGGCATGGAGTAGTATATGGATCAATTTATTTCAATCAATCAAATCTAATTCAGCTTAAAAAGGAAAAAAAATTCAATTAGGGATCATGAAAGGGAGCCCTCTTCATGTAGGGTGCATATATCGATATTGTCATGGACGTTGTTTACCTTCCCACTATCATTTGACGTTACCCATGTCCTTCCCAATATGCTCCTTTCTCGTATGTTACTCTTCCTCCTCTTCCTTGATAGCATTCTTCTCTTTCTTCCTCCACTATGCCTTCCTCCTCTACTTCTTTATTTTTTTGCAACATTAATATATACCATGTGTATCGATCGATACAAGGACATTACACAATATGACACTCCTTAGTTTAGAGAGTTCTACGTTAGCGTATTCCTTTCATAAAGGATTTTAGTAATCATCGAGATTAAGTAATGAGTTGTCTATAAGTATAGTTATGTAAGATTGTCAGATATTATTTGGACCTCAGAAGTCATCTGAATCATCAAGTGTTGTAATTGGTGTCATCATGCGGACCACTTAAGACTACTCATACGTTTTGAGACAATAAGTCATCTAAAAGTAGGATATGATGTATGTTAAGTTACAAGATAATATAATTTACTCGTTATCATTGTTATTATTATTTTATTTATCTTAAATAATAATGTGTAATCTAAATTTGAGTAAAACTACATAAGGGTGTTCACGAAGTCGAATTGGTCTACAACTAGTTAGATTTGAATTGATTAATCAATAGTTTAGTTTTGAAGGCTATAAATAGCTCTAGTTTGAGATTACTCTTTTTTTCGATTTGATTTATCAGTTTGGACCAGATAGAATCAATTTTAATTTTACAAGTACTAGCCTAACCTAGTTTTAATGTCATAAGCCCTTAAACGCTTAAAATCGATTAATCAAATCGGAGCAAAGACCCAATTTGACTTAATTTTTAATGTCATGATTTCACAAATGATGTGAGTCCAATTGGTTCAAGGTTCTGATTCGGTTTAATTGAACGGTTACCGAGTCGAACTGATTTATTTTAAAAGTATATATATGTTTAAATTATCTAAAATTATAAATTGATTAACTAAACCAAATCAATCGATTTTGAACTAGTTTGATTAGGTAGGTCCGGGCTGATCCTATCTTATTTTAATCAAACGGAATAGGAAATCGATTCGATTAAACCCAATTTAATTAAATCGAAACCTATTTGAATACCCCTAGCTGTACTACTGGAAATTAATACAAATACCTCATGTACTCTGTTCTCAAGTGCGTGCACCTGTTACTATGGAAGAGAGAAGAAAAACCCAATCAGTCGTCTTTGGATTTCCTCTTCCTCAAACATCATGGCTTCCTTCAAATTTTTTTTTTCTTTTTTGTTTTTGAAAGGTTTTGACTTGGGTTAATCAGTTCCAAGTAGCGTCGCATACAATTAGTCCCACTTTAAGAACCGTAGCAAGACGCAAAGCGAATTATTCTTTCACCTTTTATTAAAAAAAATGCCGTGTGTCCACCCTACAAAGCAGCATACGCCAATTTTTTGAGAGATCATCCTGAATTCGGTGGGGTCTAACAAATCATTAAAAAAGTATTTTGCTTAATCTTAGTTAGGTTGTTTTAGTCGTCGGCAATTTATCCATTCAAATAAGGTTTCATAAGGTCTAACAACATTTTTATATTTTTTTGTTTAATTTATTAGAAAAAGTACGTATCTTTATTCTCTAAATCTTAATAAGACTCTTGAATTAGATTGTTTTAAGCCATAGATCCATGAGCTAGTTAGATTCGAACTAGGTATTATGGTTCGGATTAGGTCACGTCCAAATATAATGGATAAATCTATTATAACATAAGAGTAACTCGAGCGTAAACAAGGTATTTTCATTAAATTAATCTAAAATTCTCTAGAACTATAAGCACATGATTTTAAGATATTTGATGTTATTTTTTTCTAATTTCTTATGATTTTAGGGTGAATAAAATTTCAAATAGAATATCTTTGGATTGAATCGATGATCAAGTGTAACTAATTGAATTTTTATCAAATCTATTTAAACTTTTAAAAATCATTAGAGTGAGATAATAATATATTTAGTATTTTTTATTTTATATAAATTTAGAATGATTAATTATTAAAAATAAGAGGAGAAATGGTGCAATTGAGACAGAGGAGGAGATGGAGGAGAGTAGGAAGGGAGCAATGGAGGAGAATGAAAAAAATGAGGGGAGGGTGAGGGACAGTGGGAGGAGACGGTGGAGTTGTGGGAGGAGATAGCGGTGGAGGTGGAGCGAGATGACGAAGCCAACAGAGAAGAGGAATTGGTGTGGCCAGTTCATCTAAAAAAAAATTAGTTCAATTCTAAAAAATCTAAGTCAAATCTAGTTAAAAAAATAATCATCATCTTTTTGTGATTTTATCGGGGGTATTTTAATCAAAGCCAAAAATAAGGTGCCACCCGATAAATATCAAATATGGAGGCATCATCTAAGTAAAAATATATTATTATGGGGTCCATGATAAATTGACCTATTTTTATTTATAATATCTTAGTAATTTTAACTTGATAGATCATTTATTTATAGAATATAAATTAAAAAAGGTAACTTGAAAATATCTTATTTTTATTTTTTTTTATAACATACCTTTTTCATTTATTCATGCATAATATTTCCTAAAAAGATTAAATTATCCTTAATCTTGGTACCATCATCCTCCACCTTCACATTTAATTCATCGCCTCTACCCAACTAACCTCATTTATGCTCCTTTCACATCTACTCCCTCAACACACGTCTTCCCTTTTGTTTTGTTATATTTCGACACCACCAACTGATAAGATTCCAGCAGGATTGAATCCTAATCTCCTTAAAAGTAGTCAATAAAACCCTGTGAGATTATAATAAAACCTCACCTAGCTGCTTCTATCCTATAAAGAAGTGTAGTTAGAGTTTAGATTGGGACCTTAGAGTTTATTAGCTGCCACCCCCTTTACTAGGCTGGTCGGCTAGGGTTTCCCCCTGCTTAGGTTGGCTATAGAGTCAACATAGCCATCATCTGTTCCCTCTAAGGCAGGTAGGTTATAGAAGGGGCAAAAGGATAATTTTAGTTAGGTAAGCACCTTCTATACCTAGGGTTTGGAGCCCTATATAAGCATGTAGCTTCCACCTCTTTTTATCAAGCATGATCAATCTACAATTTAACCATATGGCCGACTACTAGGAGGGAGGAACCCCTAGAGCTTTCCAAGGGTAGATCCCGCTCAAAGATCAAAATCTATATAGCTCCATTTGGGGTTCTATCATCTGGTATCAGAGTGATGTTCTTGTTGCCTTGTAGCCATCTCAACCGCCTCCATCTTCCCAAGCAATTCCCATAATTACTTTTGATGTCGCCTCCATCCACTATCACCCACCAAGCTGCAGATCCATCTATCCGTTGTCGCCCCTTGCGTGATATATAAATTTGATATATTTTTATCATCCATGCCTCTTCAATACTACAAAATTCTTTACTTTATACGTTGAAGATTTTTCTCAAATTTTATCCGCTACAAATTTTGTTCGTCGCAAATGTTATCATTGTTGCGAAGGTGAAACACTATAAAAAATTTTAGCCGCATTTTCACCTCTTGAAATGGTTTATTTCTTCTCCTTTCTGGCTAAAATTTTTATACAATTCTAAGGATCAACTTGGCTTTTATTTGGGATTGATTTCTAGAAAAAATTCCTTTTGGAATCGGTCTTATTATGCCTTCTTTTATCATTACACAGTGTTAGAATTTTTACGATGAAGAATTTGCCCTCCGTTTATTGGTATCTTGAAACCAAACTTTTGTTCATTCTTTTTGGCCAAAATTTTTATACAAATTCATAAATCATCTTAATTTTCATCTAAGACTGATCTCTGGAAAAAACTCCTTTTGCATCCGGACTTATAGCGCTGTAATCCTTCATCATATAGTGCTAAAATTTTACGATGAGAATTCTGTGATCTTATTTACAATATTTTTCTACCATTATATTGCCAAAATTTTTTTGATCCACATTAATACTACTGTATGAACCGAGATTCTGATATTAAAATTCTCCATAAATTTTTTGGACTTTTGCTAGAATTAATGTCGAGAAACTACTGCTTCTTCGATGGGAATTCTTTTTGGCAGTACGACGTATACTGTAATAATCTTTCATCAAAATTTTATAAGATCTCATTGCCATCTTTTCCAGATTTGAGTCTCCCCCTCTTATCTTCAATTCCTAGTATTGCTTCCCAAAAAACCCTAACAAAACCATAGCCAAATAACCATCCTAATCAGCCCTAACTGTAGCCTACTTTCTTATCGATCCACTTATTTTTTCAGTTAATTTTCCTTACTGATACACCTATCTTTGCTGCCATCTATCCTAGATCTAAAATCTATTTCCCTAACCTTCATCTACTGCTATCATAGCCCTAAAATCATACCAATTCGTAGCCTAAACTCTACAAAATTGTAGCCCTAAATCACACCCAAAATAGCCATAAACTGCACCCAAAAACCGAAGCCTTCGGTTCACCAACCTTTCAGCTGCCCAATCTCCCTTATCCCTTCAACCGTAGCATGCATCTTTCACTGTCGAATGCTGTCAACAGTGACCTCTTGCTGCCATCCTCCTTGATTACAGCCAGCAACGATCCTTGTGGTAAAAAGCTACGAATAGTAATCTTTCGCTGTAATCTGTTTACATTGCAACCCGCAACAATCATTCGCTGCCAACTATCTTGATCACGGCCAGCAACAAATTAAACACAACAGTAGTCATCTCTCACTCCATACCACTACTGCCCTCCTCTGCAATAGCCGTGTACATCGTTGCCCCATCTTCCTCCTATTGCAGCTGCACCCTTGCTGCAACCGATGCCACCTACAGCCACGAAGTCACACCATAGCCACAGCCGACGTTGCTGCTGCCCTCTTCTTCCTCCACTACCATTGCTATCTTTTGACTCAAATTTCTTGGCTGTCATCTTCCGACAAATATCAACCACCTAAAAAATCGTAGCCTCGATGACATTGCAGCGTCAATATTGCAATATCACTGAAGGACCACAATCGAGGTTACTGCTGCCATTTTCTTCACCCACCATTGCTGCTACACTTGGCTGCCATCCTCCACTTAGAGACTTCATCACCGCAGCCCCGACATCGGTGCCATTGCTGCCTTCAACCTGAAGATTGCAGCTACACTTTTTAATTGATTTGATTTGATAGGTTGGAGATCCTTACGTCATGATATCAGTGGGCTTCTTTGAAGCCAAATTATAGGCTCTTGAGATGCATATAGATATTAAATTATGTGCTCTCTTTGAGGAGTTTAGATTGGGCCGATTGTCGAGCCCAATAAGATCATAACATGGTGTAAATTTGGATTGTAAAAAGAACCTTAGTGAAGAACTAGAGATGATCCGTCAAACCTCCACCATCAAAGAGTACCAAACCAGGTTGGAAAGGTTATCTAATAAAACTTATGATTGGTTTGAAAAATAGATATTGATAACTTTTATTGAGGGTTTGAAGTCGGAGATTCAGGAAGAAGTTAAAGTGCGACGACCGTACACACTTAAGGTAGTCATCTCCTTTGCGCGACATCTAGAGGAGCGATTGAACTATGAAGCTCGGAAGACTAGAGTTGCTCCCTAACCAGTGGCACCAAAGCTTTCACCTCCTCTTACTATCAGTTGACCCCCTCAGCCATAGAAATTAATAAGAGAAGACCTTCATGACGGATCAACTAAGGGCCTATGTGGGTGTTATGATAAACTATGGAGCCTAGAACACAAATGTAAAAAATGAGACACCACTGATGATTGTACCTGCTGAAGAACACAAACTTGAAGATATAATTCTCGAGCCCAAGGAGAAGGATACACCACAACCAGCCACCCGCAGGTCCCTACCTTAGCCGGCTACACCAACCTGCAAAAATTGAAGATTGAAGGTTTTCTCGAGTAGTAGTCCATCATTATCCTCATCGACACCGGGAGTACACATAACTTTATGAGCAGTAAGATTGTTGCCCACTTAATACTCCAAAAAGAAGATTACATGGGTTTGAAGTCAAGGCAGCTAACGGCCAAATTCAAAAGTGCAACCATAAGTGCCTGCGGGTAAAATTGATTCTACATGAGCAAGATGTAGTTGCTAATTTTTTCCTCCTCCCTCTTGATGGTTTTGATAGAGTGCTTAACATTAATTGATTGTCCATGATTGGAGATATTTTCTGAAATTTTTTAAAGGTAACCTTGAAAATTTTTAGAAAAGGAAATCATGTGATTTTACAAGGGAGCCCAGTGACTACAACCACAACACAACACTTGGAGGGGGTACCAAAAGAAAACTCTAGTGGTTTCCTAATTCAAATTCAAGAGTTTTATGAGATTGAAGATAAGAACCCTCTCCTGCAGCTTGCTAAAATTTTGGGCGTCTCCACCAAACCGAGCCGATTACCTCCTCTAAAGCTGTCCGACCCCCTATACTGAACAGGCTGGAACTTCTACCAGTTGTTGCTCGGTCAGATTGCTTCCTACAACTTCAAAAGGTTGAAGATAAAAGGGTCTCCAAGAGATAATAGAAACACAGATTATTCGGCCATGCTATTTTTCGCTGCGACACATCCCTACATCTTTTTCTCCGGAGATAAGATACTTCTAAAGTATTACATCCCATTGAACTCACCATGACTGCTAATCTCAGGTGACTTTCATGACTTTCCCTAGGATCAGACCATGATGCTTAAAGACTTCCTTAATAATGACCTCCGATCTATGGCCTATGACCGTGAGAAAATTATGCCCCTCCAGTGGCGAAATCAGAAAAGGGGAAGGATCGTTCGTAGGACTCAATGAAGCATGAATATCATCCCTCTTATTATAGAGAAAGATGCACTACCTTAGCCGAGTGGAACTATAGCCCTCATGACCATAATATCGTCTACACCAAATCATGGTCATAAGTTTATTATTGGAGTAAATACATCCAGAGTAGGGGGTTAGTACCATCCTCATGCAAGATGGTCAATAGCACGAAGAAGTGAAAATGGGCCCTGAAAAATCACCACTCCTACCCACCTCAGACTCAGATCAAGCTCACACTACTAGAGATTTTATCAGAGGACAACCCTCACTCCAAAAGAAGGCATGACTACTATTATAAAGCAACCACGTGACAACCCATGCAAGGAAGAAATGTCCCCTGATAAACGTCGGAGCAAAAGAAAGTTTCCTAAGAAGATCAAGCCCCCTTTTATCTCGAGTTCCTCCAACACGAAATTCAAGCCTCAAGAAAGTGATCTCCCTATTTCTTTGGGCCTTACAAAATTGGGGATCATAGTGGGGCCTTAACATGGAGGTCAGATCTTTACATTAGATCAAAATTATAGTTGATCCTCCAAGTATCCAACCTTAAATGAAAATTTAAAAATGATAACTTAGCTCAAATTCTTTCAACTGACACTCAAGCTAATGAGGAGCTAAAAACCAAGTTCCCAGAGTTCATGGACCTTTAGCCTTGAGGACAAAGCTGATTTTAAGAGAGCGAGTTTGATAGGACTCCAATAGGGTTGAGTCCTAATCTCCCTAGAAGTAGTTAATAAAACCCTGTGAGATTATAATAAAACCTCATCTGGCTACTTCTATCATATAAAGAAGTGTAGGTAGGGTTTAGATTGGAGCCTTAGGGTTTAGTAGCTGCCACCCTTTTTACTGGGCTGGTCGGTCAGGGTTTCCCCCAACTTAGGTTGGTTATAAAGCCAACCCAGCTGTCACCTGTTCCCTCTAAGACAGGTAGGCTATTGAAGGGGCAAAAGAAAAATTTTAGTTAGGCAAGCACCCCTAGGACTAGGGTTTGGAGCCCTATATAAGCATGCATCTTCCACATCTTTTTATCAAGCAAGATCAATCTATAATTCAGCCATATGGCCGACTACTAGGATGAAGGAACCTCTATAACATTCCAAGGGTTGTTCCCCCTCAAAGATCAAAATCTATAGAGCTCTATCTGGGGTTTTATCGATCAATCTATAATTCAGCCATATGGCCGACTACTAGGATGAAGGAACCTTTATAGCATTCCAAGGGTTGTTCCCCCTCAAAGATCAAAATATATAGAGCTCCATCTGGGGTTTTATCACCAACTCCTTATCAAGCTAGTAGCCATAAATGAAGAGGAGAGGGTGTAAGATTATGTGGCCCTTTATTAATTGAATAAGATATATTATAGATTATTTGGATTCTGATAAAAGATATTAGCCAATATTAAATAAAGTCCATATTATATTGGGATATTTTAGGGGATGTCCTTGATGGAAGGAAATCTCCTAATTACTTACCCTAGACCCTCTACTCTCGCCTATAAATAGACGTGACCTACTATAAACCCAATGTACGACACAACAAAGAACGACAAAGGGGTGAATAGATCAAGATATTACAATTATCCTCTTGATCTAGATCAAGAGATTACGATTATCCTCTTGATCTCCCAAAACTATCAATTAAGGTGGTCCTATGAAAGGATAGGAAGAGAGGAGAAGGGGACTAGATCTATTCTAGTTCCTCTTGCAGATTGATATTCGACGTCATTTAGATCTGACGGGCGGTGCTCTTGAAGATCTAATTGGATCTCAATCAGATGACATCTAAAGGTACTTAAAATAAATAGATATAGTATTATTTGATTTCAATCCTGGCATAATAGTTTTTCCCGTATAATAGTTTGCATGATTATAGTTTTTATGCCAACAATTGGTATCAGAGCCAGGTTTTTCAAATAAAAAATATTATATCTATTATTTTTGTTTACGATGCATTGATCTAAATATCTTATTGATCTGTTTTCCTATCTGTTAATTTTAATCATTTACTTGTAAATGATTCTTGGTGATCATTGTGTATTAAAGACGCAACAATCTTATCGTATTTTTTGGCCGGATCTGCTTGCGGTAATAGCGTGTCGAGGCCAAATCGCATGACTCGCGCGGGGCCATAGGCAATCACGAGCAATAGAGGCCGGCAGCATCGGCCTCATGAGCCACGGCAAGACCAAGCGCGCCTTTGGCCAAGAGAAGAGGTTAGGTCTTTTTTTTCTTCTCCTTAAGAAAATTACACTTTTGCCATTGAATAAAAAATTATAGTTTTGCCATTAAATATAAAATTATGATTTTACCACTCTAACTCAAATTACAGTTTTGTCATTCATCAAAATTATAGTTTTACCCTTCAACTGAATAGGATTATTTTTAGTTTTACCCTTGTAATTTATTAATCCTATAATCTTAAAAAATTTGTAATTCTTTTATATTAATTTTTTAGAATTACAGTACTATCATTATAAAATTGAGAAATTTTGGTTATTTTCTTAATTATAAAATTGATTAATATATAATCTAATAAGATTTAATTATTATTATATTTTTGATTATTCAATGATTATATTTTATTTTTGATCAATTTATTTAATTGGACTTATGGGCTTCTCTAATTAAATAAAATTAATTAGATAAAAATATATAAACTATTATTTCTTTATATTTTTTCATATGAATTATTAATTACATGTGTTAAATCCAATTATTGGTTTTTGGATATTTATTCAGTTATTTACATGCAAATATTAGTAATTATGAAATAATATTTATTTTTCACATAAATGCATGATTTATGTATTATCATGATTACAATTATCATATGAGTTTTTTCTTGATGATTAAGTATTCAATAATTATTATGGTTGTTATCCTATTATTGAACTATCTCAGCATGAATTAGTTTAAATGAACTTGATGAATATTATTTATAGTTCATCTCTTTAAGTTATACCTGACCGGTAACTACCAAAGTAGCCTAGGATGGTAGGCTTATAAGATATAAAATATAATTAAAATCTTGTCATTCATAGGATAATTTAATTTATATTTTATATTACTGCATTGGTTTTGTAGTCACCAAAGTGGCCTAGATCAATGATTTATAAAATTACATTAAGGAACAAGTCCCCAATGATATTAAAGAAATAATATTTAAAATTACATACATAATTAATAGATTTAGATAATCCCAAAAGATAATCTATTTCAAATAATTATATGATGGGGTAAGATGATATTATTTTAGATATCCTTGCAGTTTAGAATTATATACCCAAAGGTAGCAAAACTATTCCACAAAAATGGTATCAGTCCTCCATAAATGATCTTGTGTGAACACTAGATATGTCAATATTTTTACCCAAAGGTTAAATATTGATGATAATCAATAGTTCATCATATTTTGGTAAAACTTAAAGTATTAATGTTATTTTATATTCTGTAGTGGTATTCCCGTCCATATATTCTCATGCTTCTAGTGTCCCTGTACTCTCTGGATCAAATTATTCAGAATGGTTAGAGCACGTGCAATTTACATTGGGCGTAATAGATCTTGATTTGGCATTGCTTGTTGAAAAGCCCGTAGAATTAACTGATAAAAGTACTATGGAACAAGTCAATAAAATGAAGGCTTGGGAAAGATCTAATAGGCTCAGTTTAATGTTCATAAGGATGACAATTACAAATAATATAAAGACTTCATTACCGGTTGCATCTAACGTACGTGAATATTTAAAGGTTATTGAAGACAAATTTAAATCTGCTAAGTCATTGGCTGACACATTAATGAAAGAACTGACTACAGCTCAGTATGATGGTACTCGAGGAATTCAGGATCACATCCTCAATATGGCTGACAAAGCTGCCAAACTTAAGGCATTGGGAATGAATGTTGATGAATCTTTCCTTGTGCAGTTCATTCTTAATTCTCTTCCTTTTCAGTTTGGCCCATTCAATATTCACTACAATACAAATAAGGATAAGTGAGACTTGAATGAGTTAACTAATATGTGTGTTCAGAAAAAATTAAGATTAAAGCAGAAAAGTTCATATAATATATTGACAACTACTCAAGGAGTTGGTAACATGAAAAGAAAATCGAAGCATCATCCATCGAAGAAATTTACCGGGTCTGAAAGTGTTAAACAAACTATTGAAAAGAAAGCTATTACAGTAAAGTGTTTATTTTGTGGCAAGAAAGGACATGTAAAGAAGGATTACATTAAACATAGGACTTGGTTTGAAAAGAAAGGTATAAACTCAACCTTTGTATGTTTTGAATCAAACATTGTAGAAGTTCCTTCTAATACATGGTGGATTTATTCTGGCGCTTCAACTCATGTTACTAATAATATGCAGGGATTCTTTTCAATCCAGAAACCAAAAGAACATGAAAGATTCATAATTATAGGAAATTGTCTCAAAACAAAAGTGGTATCAGTAGGGACTTATCACTTACGCCTAGAGATAGGTCATCTGATGGATCTGAAAGACACATGTTTTATTTCTATAATTTCTAGAAATTTAATTTCTCTGTCTAGAATTGATGAGTTAGGATAATTTGTTTCTTTTGGTAATGGTAATAAACTCAGCATATTTTATGATTCAATAAAAGTTGGTTCTGGAATTCTCTATTATGGTTTATACATAATTAATTTGAATCTTGAGTTTGCAAATATATTATTGACCCTACAATCAAGTATTAGAATAAAACATAATTCCAATAATGAAATATTTTCTATATTGTGGCATAGACGTTTGGGGCATATCTCCAAGGAAAGAATTAAAAGATTAGTAAAGGATAATATTTTGAAAAATTTAGACTTCACTGATTTTGATGGTTGCATAGATTGCATTAAAGGAAAGCAAACTAAGCATACAAAGAAAAATGCCACAAGAAGTAAAGAACTTCTTGAAATTATTCATACTGATATCTGCGGATCACTCTATATTCCTTATTTTAATGGAGAAAAGTATTTTATCATATTTATAGATGACCTATCCATATATGGCTATCTTTATCTAACATATAAAAAGTCTCAGGCTGTTGACATTCTTGAAGTGTACATAAACGAGGTCGAGAGACAATTAGATATAAAAGTCAAAATTGTCAGATCTGACAGGGGTGGTGAATTTTATGACAGATATGATAAATCAGATCAAAATATTGGTCCTTTACTAGATTCCTAGAACAACGGGGTATTTGTACTCAGTATGCATTACTAGGTGTGCCACAACAGAACGATATTACTGAAAGGCGAAATCGTACTCTTATAGATATGGTTAGGAGCATAATGAGTTGTTCTTCTATACCTGAGTCAATGTGGGGTGATGCTCTTAGGACAACTATGTATATCCTAAATAGGGTTCCTAGTAAATCAATTTCATCAACTCCATTTAAGTTATGGACTGGTAGGAAATCTAGTTTGAGACATTTACATATTTGAGGGTGTCCTGTAGAGATAAGAATATTCAATCCACATTAAAAGAAATTGGATCCAAGAATAATTTCTAGATATTTTATTATTTACCCAGAAAGATCCAAGGGATGTAGATTTTATTACTCTAACCATAATATGAGGATAGTAGAATCTAGTAATGCAAAATTCTTAGAAAAATGGTGAAATCAGTGGGAGTCAAAAGTCTCAAAGGATTAATTTTTATATTAAGGAGATTCAGGCTTCTTCTCCTATATTATTCTATATTCGAGAAATTATTGTTCCTCAAATCAATGAGAGAATTGATGAGAGTGAACAACAAAATAACATTGATGGATTCTCACATGATATTGATATCGCCACTGATAGTCTTGTAGAACAATCACAATTGACAGATTTGAGAAGATCTCAAAGAAAAAGAAAACATGTCATTTCTGATGATTATATGGTATATCTACAAGAATCAGATTTTGATATAGGAATGAAAAGAGACCCCTTATCATTTTCACAAGCCATAGAAAGTAATGATCTTGAAAAATGGTATGATGCAATGAAAAACGAGTTAAAATCAATGGACCAGAATGGTGTTTAGGAACTCATTGAATTACCTAATAATTGTAAAAGAGTCGATTGTAAATAGGTTTTTAAGACTAAACGTAACTCAGTGGGCAATATCGAATGATATAAAGCTAGACTTGTGACCAAAGGTTTTTCTCAAAAAGAGGGCATTGACCACCATAGGACATTCTCTCCAATTTCTCGAAAAGACACATTGAGAATCAATATGACATTAGTAGCTCATTATGATCTTGAGTTATATCAGATGAATGTGAAAATAATATTTCTGAATAGGGATTTAGATGAGGAAATATATATGAAACAACCTGAAGGATTCATAAAAAAGGGAAAGGAAAGTTAGGCTTGCAAACTTAAGAAAGCCATTTATGGCCTTAAACAAGCTTCCAGACAATGGTATATAAAGTTTCATGATACCATTACTTCCTTCAGATTTAAGGAAAATACTGTTGATCAGTGTATATATTTGAAGGTTAGTGGGAGTAAGTTTATTATATTGGTCTTATATGTGGATGATATATTGTTTGGTAGTAGTAATCTTGGTTTGTTACATGAAATAAAGATATTTCTCAACAAGAACTTTAAGATGGTTGATATGAATGAGGCATCCTATGTTATTGGCATTGAGATATTCAGGGACAGATCTCAAGGTTTGTTACGGTTGTCTTAGAAAGGTTATATTAATCGTATCTTAGAAAGGTTTAATATGCAGCTTTGTAAAGCCAATGATACACCTATTACTAGAGGTAAAAAATTCAGCCAAGACCAATGCCCGAAGAATGACTTCGAAATGGACCAAATGAAGAATATTCCTTATGGGTGCGCAATTGGAAGTCTATTATATGTTCAAACCTGTACAAGGCCAGATATTAGTTTTGTAGTGACAATACTGGGTAGATACCAGAGTAACCCAGGAATGGAACATTTGAAAGCTACAAAGAAAGTAATGAGATATCTGCAAGGGACAAAAGATTATATGCTCATATATAGGAAGTCAGATCAGCTTGAAGTAACGGAATATTTAGATGCTGATTTTGCAAATTTCCTCGATAGCTAGAAATTCACTTCAAGATTTGTGTTCATACTGGCTAGTGGGGTAATTTCTTAGAAAAGTGTAAAATAATCACTTATTGCATTATCTATGATGGAAGCTGAATTTTTGGTATATTTTGAGGCTACAAATCAAGCTTTATGACTGCAGAATTTTATCTCAGGACTTGGTGTGGTCGACTCAATTACCAAGCCGTTGAAGATATTTTATGATAATACTGCAGCAGTTTTCTTCTCTAAGAATGGTAAGTACTCTAGTGGTTCCAAGCATATTGAGATAAAGTACTTGGTGGTTAGAGAAAGTGTCCATAAATAATAAGTGTCAATTGAAAATTTAAGCACTACTATGATGATTGATGATCCATTTTCTAAAACTTTGCAGTGTAAAATATTTGAAGAACATGTTCTTAGAATGGGGCTTGTGAGCAAGCTATAAAGGATATAGTGATTCATGTTTGAGTGGATGCTATTATTGATATTTTCTTTTGTATAATTAAAGTTATTTGTTTCTGCTATCCTATTTGTGTTTATGTTTATGCATATTATGGTTGAATGCAAGAAACATGATTATCTTGACAAGATAAATTACAGGGGTCATTATAGACTATATAAGGAAAGACTAACAGTGTTGTAGTACATAGAAGGAAGTGTGGCATTGATGACATACAACCGCTATGACTCACATTGATAGTTGGACTGAATATAGTATTATTATGCTTATTGGACTTATTGGCTTATTTTTAAAATCATAGCCATGTATAAAATGATTTTTCAAAATTTTTAGAATCCAATTATATAAAATTATTTTAAAATAAATTTTGTTTTGTTTATTTTGATTTTGGATATCTTTTATATCTTATCAATTAATGGGCCAAGTGGGAGAATGCAAGATTATGTGACCCTTTATTAATTGAATAAGATATATTATAGATTATTTAGATTATGATAAAAGATATTAGTAAATATTAAATAAAGTTTATATTATATTAGGATATTTTAGGGGATACCCTTCATGGAAGGAACTCTCCTAATTACTTACCCTATACCCTCTACTCTCGCCTATAAATAGACAGGATCTACTATAAACCCAATACATGACACTACAAAGAACGACAAAGGGGTGAATAGATCAAGAGATTATAGTTATCCTCTTGATTTACATCAAGAGATTACGGTTATCCTCTTGATCTCCCAAAACCATCAATTAAAGTGGTCCTGTGAAACGATAGGAAGAGAGGAGAAGGGGTCTAGATCTATTCCAGTTCCTCTTGTAGATCGATATTCGGTGTCATTCAGATCCGACGGGTGGTGCTCTTGAAGATCTAATTAGATCTCAATCAGATGGCATCTAAAGGTACACATCGTAAACAAATATAGTAATCCTAGCATAATAGTTTTTTTCGTATAATAGTTTGTATGATTAGTTTTTATGCCAATAGAGGAGAGGCAAGGTGAGGGTGGTGGTGATTATAGTGTTGGAGAAGAAGAGGTCAAGGGGATGATGGTGATGGGGTAGAGGTAGTGGGCGACGATAAGGGGTGATGTGGCCTCGTGGTAGGGCGATGATTGATAGTTACAGGGGTCATACAAGCCAATCACTTGAGTGATAACACATGTGACACTTTACATATTTTTTTTACATAATTATTTTCTCATATTATATATATTATCTATTGTATATATATTATGATGTCCTTGGTTCTATGTAATAGAAATCAGATCGTGATGAGATCATGATAATGAGACTAATTTACCTTTAAACACAGATCCCAAATAATTTTAGTCATAAGTTACTTGAGAGGGATATCGAGATAACCGAACAAACCAGTGTACTATATGCTCGTCAATATGATGGAGGCAGTTGGTCTCATAGCTACTCGTGTGGGGACATAAAGGGTACAGTATAGGTACTCATTGGAGAATGAGTTCACTGATTAATCCAATTATGGAATATTGGATAGTTAATGATACCTAGCGTGAGATAACGATTATGCAGTCTCTATTGTGTGTCTAGTTCTTAGACTTGAGACACCAATGATGCTTTATTTGAGTACTCCTTTGATATTTTACTTACAAGTCTGAAAAGTTCTAGATCTAGTATAATTAATTATCGGGATTTGTAGCCAACCTTACGAAGGCAATTGAGTATAAATAGAGGATTGTACACTCTTAGTGAATATCTCATATACTCTCGCTTAGGCAAATCTCTGGCCATGATCATTCGGACTGAGAGAAGATATTTTTAGGAGAATCGAATTAGAGAGAGACTCAGATGAATTCCGTATGAGGCTTGACAGTATCATGCCTGATATATGGTCTCTAGGATATTAGATGAATGAGAGAGTATAGATACACGGTAACTAAGGATAGATAAGTCCAATGAATAAGATTCCCTTGTATTGTCTAGGGACTATGGCGTAGTGGCCTAGTACATCCATAGTCGATGAGTTGAGTGAATTATTAGGGGATAATAATTCAGTGGGTCTAAAGGAGTTTTGAGTTAGAAAAATTATAATATGTGCAACTTACGGCTAGTTTGGTATTTGGCCTAGAGGGTCACATACATATGGTGAATATTACGATGAGTAGAGGATTGGATATGAGTTATCCAATAAACTCTTATTTTATTGGATGAGACTCAATATTAATGGATTCCTTGGATGAGACCCAATTAGAGGTGAATTGAGATTATTGGATAGAGATCCAATAATCCAAGAGGTAATTACAATTGGATAAAGATCCAATACCCACAAAGTAGGATCCATTAGGGTTTAAAGGGGCTCTCTATAAATAGAAGGTAAGGGTGACCTTGAAAGGGGATAGGTTGCACCTTTGGTTAGCCCCTCTTATTCTCCTCTCTCTTTTTTCTTCTTAGTCGATTATCCCTTTCCTTGGTTCGTGAGGAAATGAGTTCTTTTTTCATGTTCGCTGTAAGGTGGTGCACAAAAGATACTAGTTTTTGCATTATAATTGGAGGAGCATCGCTGCATTGATCCACCATATGGATACCGTTAGAGAGGAGAACATATGACTTCCTTTATTTATGCATATGAATCTTAGTTTTTAGAAATATATTACCTCCCTAGATAAAACATCTGACACATGTTGTGTAGAAATTTTTGATTTTATAATTTTTCATGTATTAATCATTGCATGATGATTTGATCAACTTGGGAGACCTTTTTATTTTATTTTTTTACTATGCATTTGCTGCTTCTGATAATGTTTCTCAACAATTATAACTACAGTGACAAAGAGAAAGAGATCAAAAGAAGAGGGGAGGGGAGATGAAGGCAGTGAAAGAAGAGTAGAAGGGAGGCAAGGGGGGACGAAGAGGGGAGGGTAACAAGGATGGCAGGGCCTCATAGCGAGGTGGAGGTGGTGAGTGGCAGGTAACAACATGGAATAGAGGAAGCCATGTGATAGAACCCTAGAAGGAGCTCTATAAATTTTGATCCTTAAGGGGGATCAACACTTGGAATGCTATAGGGGTTTCTCCCTCCTAGATTCGACATAAGGCTGAAATAAAATTAATAATTACTTGATTCAAGAGGGGGGACAACTACATCTTTAAATAGGGATCAAAATCCTAGCTTAAGGGGGTGCTTACCTAAGTAGAATTATCCCTTTACCCCTCCTATAGCCAATCTACCTTAATAGGAATAGGAGTTGACTAAGTGACTCTATAGCCGACCTAAGCAGGGGGAAACCCTAGCCAACCAACCCAATAAGGGGTGTGGCGGCTACTAAGCCTTAAGAGCTAATCTAGCCATACTCCTTTATAAGATAGGAGTGACTTTATTATAATCTAATAGGTTTTTATTAACTAGTATTAAGATAATTAAGGCTCAGCCCTGTTGGAGTCCTATCAAGTCCATCCTCTTCAGATCAGCCTTGTCCTCAAGTCGAAGGGTTCATAAACTCTAGAAATTAGATTTTTAACTCCTCATGTGACTCACATGCTATCATTAACTAAACTTTGGCCTCCTCATTAGCTGGGGTGTTAGTTGAAAGGATTTGGGCTGAATCGTCTTCTTTAAATTTCTATTTGAGGTGAGATACTTGGTAGATCAACTGTAATCTTGATCTGATGTGTGAATTTGATTTCCAGGCCCCAATGTGATCCTCAATTTTGCAAAGCCCAAAGAAATAGGGAGACCGCTTCATTAAGGCTCAAGTTTCCTGCTGATCGGGCTGGAGAAATAAAAAAACTCGATCTTCAATTTTTCATCCATTTTGAAGTTTGTCGAGAGGTCGTTTCTTCTTTGCTTGTGCTGTAATATGGTTAGTCTTTAGTGATAACCAATCTTTCTTCTGAAATGATGACTGCTCTCTAGTATGATTCAGGATGATGAGAGCCTAATCTAGCATGAGCATGGATTGTAATTCTTCTAGTTTTACTCCTCTTTTGTACCATGGACTTGTATCCAACCATATTTTAAATTTGGTAGTAATTAGTATCTCCTATAAAAACCTCGTATGGAGTGTGGGGGAAGCCTCGGTGTAAATTAGGAGTCGATCATCTTACATAAGAATAGCCCTAATTTCAACTCCTGACGCATCGGCCTCAATAACAAAAGTGCGATCGAAATCGGGCAACGCTAGGACCGACATCATTATCATGGCTATCTTGAGTTGTTCAAAGGCTGTGGAGGCTTTATCCGACCACAAGAAGAAGTCTTTTTTTAGTAAGAACGTGAGCGGGGCACCGATCTTGCCATAATCTTTCACAAAATTTTGGTAATAGCCCGTGAGTCCAAGAAAACCGCATAGTGATTGTATGTTTATAGGTCTCGGCCATCGCTGTATTGCCTCAATCTTTGTCGGGTCCACCACTACTCCATCCTCTGATATAATGTACCCAATATACTCCACTTTACGCTGTAAGAAGCCGTACTTTGACTGTTTAACATAAAAAGTATTTTCTCGAAGAATTATTAAAATAGTTCATAAGTACTGAAAATGTATATCAATCATAGGGCTTTAAATAAGAATATCATCAAAGAATACTAATACAAACTTACGTAAAAAACTCCAAAGATGTCATTCATCAGACTTTGGAAAGTAGAAGGAGCATTCATAAGTCTTTAAGGCATTACCAGAAACTCGTAGTGGCTGTTATATGTACGGAATGTAGTTTTCAAAATATCTTCAGTGCACACACGAATCTGATAGTGTCTAGATCAGAGATTCAATTTAGTGAAGACTCAAGCTCCTTTTAATTCGTCCAAGAGTTCATCATCTTTCTTGTGCATTAACAATACCGTAAGGAGTAAGAGCTGCAACTCAGTCGAATCACCCTAGTGTTAAGCATCTCTTTAACAATGTTCTTGATCTCGTCCTTCTGCAAGTGAGGATAGTGGTACGATCATAAATTTGCTAGAGATTTGCTTGGCAAAATAGGAATGTGGTGGTCAGCCAGTTAGGGGGCAGCCCACGCAGCTCCAAGAAAATATCCGTAAATTCATTTAGGCAAAGGACAAGTTTAGGATTTGATTTTTGTACGTTCTCCCCCGTAGATAGCTGCTAAATATGCATCAAGAATCCACCATGTGCTTTGTGCAAAACTTTCTCCATTCGTTGCAATGAAACGGTGGAAATTTGGCTCCCGTGCTTGCCTCGTAATGTAACCTGTCTTCTTTTGCAATAAAATTTTATGATTAATTTAGAAAATTTTCAAGAGATATTATCTAGTGTTGTGAGACATTTGATCCCAAGTACGGCTTCATAATCATCGATGGGTAAGAGGAAGAAATTAGCTACCACTACTTGGTCTTGGAGGAGTAGTTTCACTTGTGGGCATCGTTGGTTGTAATTAAAGATTCGACCGTCAGCGACCTTTACGTCAAACTTGTTGCAACCTTCGATTTAAAGCGCAAACATGAAGCAACCTTACTGTAGAGGAAGTTGTTGTTGCTGCCCATGTCGATGAGAACAGGTGATGGGTTGCTATTTTAGAAGTACTCTAACTTTCATCATATGCAGGTTGGAGTAACCGGCCAATGCGTGCACTTAGTAGTCAGTTGGTTGGGACTCTTCCTCTATAGCTTCTTCTTTAGGTTCAAGGGCTTCTTTAAATGTTTCATTGTCCTCATTCTCTGTTGGTTCAATCATGAGGAGCCAGCCCTTTTTGCAGCGATGTTTGCGGCTCCATGGTTCGTTGCAATGCCAACATAACTCCTTGACTGATCGTTCGTGAAGCTTGTCTCTTGTCAATTTTTTTGGTGCAGGGGCTTGGATGGTAGTAGAGGGGGCAATAGGCCTTGGCATGGCTGGTCGGGGAGCGACCCTTGTCCTTCGTATCTCATGGTTCAATTGTTCTTCCTGGATACACATGAAGAAAATCACCACCATAAGAGTGTACAGTTGTCGTTCCTTTACTTCTCCTCGGTTTTGCGGCTTTAGGCCCTCGATAAAAGTACCTAAAAGTTGTTTCTCAAACCAATTCTCAGTTTAGTTAGATAAACACTCAAACCTTATTTGGTATTTTTGTTTGTAGAGGTTTGACAAATCTTTGCTAATTGTCCATCGATGTTGTCAAAATCGGTTGGTCCGAAGCAGTTTAGTAGTCCTTCCTTAAATCGTTGCCAAGAGAGTCCTTCGTGGGTGTGCTCACACCAATTAAACCACTGAATAGCATCTCCCTCAAGGTGGATGATAGGAATCTCCATCCGTGTGGTGTCGGTGATTCGGTAGAACTGAAATAGCGCTCTGCGCGTGAGATCCACCCGATCGGGTCTCCTTCTTCCCATCTAGGGAAGTCAACCTTTATGCATGGATTATTAAGATCAGAGGTGATGTGGCCATGTTCGTGAGGATCATCTCACTGATTTGAAGTTTCTCCGTGTTGTGATTTCTTCAGGCTCGACGGCCAGCCAATGTTAAATTTGGCGAAAAGGGATCGCATTTTCTCTTCCATGCAGTTTTTAAAGGCTTCAAGCTTTGTATTAATAGCCTCCTCTGATGCCATAGTATATGCCTTTAGATCTATAATATTGAGATCTTTTTTCTGTTATCAGGTTAGTGGCATAGAAATTCTGGAGAAGGGGGTGGCCGGTTGGAAGTTGAATTAGTTTGGATGGAAGTAGGTTGTGGTTTAGGGCAGATTTAGGGGGCTGTTTGGTTTCGATCTAGGTAGGGTTTTGAAAGATTTTTGATGAGGATGGTAGGGTTTTGAGATGAGGAAAAAAGAGTCCAAAATCACATAAAAAATGTACTTAAATCTGATAGAATTCGACGAAAAAATTATTACAATGTGCTATCCTGCTGAACCGATTTTACGTAGTAGAAATAATGACTTCTTGACATAAATTTCAGAGAAAAGTTCAAGAAAATTATGCAAAAACCCTTGGTTTAGATGTTGTTAATACCAGTAAAATGTTTGACAAAATTTTGGCAGCATAATAGTAGGGAAATAGGGCAAAAGATGAAATATAGATTTCTTCATCGTAAAATTTCATAACTGTGTTATGGTCAAAGATTAGACAAGAAAACCAGTTCCTTTGAAAAATCAAATCAAGATGAAAGCCAACTTGATCTTGAGAATTGTGTAAAAATTTTGGCCAGAAAGGAGAAGGAATAAGATGGTTTCAAGAGGCAAAAACACGGCTAAAAATTTCTACAGCATTCCACCTTCGTAACAACAATAACGTTTGCGACAAATGAAATTTACAGTAGATAAAATTTGGAAAAAATCTTTAACGTGTAAAGTAAGGAATCTTGCAGTATTAAAGAGGTGTGGATGATAAAAAAAATATCAGATTTCTAGATCAAACGCAGGAGGCAGCGATATATTGATTTGATTTACATCTGGGGTGTAAGGTGGAGGCGCATGTCACAACAATTGTGGGAATTGCTTGGGAAGGTAGAGGCGTGGATGATGGCTACAGGGATAGCAAGATCGCTGCTCTAATATGTTGGTTACAGGTGCCCTGCTAGTCAATCACATGAGTGATGACACGTGTGATACGCTATGTGATATCTTTACTTATGATTAATATTGGTATATTCTTACATTATCTGTTATATATATATTGTGATGTCTTTGGTTCTATGCAATGAGAGTTGGATCGTGATGAGATCACAATAATGAGATCGATTCACCCTTAAACATAAATCATAAATAATCCCAATCATAGGTTACTCAAGAGCGACATTGAGATAACCGAACAGATCGATGTACTATATACCCATCCAGATAATGGAGGTGGTTGGTCTCATAGCTACTTGTATGGGGATACTAAGGATATAGTACAAGTGCTCATTGGAAAATGAGTTCACTAATTAATCCGCTTATGGAATGCTGTATGGTTAATGATACCTAATGTCAGACAGTGATTTCATAGTCCCAGTTGTGTATCTGGTTCTTAGACTTAAGACACCAAGGATGTCTTGTATGAGTACTCATTTCTTTGACACCATACTTACAGGTTTAGAAAGTTCTAGATATGGTACAATTGGTTATCGAGATTGATAGCCAAGCTTACGAAAGCAATTGAGTGTCAATAGAGGATCATCCACTCTCATTATCATGAGAGGAATATCCTATATGTGCTTGCTTAGACAAATCCCTGGCCAGGGTCATTCAGATCGAGAGAGAAAGAGTTCTCCGAGAGAATCTGATTAGAGTGAGACTATAAGGGATTATGTATATGACCTGACATTACTATTCCAATATACAATATCTAGGATATTAGTTGGATGAGGGATTATAGATACACGGTAACTGTGGACAGACAGGTCTGATGGATTTGATCCCCTTATACCATATGGGGACTATGGGGTAGTAGCATAGTACGTCCATAGTCGATGTGTCAAGTGAATTATTATAGAGATAATAATTCACTATATCAGAAGAAGTTCTGATGGGAGTGACTCATGGCCAGCTCGGTATCGGGCCTAGAGGGTCACACACATATGGTGGATGTTTCAACGAATAGAGGATTGGATGAAGATCCAATTAGCCCCTATTCTTATTAGATAAGACTCTATGCTGATGGGCTCCTTGATTAAGGCTCAATTAGAGGCCTAAGGAGATTATTGGATAGAGATCCAATAATGCAAGGTTAGTGGGTTATTGGATGGAGATCCAATACCCATTAAGGTAGGAGCCCTAGGGTTTTTGGTGATTCTCTATAAATATGAGGAGAGACTTATGGTTGATAGGCTGCAGCTTTAGCCACCACCTCCTATTCTCCTTCCTCCCTTTGTGTAAGATTTGCGAGATCAGATTGGAGGAGTTTTGCTGCAAAGATTTATCGTGTGGATATTGCTAGAGAGGAGGGTGCTTGACCTCCTTCATCTTCTCCATCTGAATCTGGAATACAGGGATATATGATCTCTCTAGGTAAAATCAATCTCTCACACATCGTGGTTTTATCAGTTTTTACATTTTTCTCGTGACCCCAATCTTTTGCACGATGATTTGAACTGCATGGGAAACCAATTTTTTGTTTTGATTTTCGCTGCACCCACTAAGGTTTCCCAACAGTGGTATCAGAGCAAGGTTTTCATGTGAAAGATTAGTTTTAAACTACGTGTGATGAGATTGAATCACATAAAATCATTCTACATGTTTTTGCTGCATTTTCGTAACGAAGGCAGCAAGGAGGAGGGGCGGCCAAACACGGCCAGCCCCCATGCAAGGTCATGTGGGTCAGCCAAGGCCCTCTACAAGGGGCGTGGCCAAATCCCTTCGAGGCAGCGACATCTTGGCCGTGGGCATGGTGGCACTGGGCGTATGTAGTGCCGCGGTCAGCTGGCGGCCACTCTCTGAGCACCCATGGCGGCCGCCCGCTCGAGGTTCAGAGGCGACATCGGTGGTGGCGGTGTAGTGAGGGTAAGGGAAGAGGGCTAGGGTATCCTTTTGAGAAAAAGATGAGCATACCCCTCTAAATTAGGAAAATTCTGAGGATTATACTCGTGTATAAAATTTTCAAAATACCCTTAATGATTCTAAAAATTCTAAGGATCGTCCTCTGATCCAGAATTATGAAAATGCCCTTGACAATTCTTAAAATTTTGATCATGTCCTAATTTTAAAAAAATTAATTAAATAGTTTAATTAATTATTATATATAGTAATCCTACATATGATGTGATGTACATGTGATGTATGATGTGGATGGATGACCATGAGCCACGTGTTGTGATGTGTATAATTATGATTATTATTATTATTGGGGCTTGCGAGCTTCTATTTTTCTCGTTTATTGTCAGGCCTGCGTGCATGTGATTATTTGTAATTACATAGAAAGACATAGCGGGAGTGTAGAGGTGATAGCGGGACCCATGATGTCATGGTATGAGATTATGATGCATGGTGATGCGACGACCCGATAGAATTAATGATGACGAGATCAACAATCATAGGGCATGGAGATGTACCGATGCATACATAGATCCTAGTATGAGTGATTTGGCCTATTGGCTCAGGCTTAATCATATTAGGTGACGGCTTATGATCATCCGGTATGGCTTGCATATATGATGTGTTATACACCTAGTAGATATATATATATATATATATATATATATATATATATATATATATATATATATATATATATATATAATATGTATGTGTGTGACACGACATATTAGGAGACTGATATGAAACAAAAACTCCTCCTACGATAATATTAAGTCGATAAGCGTGAGGCAATAAGATTGACCCACGTAGCCTTCCATCGTTATAGGAAGAAATTAAATCATGACATTGGTTGAGTTGGTCGAGTCCCTTGAGGCTCACCTATCTACGTGATCGAGTTTTTGCCTGCGACATAAAGATGTCACCGGTGACCGGAGGATATGATATGCTTAGTCGAGTCCCTCAAGGGCATATCATTAAATCAGATTCGTCTTGTAACGATGGTGATGACTTAACTGAATATCATGGTTGGTCGAGTCCCTCGAGACCATAATGATTTAGAAGCCGAACGTGACGAAAATCATAAGGAGTTATTATTGGCAAGAGTTGCATACCTTTTGGGCTTAGTGTAATTGGTTGAGTCCCTTGAGGTTGCACTAAGATGCCAATTGGACCACTAGGAGTCTGTCGAAGACTTCCGTCTCACGTGTCAAGGGTCTCGCGTGATTTGCTAAGAAAATAATGGGAGTACATTAAGATAAAAGTCCATATCTTAATTAGTATTTTTTGTAAAATCTGCATGTTATTTAATTTATGCTATATCTTATTTATCGCTTATAAGACCCCTACATAGTATACTTGATGTCAACCACCTCATTGGTCCAAAAGCTCTGTAATTTAAGAATTATTCTCACAGAAGAGAAAATCGTATATGTCCTTAACTTGATTATACTCACATTGGAGGAAAGGATAAGCGAAGATGAGATCGCTCGCTTTGTGAAGTATATAAATAGTCCTAGAGGATAACCTGTGTATTGATCTTATATTTCGGTCCTTACCGGATTCCTTTCCATAGTTCATTATTAACTTTAATATGAACAAGTTTAAGGTGACTCTCTCTGAGCTCCTCAATATGTTGAGAGAAGCTGAGAGTGTCATCAAGAAGGAGAAGCCAGTTCTCTATATTGGTGAGACCAAAAAGAAAAGAAAGGCCAACAAAATCCTTAAAAAGGGCAAGGGCAAAGAAAGACCAGATAAGACAAAGGTTACCAAGAGAGACTCGGTAAAGGATAAAGGACAATACTTCCATTGCGGTCAAGATGAGCATTGGAAGAGAAACTGTAAGAACTACCTTGTAGATAATGTGAAACAGAAGCTTAGAGAAGCTTCAGGTATATTCATGATCAATCTTCACTTGTCAGATTTTTATGATAACATATGGGTATTAGATACTGGGAGTGTTTATCATATCTGCAATTCATTGCAAGTTCTGGCAAGACTTAGGAGACTGGCCAGAGGTAAGATGGACCTTAAGATGGGCAATGGAGCAAGAGTTGCTATAGTTGCCATTACGTAGGTCAGGTACCTAACATACAAGTTTCAACTTTACGTAGGTCTAGTAGAGCATCTCACCCTCCAGAAAGATATGTGGGACATATCAGTGGAGATGATTCTTAGGATGTTGATCCTCAGACCTATGAGGAGGCTATTATAAGTATAGAATCTGGAAAGTGATAAGAAGCCATGAATTCTATGATGGATTCTATGTACTTTAATAAGGTTTGGAACCTTGTGGATACACCTGAGGGTATTATATCCATCAGCTGCAAGTGGATCATCAAGAAGAAGATCGGAGTGGATGGAAATATAAATATATATAACGCAAGGCTGGTAGCTAAAGGATATCGTCAAAAATAAGGAGTTTATTATAACGAAACCTTTTCACCTATAGCCATGCTTAAGTCCATTAGAATTATTTTGGCCATTGTAGCACACTATAACTATGAGATCTGGCAGATGAATGTCGAAATGATATTCCTTAATGACAACCTCGAGGAATAGGTATATACGATACAACCAGAGGGATTCATATTCAAAGATAGTCCAGATAAAGTGTGCAGATTGCTTAGATCCATTTATGGATTGAAATAAGCTTTCCGAAATTGGAACATAAGATTTGATGAGATGATCAGATCTTATGACTTTGTTAAGAACGAAAATGAGCCTTGTGTATACAAGAAGGTAAGTGGAAGCGCTATCACCTTCTTGGTATTATATGTGGATGGTATCCTAATCATTAGGAATGATGTAGGAATGCTCTCCAGAGTAAAGGCTTGGCTATCTAAAAATTTCTCCATGAAAGACTTAGGAGAAGCATCCTATACTTTAGGGATCTGGATCTATAGAGATATATCTAAAGGATGCTTGGCTTATCCCAGTCTAGGTACATAGACTCCATTGTCAAAAGGTTGGACATGAAAAATTTCAAGAGAGGTCTCATACCGATGAGACATGGAATATCACTTTCTAGGAGTATGTTCCCAAAGACTCCTGAAGAAAAGACAGACATAGATAAGATACCTTATGCCTTAGCGATAGGGTCTATCATATATGTGATGCTATATATTAGGCCTGATATAGCACATGCTTTGAGTGTCATGAGCAGATATCAGACAGATCAAGGTTTAGAACACTAAAAGGTAGAAAAGTATATCCTTAAGTACTTGAGAAGGACTAAGGATCTTTTACTAGTATATGAAGGAGGTAGCCTCCAGGTTGAGAGCTACACAAACTCAAGTTTTCAGTCTGACATTGATGATAGCAAGTCAAATTCAGGGTATATTTTCACTATGAATGGAGGAGTAGTAAGCTGGAAGAGTTCCAAGCAAGATACTACTGCTGACTTGACCACAGAGGTAGAATACATTGCTGCAACAGAAGCAACAAAGGAAGGGATATGGATGAAGAAGTTCATCAAATATTTGGGAGTCATATCAAGTAGCATGGAATCAATTCCCATATATTGCGATAACAATAGGGCAATAGCTCAAGCGAAGGAACCCAGGTCTCATCAGAAGTCTAAGCATGTTCTGAGGAGGTTCCATCTGATAAGAGAGATAATAACTCGAAAAAATATAGCAATGGAAAGAGTTTCATCCAAAGATAACATTGCAGATCCACTAACAAAGTCATTAGCTTAGATTATATTTGAGTGTCACAAGGGTCTGTTGGGGATCAGACACATAGGTGATTGGCTTTTGGTCATGTGGGAGATTGCTAGTTACAAGTGCCCTGCAAGCCAATCATGTGAGTGATGGCACGTGTGACACACTATATGATCTTTTTACTTATGATTAATATTGGTATATTCTTATATTATCTGTTACATATATATTGTGATATCCTTGATTCTGTGCAATGGGAGTCGGATCATGATGAAATCATGATCATGAGATCGATTCACCTTTAAACACAAATCCTAAACAATCCCAGTCATAAGTTACTCAAGAGGGACATTGAGATAACTGGACAGATCGGTGTACTATATACCCGTCCATATGATGGGTTGGTCTCATAGCCACTTTTGTGGAGACACTAAGGATATAGTACAGGTGCTCATTGGAGAATGTGTTCACTATTTGATCCGCTTATGAAATGTTATATGGTTAATGATACATAATGTCAGACAGCGATTTCATAGTCCCAATTGTGTATCTGGTCCTTAGACTTGAGACACCAAGGATGCCTTTTATAATTACTCCTTTCTTTGACGCTAGACTTACAGGTTTGGAAAGTTTCAGATCTGGTACAGTTGGTTATCAGGATTGGTAGCCAACCTTATAAAAGCAATTGAGTGTCTATAGATGATCATCCACTCTTGTATCACGAGGGAAATATCCCATATGTACTTACTCAGACAAATCCCTAGCCATGGTCATTCGGATCGAGAGAAAAAGAGTTCTTCAGGAGAATCTGATTAGAGCGAGACTATGATGGATTCCGTATGTGACCTGATAGTACCATGTTCAATATACGGTCTTTGGGATATTAGTTAGATGAGGGATTATAGATACACGGTAATTATGGACAGATAGGCCCGATGGATTTGATCCCCTTGTATCATCTGGGGACTATGACGTAGTGGCCTAGTACGTCCATAGTCGATGAGTTAAAGTGAATTATTATATGGATAATAATTCACTATATCAGAAGGAGTTCTGATGGAGTGACTCACGGCCAGCTCGATATCGGACATAGAGGGTCACACACATATGGTGGATGCTTCAGCGAATAGAGGATTGGATGAAGATCCAATTAGCCTCTATTCTCATTAGATGAGACTCTATGCTGATGGACTCCTTGATTAAGGTCCAATTAGAGGCCTAAGGAGATTATTGGATAGAGATCCAATAATACAAGGTTAATGGGTTATTGGATGGAGATCCGATACCCACTAAGGTAGGAGCCCTAGGATTTTTGGTGGCTCTCTATAAATAGGAGGGGAGACTTATGGTGGATAGGTATCAGCTTTAGCCACCACCACCTATTCTCCTCCCTCCCTCTTTGCAAGAGTTGCGAGATCAGATTGGAGAAGTTTGTTGCAGAGATTCATCGTGTAGATACCGCTAGAGAGGAGGGCGCTTGACCTCTTTCATCTTCTCCATCCGGATCTAGAATATAGGGATATACGATCTCCCTAGGTAAAATCAATCTCTCACACATCGTGGTTTTATCGATTTTTACGTTTTTCTTGCGACCCTAATATTTTGCATGAGGATTTAATTTGCATGGGAAATCAGTTTTTTGTTTTAATTTCTGCTATGCATGTGATGCTCTCGCTGAGGTTTCCTAACATGATGCCAGATGATAGAACCCTAGAAGGAGCTCTATAGATTTTGATCCTTAAGGGGGATCAATCCTTGAAACATTATAAGGGTTCCTTTCTCCTAGATTTAGCACAAGACTGAAATAAAATTGACAATTGCTTGATTCAAGTGGGGGGGGGGGCAGCTATATCTTTAAATAGGAATCAAAACCCTAGCCTAAGTAGTTCTTGCCTAAGTAAAATTATTCCTTTGTCCCTCCGATAGCCAACCTGTTTTGATAGGAATAGGAGTCGGCTTAGTGGCTCTATAGTTGACCTAAGTAAGGGGAAACCCTAGCCGACCAACCCAGTAAAGGGTGTGGCGACTATTAAGCCCTAAGGGTTAATCTAGACCCTAAACATACTCCTTTATAAGATAAGAATAGTTTTATTATAGTATAACAGGGTTTGAGGTAATTTTATCTTTTACTAAGATGATCTTTGAAAATAAATGAAAAATAAGTTAGTAGAATAACTAGTGACTCTCTAACCGAAAAGAATTTCTCACATGAAAAATACTAAGAAGAACAACTAGTACCTTTAAAACAATTAGTGAGTCTCTAACCGAAAAGAATTTCTCACCTGAAGAATACTAAGAAGAACAACTAGTACCTTTAAAACAATCAGAACTCATCACCTGTTGACGGTTCGGATCGGATGATTGATAGCATCATCCACTCCCTATCGGTAGCTCCTCCTGTGACACTCTTCCCCCTGCTTCATCTCCTGTTCCGGTTGCCTTCCAATGGCGGAACCATCAGTTTGCCGTGCCAAAAGGTTCTCCACGTTTCTTATGAGTCACATCGAGCATAAGATTTATTGAGCCATCACTCGGACAGGCCGAGGTTATGCTTCGCTCAGTGAAAGTATAGCACACTGTCTGATACGATTTGGCTATGTCAACATATGCTTCACCGCTCACCCTATCAATTAAATCACAATTGTATCTCACTAAATTGCTCTTGTGCTTAACCAAAAGGCTTGATGATGAACTGCGCTACATCTTGTTAAGTTAGAGAATTAATGTGTGAAATTGGTACTTGGCCATTTTCTAACTTATTGAACTGCAACAATAGCCTCGTCAAACCACCACTTTTCCACTAAAATTGCATCCCTTTCAAGTTGTTGTGGCAACCAACATCAATGAGCTATAATAGCTTGTTCATGGAAAGCTGCAACTTGGCCTTACTCAATTCTTGTTTTCAAGATGTCGAGAATTTTGAATGCTAACCTTGGTCCAAATCCGAGTTCCTCACAAGCCATAAGTAGGCTTGGGAAAGGGCCCTATAAAAACTACATCAGGGTGTGCCCCCACAAAAAAGTCATTTTGATGGTCAAACCATTAGTACATAATGGTCTGGGTATAGAATTTGAAGAGTTTAGAGTCTATTTCATTTCATTTCATTTATGTTGATATAAAACCATTAGTTAGGACATGGATCCATAAATATATCATCCCATTTCTAATCCAATTCAGTATAAAAATAAATAAAACTTTAAACCTTGAATAGGGCGCATGAATATAAACTAGCTCTCATAATAAGACTAAGAATCATCATTGTTGCCACCATTGTGATTATCGTTCATCTTGTCACTATTATTTGATGTCATTTGTCGTTATCATTCACCATCACCTACCTTCCCCACATACTCTCTATTCTCCTCATCATCACCTTCTTTCTTCTTTGTTCTCCTCACTCATTTTCTTTTTCTTTTTTTACTGTTCCTCTTCCTTCTTCATCTTCCTCCAATACCTTATGTTCATTATTTTTCTTTCTCTTCTTTCACTTTGTTCCTCCTCTATTTGTCCTTCTCTTCTCCTTCTTTAAAACATTAATACATATTGGTGTATTATGTATCGATCAATGAAAGATATAGATCCAGTATATGATATTACATTCCTTGGTTTAAAGAGCTCTGGTTGAGTTATAGTATATCTAAACCTTTTTATAGATAACATTAGTAATCATCATGATAAAATAGTGATAGGTTTATAGGATTGTTGAGCATTACTTGGATATTAGGATTCATTAGAATTGTAAGTGTTGCAATTGTTGTCGTCGTGCTGATTGACTATTGGACGCTTATTTAATATTTAAAAATAACAAGGTATTCAAGTAAGACATAATGTATCGTAAAAGTTATTCACATGTCAAACTCTCTTATAACTTAAAAAAATATAATCTCTTTTGCACATTATAAATATTATTGGACAATATGTAACCATGATTTCACTAAAACAAACTTCAGCTGTCTAGAGGACGTTGGAAATTTATACAAACACCTCATCTGATTCTATTGTCCCGGGCACCCATTACCAACCAAGAGAAGAAAACTAGTCGCTTTTTGGATTTCCTCTTGATTCCAATACTGTGGCTTCTCTCGTTTTATATGTTGACTTGGGTTAACCAATTCCGAGTAGTGTCGCGTCCAAGTAGAATTCTCAAATTGATGTGTAGCCCTCCAAGGGTTAACTTTTAGTCCCACATTGGGAGCATTAGGAAGAAGGCACTGATAAGGATGCCATATAACCTATGGCACGCTGACTGACCAAATCACGCAGCTGTGTGGTGGGCACAGAGCGAACTATTCTTTCGCCTTTTACTAAAGAATACCGTGTGCCCGTCACTTCAAGCAGCATACGCCAATTTTTTGAGGACTCGTCCCTGTTCTGGTTCGGGCCCGATAAATCATAATATAAATATTTAATTGTTTTTTGAGGCCCATCACTATAGGTGATTTTTCTGACTGCACGTTCATGCGTCCTTGGTTATATAAAAGCTTTATAAACATACACTCCTTTTAATTAACATGTGTTGCTGCTCTCTTTTATCTCTTCAATCCTTACAAACACTGATAATTTTGATTGTTTATCATACTGTAGAATTATCTCAGGTTTGTATCAACGATTAAAAAAAAGTGTGAAAACAGAAGAGTTGTAGATCATGTCCCAAAGTATAATCAATTGGAAGCTTTAGTACACCAAATCTCGGGCGTTAACCATCACAAACCAACCACACACAGAGTATCACAAGTCACTCGCCACGTTTTTGTGTCAGGTGAAACAGAGACCGGTCTCCACCTGCCCAAAGCTTTCGGATACGAAGCATCGTCCTCATTTATGAGATGATTGAAGGCCTGGAAACCATACCGATCGGTTGTCGGTTGCCATATCCGAGTCAGGATTAAATGATGTTTTCAAGCAAGTGCTACTTCTCCTCAACTGCTCTTCTCTCTCTCTCTCTCTCTCTCTCTTCTGTGGGGTTTGGTGGATCTGCAGTGGTGAGTCAGTCCCACCATCGACTCGCATATCACGTAAGGGTGGTGTGAGCAGAGCGTCAGGCCGAGTTAAACTCTGCTTCTGCTGATGTCTACGAACAGAGTTAACTCTGAGGACAGAAGAGCCACTGGTCTTTCCTGTTTGTTTACGTGGTAATCTCTTTGATGTATTATCATTCTTATTTTAGATGATAACGTGTAATCGGGATTTGGGTAAAACTAAATTGAGCTCTACCAGAGAGAATGGCGGAAATTTATACAAACACTTCATGTGCTCTGTTTTTGGATTTCCTCTTCCTCAAGTAGGAACTCTCAGGTTGACGTGAACTCCTCCTCTGATACGGAACTGTTTGGTACTACATGGAGAAGACTTTTAGTCCCACATCAGTGAGAGTCGCGAGAGAACAGCGGCGAGGATCCCATATAAACCATGGCACACCATCGAACCAAATCACGCAGCTGCGTGGTGGGCGCAGAGCGAACTATTCTTTCGCCTTTTACTAAAGAATACCGTGCGCCCGCCACACACAGCAGCATACGCCAAATTTTTTAAGGGCCTTACCTGTTCTCGGTGGTGCCCGATAAATCATTAATAAGATATTTGTTTTGGTTTTCTACGTATACAATTTTATTAAGTATTTAGAATTGTGATTTTTTATAAAGATTTTAGCAATTTCATTGATAAATTGTTTATTTATAAAATATATATAATTTTATTTTTTAGAAAATAAAAAATATTTTACAAGGATAAATTGAAAAAAAAGATTTTAATAAAAAATAAATTTTAAATAAATTTGTCTAATAATAAATTGGAAGAATCAATGACTAAGTGAACATCGTGCCCTCCTCTTGGAAGATCTTCTCGTCGCTCTAGTGGGAGCTGTCACTTCTACCTATGTATCACCCACACCGAGCATGAGATGAGATTTTTATTGGACCATCAAGTGGTCATGCTAAGGTCTTGCTTCGTTCTACAAAAGAATGACACGTTGGTGCTACGATTTGGCTAGGTCACGATGTGGTTCACCGCTTATCCCGTCAATTGAATTATAATTATGTCTCACTAACTTGTTTTTGTGCTTAGCCACAAGTGTTGAGATGAAATTAAGCTACATCTTGTTATGTTGGAGTACTTAAGTGTGAAACATCAAGCTACAAGATGATGAAATTACACAATTAATGTCTCACTAAATTGTTACCCTTGTGGACCACCACTTTCACAACAAATTGCATTTGTTTAATTTGTTTTGTAGCCACCTCAATAAGCTATTGCTCATCATGGAAAGAATCATGGAAAATGGCTTACACCAATGTGTGTTGTTGTCCGACATATGATTGGTTTGTGATTGAAACTTTTATGCTCTGATAGTTTATAATATATTTTTTTTGTTCGATCCTTATTTTAATGTCAATTTATGCTAGAGATAAAAAGTAGGATGCTTAGTTAGTAAGATGGACTATATCGTGGATCATCTAGTTTTAAGTAATTTGGTTTTATAATTCAATATAAACACAAAAAAAAATTAAAATTCTATTAGAGCTCACGAAAAGCAAGCCCTCTTCTCCTCTTTTCAATGCCAATCTATTATAGAGGATCTGGTGCTCTAGGATGTTAAGGATTCTATCATAAGTTTGAAATAAGAGATAAATAGGTACAAAACAGGATCCTATAGAAAACCACGACTATAGGATAGTCTTGGGCAAAGATCATTTTAATGCTTAAGGTAGTAATATAGAAGAAGAATAATATAGGATTCCAAGAGTTCCAAGCAAATAAGTTTATTTTACCCAAATAATTAATTTCTACCAAAGGATTTATCTTTTTAAAAATCTCAATAATACCTTTGAATTAAACTATTTTAAGCCATAGATCCATGAATTGGTTTGGTTGAATCTAGGCATTATGGTTTGTGTTAGGTTGATTCGGATCCGATCAAGTTCGAACATAACGGATCATGTTGAACTTTAATGAATCTACTGAGTATAATCAAGTATAACTCGAGTGTAAACAATGTATTTTTATCAAACCAATCCAAACATCTTCAATAATTATTATCACATGATTTCAAGATATTTAATATTTTTAAAATTTTTATGATTTTAGGGTCAATAAATTTTTAAATAGATTATTCTTGGATTAAATTATTTTATTTAAATTTAAGATGATTAATTATTAATAATATGATAATCTTTTGTTGAATTTATTATCGGTTATAGGTGCCCTATAAGCCAATTACGTGAGTGATGACACATGTGACACATTATACGATCTTTTTATTTATTATTATTATTATTATTATTATTAACATATTCTCATATTATATTGTCGGTTGCAAATATATATTGTGATATCCTTGGTTCTGTGCAATGAGAATCAAATCGTGATGAGATCACGATAACGAGATTGATTCACCTTTAAACATAGATTCTGAATAATTCTGATAACCAGACAGATCGATGTATTATATACCAGTTCATATTTATAGATGACCTATCCATATATGGCTATCTTTATCTAACATATAAAAAGTCTCAAGCTGTTGACATTCTTGAAGTGTACATAAACGAGGTCGAGAGAGAATTAGATAGAAAAGTTAAAATTATCAGATCTGACAGGGGTGGTGAATTTTATGATAGATATGATAAATCAGATCAAAATATTGGTACTTTTACTAGATTCCTAGAACAATGGGGTATTTGTACTTAGTATGCATTACTAGGTGTGCCACAACAGAACGATGTTGCTGAAATGCGAAATCGTACTCTTATAGATATGGTTAGGAGCATAATGAGTTGTTCCTCTATACCTGAGTCAATGTGGGGTGATGCTCTTAGGACAACTATGTGTATCCTAAATAGGGTTCCTAGTAAATCAATTTCATCAACTCCATTTGAGTTATGGACTTGTAGGAAATCTAGTTTGAGACATTTACATATTTGAGGGTGTCATGTAGAGATAAGAATATTCAATCCACATGAAAAGAAATTAGATCCAAGAATAATTTTTAGATATTTTATTATTTACCCAGAAAGATCCAAGGGATGCAGATTTTATTACTCTAATCATAATATGAGGATAATAGAATCTAGTAATGCAAAATTCCTAGAAAAATAGTGAAATCAGTGGGAATCAAAAGTCTCGAAGGATTAATTTTGATATTAAGGAGATTCAGGCTTCTTCTCCTATATTATTCTATATTCGAGAAATTATTGTTCCTCAAATCAATGAGAGAATTGATGAGGGTGAACAACAAAATAATATTGATGAATTCTCACATGATATTGATATCGCCACTGATAGTCTTGTAGAACAATTACAATTGACAGATTTGAGAAGATCTCAAAGAAAAAGAAAACATGTCATTTCTGATGATTATATGGTATATCTACAAGAATCAGATTTTGATATAGGAATGAAAAGAGACCCCTTATCATTTTCACAAGCCATAGAAAGTAATGATCCTGAAAAATGGTATGATGCAATAAAAAACGAGTTAAAATCAATGGACCAGAATGGTGTTTAGGAACTCATTGAATTACCTAATAATTGTAAAAGAGTCGATTGTAAATAGGTTTTTAAGACTAAACGTAACTCAGTGGGCAATATCGAATGATATAAAGCTAGACTTGTGACCAAAGGTTTTTCTCAAAAGAGACGACTACCATAGGACATTCTCTCCAATTTTTCGAAAAGACACATTGAGAATCAATATGACATTAGTAGCTCATTATGATCTTGAGTTATATCAGATGAATGTGAAAATAATATTTCTGAATAGGGATTTAGATGAGGAAATCTATATGGAACAACCTGAAGGATTTATAAAAAGGGAAAGGAAAGTTAGGCTTGCAAACTTAGGAAATTCATTTATGGCCTTAAACAAGCTTCCAGACAATAGTATATAAAATTTCATGATACCATTACTTCCTTCATATTTAAGAAAAATATTGTTGATCAGTGTATATATTTGAAGGTTAGTGGGAGTAAGTTTATTATATTGGTCTTATATGTGGATGATATATTGTTTGCTAGTAGTGATCTTGGTTTGTTACATGAAATAAAGATATTTCTCAACAAGAACTTTAAGATGGTTGATATGAATGAGGCATCCTATGTTATTGGCATTGAGATATTCAGGGACAGATCCTAAGGTTTGTTACGGTTGTCTTAGAAATGTTATATTAATCGTATCTTGGAAAAGTTTAATATGTAGCTTTGTAAAGCCAATGATACACCTATTACTAGAGGTAAAAAATTCAGCCAAGACCAATGCCCGAAGAATGACTTAGAAATGGACCAAATGAAGAATATTCCTTATGGGTGCGCAATTGGAAGTCTCTTATATATTAAAACTTGTACAAGGCCAGATATTAGTTTTGTAGTGGCAATACTTGGTAGATACCAGAGTAACCCAGGAATGGAACATTGGAAAGCTACAAAGAAAGTAATGAGATATCTGCAAGGGACAAAAGATTATATACTAATATATAGGAAGTCAGATCAGCTTGAAGTAACGGGATATTCAGATGTTGATTTTGCAAATTGCCTCGATAGCTAGAAATTCACTTCAAGATTTGTGTTCATACTGGCTAGTGGGGTAATTTCTTGAAAAAGTATTAATAATCACTTATTGCATTATCTATGATGGAAGCTGAATTTGTGGTATATTTTGAGGCTACAAATCAAGCTTTATGACTGCGAAATTTTATCTCAGGACTTGGTGTGGTCGACTCAATTACCAAGCCGCTGAAGATATTTTGTGATAATACTGCAGCAGTTTTCTTCTCTAAGAATGGTAAGTACTATAGTGGTTCCAAGCATATTGAGATAAAGTACTTGGTGGTTAGAGAAAGTGTCCATAAATAATAAGTGTCAATTGAAAATTTAAGCACTACTATGATGATTGTTGATCCATTTACTAAAACTTTACAGTGTAAAATATTTAAAGAACATGTTCTTAGAATGGGGCTTGTGAGCAAGCTATAAAGGATATAGTGATGCATGTTTAAGTGGATGCTATTATTGACATTTTCTTTTGTCTAATTAAAGTTATTTGTTTCTGCTATTCTGTTTGTGTTTATGTTTATGCATATTATGGTTGAATGCAAGAAACATGATTATATTGACAAGATAAATTACAGGGGTCATTATAAACTATATAAGGAAAAACTGACAGTGTTGTAGTATATAGAAGGAAGTGTGGCATTGATGACATACAACCGCTATGACTCATATTGATAGTTGGACTGAATATAGTATTATTATGCTTATTGGACTTATTGGCTTATTTTTAAAATCATAGCCATGTATAAAATGCTTTTTCGAAATTTTTAGAATCCAATTATATAAAATTATTTTAAAATAAATTTTGTTTTATTTATTTTGATTTTGGATATCTTTTATATCTTATCAATTAATGGGCCAAGTGGGAGAATGCAAGATTATGTGACCCTTTATTAATTGAATAAGATATATTATAGATTATTTAGATTATGATAAAAGATATTAGTAAATATTAAATAAAGTTTATATTATATTGAGATATTTTAGGGGATGCCCTTTATGGAAGGAACTCTCCTAATTACTTACCCTATACCCTCTACTCTCACCTATAAATAGACAGGACCTACTATAAACCCAATACATGACACTACAAAGAACGACAAAGGGGTGAATAGATCAAGAGATTATAGTTATCCTCTTGATTTAGATCAAGAGATTATGGTTATCCTCTTGATCTCCCAAAACTATCAATTAAAGTGGTCCTGTGAAACGATAGGAAGGAAGGAGAAGGGGTCTAGATCTATTCTAGTTCCTCTTGTAGATCGATATTCGGCGTCATTCAGATCCGACGGGTGGTGCTCTTGAAGATCTAATTAGATCTCAATCAGATGACATCTAAAGGTACGCATCGTAAACAAATATAGTAATCCTGGCATAATAGTTTTTTCCGCATAATAGTTTGTATAATTATAGTTTTTATGCCAATAGAGAAGAGGCAAGGTGAGGGTGGTGGTGATTATAGTGTTGGAGAAGAAGAGGTCAAGGGGATGATGGTGATGGGGTAGAGGTAGTGGGCGACAATAAGGGGTGATGAGGCCTCGTGGTAGGGCGATGGTTGATAGTTACAGGGGTCATACAAGCCAATCACTTGAGTGATAACACATGTGACACTTTACATATTTTTTTCACATAATTATTTTCTCATATTATATATATTATCTATTGTATATATATTATGGTGTCCTTGGATCTATGTAATAGAAATCAGATCGTGATGAGATCATGATAATGAGACTAATTTACCTTTAAACACAGATCACAAATAATTTTAGTCATAAGTTACTTGAGAGGGATATCGAGATAACCGAACAAACCAGTGTACTATATGCTCGTCAATATGATGGAGGCAGTTGGTCTCATAGCTACTCGTGTGGGGATATAAAGGGTATAATACAGGTGCTCATTGGAGAACGAGTTCAATGATTAATCCAATTATGGAATATTGGATAGTTAATGATACCTAACGTGAGATAACGATTATGCAGTCTCTGTTGTATGTCTAGTTCTTAGACTTGAGACACCAATGATGCTTTGTTTGAGTACTCCTTTGATATTGGACTTACAAGTCTGAAAAGTTCTAGATTTAGTACAATTAATTATCGGGATTTGTAGCCAACCTTACGAAGGCAATTGAGTATAAATAGAGGATTGTCCACTCTCAGTGAATATCTCATATACTCTCGCTTAGGCAAATCCCTGGCCATGATCATTCGGACTGAGAGAAGATTTTTTTAGGAGAATCGAATTAGAGAGAGACTCGGATGGATTCCGTATGAGGCTTGATAGTATCATGCCCGATATATGGTCTCTAGGACATTAGATGAATGAAAGAGTATATATACACGGTAACTAAGGATAGATAAGTCCAATGAATAAGATTCCCTTGTATTGTCTAGGGACTATGGCATAGTGGCCTAGTATATCCATAGTCGATGAGTTGAGTGAATTATTAGGGGATAATAATTCAGTGGGTCTGAAGAAGTTTTGAGTTAGAAAAAATTATAATAGGTGTAACTTACGGCTAGTTTGGTATTTGGCCTAGAGGGTCACACACATATGGTGAATATTGCGATGAGTAGAGGATTTGATATGAGTTATCCAATAAACTCTTATTTTATTGGATGAGACTCAATATTAATGGATTCCTTGGATGAGACCCAATTAGAGGTGGATTGAGATTATTGGATGAGATCCAATAATCCAAGAGGTAATTACAATTGGATAAAGATCCAATACCCACAAAGTAGGATCCATTAGGGTTTAAAGGGCTCTCTATAAATAGAAGGTAAGGGTGACCAAGAAAGGGGATAGGTTGCACCTTTGGTCGGCCCCTCCTATTCTCGTCCCTCCCTTTTCTTCTTAGTCGATTATCCCTTTCCTTGGTTCGTGAGGAAATGAGTTCTTCTTTCATGTTCGCTGTAAGGTGGTGCACAAAAGATACTAGTTTTTGCATTATAATTGGAGGAGCATCGCTGCATCGATCCACCATATGGATACCGTTAGAGAGGAGAACATATGACTTCCTTTATTTATGCATATAAATCTTAGTTTTTAGAAATATATTACCTCCCTAGATAAAACATCTAACACATGCTGTGTAGAAATTTTTGATTTTATGATTTTTCATGTATCAATCATTGCATGATAATTTGATCAACTTGGGAGACCTTTTGATTTTATTTTTTTACTACGCATTTGATGCTTCTGATAATGTTTCTCAACAATTATAACTACAGTGACAAAGAGAAAGAGATCAAAAGAAGAGGGGAGGGGAGATGAAGGCAGTGAAAGAAGAGTAGAAGGGAGGCAAGGGGGGAGGAAGAGGGGAGGGTAACAAGGATGGCAGGGCCTCATAGCAAGGTGGAGGTGGTGAGTGGCAGGTAACAACGTGGAATGGAGGAAGCCATGTGATAGAACCCTAGAAGGAGCTCTATAAATTTTGATCCTTAAGGGGGATCAACACTTGGAATGCTATAGGGGTTTCTCCCTCCTAGATTCGACATAAGGCTGAAATAAAATTAATAATTACTTGATTCAAGAGGGGGGACAGCTACATCTTTAAATAGGGATCAAAACCCTAGCCTAAGGGGGTGCTTACCTAAGTAGAATTATCCCTTTACCCCTCCTATAGCCAATCTACCTTAATAGGAATAGGAGTTGACTAAGTGACTCTATAGCCGACCTAAGCAGGGGAAACCCTAGCCAACCAACCCAATAAGGGGTGTGGCGGCTACTAAGCCTTAAGAGCTAATCTAGCCATACTCCTTTATAAGATAGGAGTAGCTTTATTATAATCTAATAGGGTTTTTATTGACTAGTATTAAGATAATTAAGGCTCAGCCCTGTTGGAGTCCTATCAAGTCCATCCTCTTCAGATCAGCCTTGTCCTCAAGACGAAGGGTCCATAAACTCTAGAAATTAGATTTTTAACTCTTCATGTGACTTACATGCTATCATTAACTAAACTTTGGCCTCCTCATTAGCTGGGGTGTTAGTTGAAAGGATTTGGGTTGAATCGTCTTCTTTAAATTTCTATTTGAGGTGGGATACTTGGTAGATCAACTATAATCTTGATCTGATGTGTGAATTTGATTTCCAGGCCCCAATGTGATCCTCAATTTTGCAAAGCCCAAATAAATAGGGAAACCGCTTCATTAAGGCTCAAGTTTCCTGCTGATCGGGCTGGAGAAATAAAAAAACTCGATCTTCAATTTTTCATCCATTTTGAAGTTTGTCGAGAGGTCGTTTCTTCTTTGCTTGTGTTGTAATATGGTTAGTCTTTAGTAATAACCAATCTTTCTTCTGGAATGATGACTGCTCTCTAGTATGGTTCAGGATGATGAGAGCCCAATCTAGCATGAGCATGGATTGTAATTCTTCTAGTTTTACTCCGCTTTTGTACCATGGACTTGTATCCAACTATATTTTAAATTTGGTAGTAATCAGTATCTCCTATAAAAACCTCGTATGGAGTGTGGGGGAAGCCTCAGTGTAAATTAGGAGTCGATCATCTTACATAAGAATAGCCCTAATTTCAACTCCTGACGCATCGGCCTCAATGACAAAAGTGCGATCGAAATCGGGCAGCGCTAGGACCGACGTCATCATCATGGCTATCTTGAGTTGTTCAAAGGCTATGGAGGCTTTATCCGACCACAAGAAGAAGTCTTTTTTTAGTAAGAACGTGAGCGAGGCACCGATCTTGCCATAATCTTTCACAGAATTTTGGTAGTAGCTCGTGAGTCCAAGAAAACCGCATAGTGATTGTATGTTTATAGGTCTCGGCCATCCTTGTGTTGCCTCAATCTTTGTTGGGTCCACCACTACTCCATCCTCGATATAATGTACCCAATATACTCCACTTTACTGTAAAGTACTTTGATTGTTTAACATAAAAAGTATTTTCTCAAGAATTATTAGAATAGTTCATAAGTACTAAAATGTATATCAATCATAGGGCTTTAAATAAGAATATCATCAAAGAATACTTGGGTTTGTTATATCGGAATGTAGTTTTCAAAATATCTTGACACACGAATCGATAGTATCTAAATCGAGATTCAATTTAGCGAAGACTCAAGCTCCTTTTAATTCGTCCAAGAGTTCATCATCTTTCTTGTGCATTAACAATACCGGTGAGGAGTAAGGGCTGCAACTCGGTCGAATCACCCTGGTGTTAAGCATCTCTTTAACAATGTTCTTGATCTCGTCCTTCTGCAAGTGAGGATAGTGGTACGATCATAAATTTGCTAGAGATTTGCTTGGCAAAATAGGAATGTGGTGGTCAGCCAGTTAGGGGGCAGCCCACACAGCTCCAAGAAAATATCCGTAAATTCATTTAGGCAAAGGACAAGTTTAGGATTTGAGTTTTGTATGTTCTCCCCCGTAGATACCTGCTAAATATGCATCAAGAATCCACCATGTGCTTTGTGCAAAACTTTCTCTATTCGTTGCAATGAAATGGAAATTTGGCTCCCGTGCTTGCCTCGTAATGTAACCTGTCTTCTTTTGCAATAAAATTTTATGATTAATTTAGAAAAAATTCAAGAGATATTATCTAGTGTTGTGAGACATTTGATCCCAAGTACGGCTTCATAATCATCGATGGGTAAGAGGAAGAAATTAGCTATCACTACTTGGTCTTGGAGGAGTAGTTTCACTTGTGGGCATCGTTGGTTGTAATTAAAGATTCGATCGTCAGCGACCTTTACGTCGAACTTGTTGCAACCTTCGATTTAAAGTGCCAAACATGCAGCAACCTTACTGTAGAGGAAGTTGTTGTTGCTGCCCATGTCGATGAGAACAGGTGATGGGTTGCTATTTTAGAAGTACTCTAACTTTCATCATCTGCGGGTTGGGGTAACCGGCCAATGTGTGCACTTAGTAGTCAGTTGGTTGGGACTCTTCCTCCATAGCTTCTTCTTTAGGTTCAAGGGCTTCTTCAAATATTTCATTGTCCTCATCCTCTGTTGGTTCAATCATGAGGAGCCAGCCCTTTTTGCTGTGATGTTTGCGGCTCCATGGTTCGTTGCAATGCCAACACAACTCCTTGACTGATCGTTCGTGAAGCTTGTCTCTTGTCAATTTTTTTGGTGCAGGGGCTTGGATGGTAGTAGAGGGGGCAATAGGCCTCGGCATGGCTGGTCGGGGAGCGACCCTTGTCCTTCGTACCTCATGGTTCAATTGTTCTTCCTGGATACACATGAAGAAAATCACCACCATAAGAGTGTACAGTTGTCATGCCTTTACTTCTCCTCGGTTCTACGGCTTTAGGCCCTCGATAAAAGTACCTAAAAGTTGTTTCTCAAACCAATTCTCAGTTTAGTTAGATAAACACTCAAACCTTATTTAGTATTTTTGTTTGTAGAGGTTTGACAAATCTTTGCTAATTGTCCATCGATGTTGTCAAAATCGATTGGTCCGAAGCGGTTTAGTAGTCCTTCCTTAAATCGTTGCCAAGAGAGTCCTTCGTGGGTGTGCTCACACCAATTAAACCACTGAATAGCATCTCCCTCGAGGTGGATGGTAGCAATCTCCACCCGTGTGGTGTCGGTGATTCGGTAGAACTGAAATAGCGCTCTGCGCGTGAGATCCACCCGATCGGGTCTCCTTCTTCCCATCTAGGGAAGTCAACCTTTATGCATGGATTATTAAGATCAGAGGTGATGTGGCCATGTTCGTGAGGATCATCTCACCGATTTGAAGTTTCTCCGTGTTGTGATTTCCTCAGGCTCGACGGTCAGCCAATGTTAAATTTGGCGAAAAAGGATCGCATTTTCTCTTCCATGCAGTTTTTAAAGGCTTCAAGCTTTGTATTAATAGCCTCCTCTGATGCCATAGTATATGCCTTTAGATCTGTAATATTGAGATCTTTTTTCTGTTATCAGGTTAGTGGCATAGAAATTCTGGAGAAGGGGGTGGCCGGTTGGAAGTTGAATTAGTTTGGATGGAAGTAGGTTGTGGTTTAGGGCAGATTTAGGGGGTTGTTTGGTTTCGATTTAGGTAGCGTTTTGAAAGATTTTTGATGAGGATGGTAGGGTTTTGAGATGAGGAAAAAAGAGTCCAAAATCTCATAAAAAAAGTACTTAAATCTGATAGAATTCGATGAAAAAATTATTGCGATGTGCTATCCTGCTGAACCGATTTTACGTAGGAGAAATAATGACTTCTTGACATAAATTTCAGAGAAAAGTTCAAGAAAATTATGCAAAAACCCTTGGTTTAGATGTTGTTAATACCAGTAAAATGTTTGACAAAATTTTGGCAGCATAATAGTAGGGAAATAGGGCAAAAGATGAAATATAGATTCCTTCATCGTAAAATTCCAGAACTGTGTTATGGTCAAAGATTAGACAAGAAAACCAGTTCCTTTGAAAAATCAAATCAAGATGAAAGCCAACTTGATCTTGAGAATTGTGTAAAAATTTTGGCCAGAAAGGAGAAGGAATAAGATGGTTTCAAGAGGCAAAAACACGGCTAAAAATTTCTACAGCATTCCGCCTTCGTAACAACAATAACATTTGCGACAATTAAAATTTACAATAGATAAAATTTGGAAAAAATCTTTAATGTGTAAAGTAAGGAATCTTGCAGTATTAAAGAGGTGTGGATGATAAAAAAAATACCAGATTTCTAGATCAAACGCAGGAGGCAGCGATAGATTGATTTGATTTACAGCTGGGGTGTAAGGTGGGGACGCATGTCACAACAATTGTGGGAATTGCTTGGGAAGGTAGAGGCGTGGATGATGGCTACAGGGATAGCAAGATCGCTGCTCCAATATGTTGGTTACAGGTGCCCTGCTAGTCAATCACATGAGTGATGACACGTGTGATACGCTATGTGATCTTTTTACTTATGATTAATATTGGTATATTCTTACATTATCTGTTATATATATATTGTGATGTCTTTGGTTCTATGCAATGAGAGTTGGATCGTGATGAGATCACAATAATGAGATCGATTCACCCTTAAACATAAATCATAAATAATCCCAATCATAGGTTACTCAAGAGCGACATTGAGATAACCGAACAGATCGATGTACTATATACCCATCCAGATAATGGAGGTGGTTGGTCTCATAGCTACTTGTTTGGGGACACTAAGGATATAGTACAAGTGCTCATTGGAAAATGAGTTCACTGATTGATCCGCTTATGGAATGTTGTATGGTTAATGATACCTAATGTCAGACAGTGATTTCATAGTCCCAGTTGTGTATCTGGTTCTTAGACTTGAGACACCAAGGATGTCTTGTATGAGTACTCCTTTCTTTGACACCCGACTTACAGGTTTAGAAAGTTCTAGATATGGTATAGTTGGTTATCGGGATTGATAGCCAACCTTACGAAGGCAATTAAGTGTCAATAGAGGATTATCCACTCTCAGTATCATGAGAGGAATATCCTATATGTGCTTGCTTAGACAAATCCCTGGCCAGGATCATTCAGATCGAGAGAGAAAGAGTTCTCAGAGAATCCGATTAGAGTGAGACTATAAGGGATTCCGTATGTGACCTGACAGTACTATTCCAATATACAATATCTAGGATATTAGTTTGATGAGGGATTATAGATACACAGTAACTGTGGACAGACAGGTCTGATTGATTTGATCCCCTTATACCATATGGGGACTATGGGGTAGTAGCCTAGTACGTCTATAGTCGATGTGTCAAGTGAATTATTATAGGGATAATAATTCACTATATCAGAAGAAGTTCTGATGGGAGTGACTCATGGCCAGCTCGGTATCGGGCCTAGAGGGTCACACACATATGGTGGATGCTTCAGCGAATAGAGGATTGAATGAAGATCCAATTAGCCCCTATTCTTATTAGATAAGACTCTATGCTGATGGGCTCCTTGATTAAGGCTCAATTAGAGGCCTAAGGAGATTATTGGATGGAGATCCAATAATGCAAGGTTAGTGGGTTATTGGATGGAGATCCAAGACCCATTAAGGTAGGAGCCCTAGGGTTTTTGGTGACTCTCTATAAATAGGAGGAGAGACTTATGGTTGATAGGCTGCAGCTTTAGCCACCACCTTCTATTGTCCTTTCTCCCTCTGTGTAAGATTTGTGAGATTAGATTGGAGGAGTTTTGCTACAAAGATTTATCGTGTGGATATTGCTAGAGAGGAGGGTGCTTGACCTCCTTCATCTTCTCCATCTGAATCTGGAATACAGGGATATACGATCTCTCTAGGTAAAATCAATCTCTCACACATCGTGGTTTTATCAATTTTTACATTTTTCTCGTGACCCCAATCTTTTGCACGATGATTTGATCTGCGTGGGAAACCAATTTTTTGTTTTGATTTCCGCTGCACCCACTGAGGTTTCCCAACAGTGGTATCAGAGTAAGGTTTTCATGTGCAAGATTAGTTTTAAACTGTGTGTGATGAGATGGAATTGCATAAAATCATTCTACACATTTTTGTTGCATTTTCGCAACGAAGGTAGCAAGGAGGAGGCGGCCAAACACGCCCAACCCCATGCAAGGTTGGTGTAAGGATCAGCCAAGGCCCTCTACAAGGGGCGCCATGGCCAAATCCTTGCGGGCACGCATCGCGACTACCTGGGCATGGTGGCGCTGCGTAAGTAGTGCCCGGTCAGCGCTTGCAAGGCGGCCGCTATAGGCGGCACCCACGCAGGCGACGCCCGCTGCGAGGTTCCGAGGCAGCATCGGTGGTGGCGGTGTAGTGAGGGCAAGGGAAGAGGGCTAGGGTATCCTTTTGAGAAAAAGATGATCATACCCTTCGAAATTAGGAAAATTCTGAGGATTATACTCGTGTATAAAATTCTCAAAATACCCTCAATGATTCTAAAAATTCTAAGGATCGTCCTCTGATCCAGAATTATGAAAATGCCCTTGACAATTCTTAAAATTTTGACCATGTCCTAATTTTAAAAAAATTAATTAAATAGTTTAATTAATTATTATATATAGTAATCCTACATATGATGTGATGTACATGTGATGTATGATGTGGATGGATGACCATGAGCCACGTGTTGTGATGTGTATAATTGTGATTATTATTATTATTGGGGCTTGCGAGCTTCTATTTTTCTCGTTTATTGTCGGGTCTGTGTGCCTGTGATTATTTGTAATTACATAGAAAGACATAGCGGGAGTGTGGAGGTGATAGCGGGACCCATGATGTCATGGTATGAGATTATGATGCATGGTGATGCGACGATCCGATAGAATTAATGATGACGAGATCAACAATTTATAGGGCATGGAGATGTACCAATGCATACATAGATCCTAGTATGAGTGATTTAGCCTATTGGCTCAGGCTTAATCATATTAGGTGATGGCTTATGATCATCCGGTATAGCTTGCATATATGATGTGTTATACACCTAGTAGATATATGTATATATGTATATATATATATATATATATATATATATATATATATATATATATATATATATATATATATATATATATATATATATTAAATATGTATGTGTATGACACGACATATTAGGAGACCGATATGAAACAAAAACTCCTCCTATGATAAAACTAAGTCGATAAGCGTGAGGCAATAAGATTGACCCACGTAGCCTTCCATCGTTATAGGAAGAAATTAAATCATGACATTGGTTGAGTTGGTCGAGTCCCTTGAGGCTCACCTATCTATGTGATCGAGTTCTTACCTGCGACATAAAGATGTCACCGGTGACCTGAGGATATGATTTGCTTAGTCGAGTCCCTCAAAGACATATCATTAAATCTTGTAACGATGGTGATGACTTAACTGAATATCATAATTGGTCGAGTCCCTCGAGACCATAATGATTTAGAGGCCGAACGTGATGAAAATCACAAGGAGTTATGATTGGCAAGAGTTGCAAACCTTTTGGGCTTAGTGTAATTGGCTGAGTCCCTTGAGGTTGCACTAAGATGCCAATTGGACCACTAGGAGTTTGTCGAAGACTTCCGTCTCACGTGTCAAGGGTGTCGCGTGATTTGCTAAGAAAATAATGGGAGTACATTAAGATAAAAGTCCATATCTTAATTAGTATTTTTTTGTAAAATCTGTATGTTATTTAATTTACGCTATATCTTATTTATCGCTTATAAGACTCCTACATGGTATACTTGATGTCAACCACCTCATTGGTCCAAAAGCTCTGTAATTTAATAATTGTTCTCACAGAAGAGAAAATCGTATATGTCCTTAACATGATTATACTCACATTGGAGGAAAGGATAAGCGAAGATGAGATCGCTCGCTTTGTGAAGTATATAGATAGTCCTAGAGGATAACCTGTGTATTGATCTTATATTTCGGTCCTTACCGGATTCCTTTCCATAGTTCATTATTAACTTTAATATGAACAAGTTTAAGGTGACTCTCTCTGAGCTCCTCAATATGTTGAGAGAAGCTGAGAGTGTCATCAAGAAGGAGAAGCCAGTTTTCTATATTGGTGAGACCAAAAAGAAAAGAAAGGCCAACAAAATCCTTAAAAAGGGCAAGGGCAAAGAAAGACCAGATAAGACAAAGGTTACCAAGAGAGACCCGGCAAAGGATAAAGGACAATACTTCCATTGCGATCAAGATGAGCATTGGAAGAGAAACTGTAAGAACTACCTTGTAGATAATGTGAAACAGAAGCTTAGAGAAGCTTCAGGTATATTCATGATCAATCTTCACTTGTCAGATTTTTATGATAACACATGGGTATTAGATACTGGGAGTGTTTATCATATCTGCAATTCGTTGTAAGTTCTGTCAAGACCTAGGAGACTGGCCAGAGGTAAGATAGACCTCAAGATGGGCAATGGAGCAAGAGTTGCTATAGTTGCCATTAGGGAGGTCACCCTACATCTACCTTGTAGAGCTATCATTATATTAGATGCATGCTATTTTGTTCTCTCTATTATCAAAAATATTATATCAATCTCTTGTTTAACAATTAGTGAATATAAATCAGTTTTTGAGAATAATAGTTGTTCAATAATTATGGATGATGAGATCATCACTAAAGGGACCATTGTAAATGACTTATATATGTTAAACACTTCTCTACACATCATGAATATAAATATGTCTAAGAGGAAAAGAGAGAAGGTGAATAATGCAAACCTATGACATTATAGATTAGGTCATATACATGAGGGAATGATTCAAAAGTTGCTAAATGATGGATACTTAGATCCATTTGACTATGAGTCATATGTAACTTATGAACGTTGCCTTCGTAGGAAGATGGCCAACTCTCCTTTTAATAAAACTGGAGAGAGAGCCACTGAGTTATTGTAACTCATATATAGTGATGTATATGGTCCCATGTAGACTCAGGCTATAGGTGCTTACTCATATTTCATTACATTCACTGATGATTTATATAGGTATGGACACATGTACTTAATGAAGTACAAATCTAAGGCCTTTGAGAAATTCAGGGAATATAAGGTAGAAAACCAAATTGGAAAGAGTATTAAGACTCTTCGATCAGATCGAGAAGGAGAGTACTTGAGTACGGAGTTCATGTATTTCCTTAAGGACAATGAGATTCTATCCCAATGGACACATCCTTATACACCTCAGCTCAATAGTGTATCATAAAGGAGGAATCACATGCTATTAGATATGGTACGATCCATGATGTGTTTCATTGACCTACCCATCTCATTCTGGAGGTACGCCCTAGAGACTGCAACTTACATTTTGAACAGAGTTCCATCAAAGTCGGTAGTGTCTACACCATATGAGATATGGAAAGAAAAGAAGTCTGATCTTAAGATTGTTAAGATTTGGGGCTGTCCTACCTATGTTAAAAGACGCAACCCTGATAAGTTAGAATTAAGGATTGAATATTAAACATTCGTGAGATACCCAAAGGAAACTTGTGGGTATTATTTCTATCACCCCGATGACTGAAAGGTCTTTGTTGCCGAGAGAGCCATGTTCCTTGAGAATGAATATATTCTTTGTGGAAACAGTGGGAGCACGATAGAATTGAGCAAGGTTGGAGAACCTAGCTCAAGCACCATTCCAAAGCCCGAGTCTGTTCAGGTACCTAACATACAAGTTTCAACTTTACGTAGGTCTAGTAGAGCATCTCACCCTCCAGAAAGATATGTGGGACATGTCAGTGGAGATGATTCTTAGGATGTTGATCCTCAGACCTATGAGGAGGCTATTATAAGTATAGACTCTGGAAAGTGATAAGAAGCCATGAATTCTATAATGGATTCTATGTACTTTAATACGGTTTGGAACCTTGTGGATACACCTGAGGGTATTGTATCCATCAGCTGCAAGTGGATCATCAAGAAGAAGATCGGAGTGGATGGAAATATAAAGATATATAAAGCAAGGCTGATAGCTAAAGGATATCGTCAAAAACAAGGAGTTTATTATAACGAAACCTTTTCACCTATAGCCATGCTTAAGTCCATCAGAATTATTTTGGCCATTGTAGCACACTATAACTATGAGATCTGGCAGATGGATGTCAAAATGTTATTCCTTAATGACAACCTCGAGGAATAGGTATATACGATACAACCAGAGGGATTCATATTCAAAGATAGTCCAGATAAAGTGTGCAGATTGCTTAGATCCATTTATGGATTGAAATAAGCTTTCCGAAATTGGAATATAAGATTTGATGAGATGATCAGATCTTATGACTTTGTTAAGAACGAAAATGAGCCTTGTGTATACAAGAAGGTAAGTGGAAGCACTATCACCTTCTTGGTGTTATATGTGGATGGTATCCTAATCATTAGGAATGATGTATAAATGCTCTCCAGAGTAAAGGCTTGGCTATCTAAAAATTTCTCCATGAAAGACTTAGGAGAAGCATCCTATACTTTAGGGATCCGGATCTATAGAGATATATCTAAAAGGATGTTTGGCTTATCCCAGTCTAGGTACATAGACTCAATTGTCAAAAGGTTTGACATGAAAAATTCCAAGAGAGGTCTTATACCGATGAGACATGGAATATCACTTTCTAGGAGTATGTTCCCAAAGACTCCTAAAGAAAAGACAGACATAGATAAGATACCTTATGCCTTAGCGATAGGGTCTATCATATATGTGATGCTATGTATTAGGCCTGATATAGCACATGCTTTGAGTGTCATGAGCAGATATCAGACAGATCAATGTTTAGAACACTAAAAGGTAGTAAAGTATTTCCTTAAGTACTTGAGAAGGACTAAGGATCTTTTACTAGTATATGAAGGAGGTAGCCTCTAGGTTGAGGGCTACACAAACTCAAGTTTTCAGTTTGACATTGATGATAGCAAGTCAAATTCAGGGTATATTTTCACTATGAATGGAGGAGCAGTAAGCTGGAAGAGTTCCAAGCAAGATACTACTGCTGACTTGACCACAGAGGTAGAATACATTGCTGCAACAGAAGCAACAAAGGAAGGGATATGGATGAAGAAGTTCATCAAATATTTGGGAGTCATATCAAGTAGCATAGAATCAATTCCCATATATTGCGATAACAATAGGGCAATAGCTCAAGCGAAGGAACCCAGGTCTCATCAGAAGTCTAAGCATGTTCTGAGGAGGTTCCATCTGATAAGAGAGATAATAACTCAAAAAGATATAGCAATGGAAAGAGTTTCATCCAAAGATAACATTGCAGATCCACTAACAAAGTCATTAGCTTAGATTATATTTGAGTGTCACAAGGGTCTGTTGGGGATCAGACACATAGGTGATTGGCTTTTGGTCATGTGGGAGATTGCTAGTTACAAGTGCCCTGCAAGCCAATCATGTGAGTGATGGCACGTGTGACACACTATATGATCTTTTTACTTATGATTAATATTGGTATATTCTTATATTATCTGTTACATATATATTGTGATATCCTTGATTCTGTGCAATGGGAGTCGGATCATGATGAAATCATGATCATGAGATCGATTCACCTTTAAACACAAATCCTAAATAATCCCAGTCATAAGTTACTCAAGAGGGACATTGAGATAACTGATGACGGATCGTACTATATACCCGTCCATATGATGGAGGCTGTTGGTCTCATAGCCACTTTTGTGGAGACACTAAGGATATAGTACAGGTGCTCATTGGAGAATGTGTTCACTATTTGATCCGCTTATGAAATGTTATATGGTTAATGATACATAATGTCAGACAGCGATTTCATAGTCCCAATTGTGTATCTGGTCCTTAGACTTGAGACACCAAGGATGCCTTTTATAATTACTCCTTTCTTTGACGCTAGACTTACAGGTTTGGAAAGTTTCAGATCTGGTACAGTTGGTTATCAGGATTGGTAGCCAACCTTATAAAAGCAATTGAGTGTCTATAGATGATCATCCACTCTTGTATCACGAGAGAAATATCCCATATGTACTTACTCAGACAAATCCCTAGCCATGGTCATTCGGATCGAGAGAAAAAGAGTTCTTCAGGAGAATCTGATTAGAGCGAGACTATGATGGATTCCGTATGTGACCTGATAGTACCATGTTCAATATACGGTCTTTGGGATATTAGTTAGATGAGGGATTATAGATACACGGTAATTATGGACAGATAGGCCCGATGGATTTGATCCCCTTGTATCATCTGGGGACTATGACGTAGTGGCCTAGTACGTCCATAGTCGATGAGTTAAAGTGAATTATTATATGGATAATAATTCACTATATCAGAAGGAGTTCTGATGGAGTGACTCACGGCCAGCTCGATATCGGACATAGAGGGTCACACACATATGGTGGATGCTTCAGCGAATAGAGGATTGGATGAAGATCCAATTAGCCTCTATTCTCATTAGATGAGACTCTATGCTGATGGACTCCTTGATTAAGGTCCAATTAGAGGCCTAAGGAGATTATTGGATAGAGATCCAATAATACAAGGTTAATGGGTTATTGGATGGAGATCCGATACCCACTAAGGTAGGAGCCCTAGGATTTTTGGTGGCTCTCTATAAATAGGAGGGGAGACTTATGGTGGATAGGTATCAGCTTTAGCCACCACCACCTATTCTCCTCCCTCCCTCTTTGCAAGAGTTGCGAGATCAGATTGGAGAAGTTTGTTGCAGAGATTCATCGTGTAGATACCGCTAGAGAGGAGGGCGCTTGACCTCTTTCATCTTCTCCATCCGGATCTAGAATATAGGGATATACGATCTCCCTAGGTAAAATCAATCTCTCACACATCGTGGTTTTATCGATTTTTACGTTTTTCTTGCGACCCTAATATTTTGCATGAGGATTTAATTTGCATGGGAAATCAGTTTTTTGTTTTAATTTCTGCTATGCATGTGATGCTCTCACTGAGGTTTCCTAACATGATGCGGATGATAGAACCCTAGAAGGAGCTCTATAGATTTTGATCCTTACAGGGGATCAATCCTTGAAACATTATAAGGGTTCCTTTCTCCTAGATTTAGCACAAGACTGAAATAAAATTGACAATTGCTTGATTCAAGTGGGGCTATATCTTTAAATAGGAATCAAAACCCTAGCCTAAGTAGTTCTTGCCTAAGTAAAATTATTCCTTTGTCCTCCGATAGCCAACCTGTTTTGATAGGAATAGGAGTCGGCTTAGTGGCTCTATAGTTGACCTAAGTAGGAAACCCTAGCCGACCA